>JACCIC010000212.1:0-532500 GCA_018907035.1 Sycobia sp. Sy_11 | reverse complement strand
ATCTTGCAATGTTCAGCAGCTAATTCGAATCTCGATCGAGAGGAATGGAAATCAAGAGGATCGGCAGAGATGGGTCTCGTCGTATTATTAAAAAAATATGTGTTACTGCAATCATGGTTGCAATAACTATAGCCTAAAAACTAATAATATTGTAGAAACATGGTGTTAGAGTTGGTTTGAGAGACCATCAAATTTCATGTTAATACGGATGGATCGACGTAACAGTAATGGACGTTCAATTATAGATAATCATAACCTAAAACTGCAATTTAGTTTCGTATCTTAAAAGTAAATTCTCCTTTATATTTTGTAATGAAACAGAAATTTTAGATACAGATGAGATTGATCGTATCCAAAAACATTCCCATTAATTTCATGCAACTAGTACGAGCTTAATTTTCCTACTTTCCAAACGTCGAAACAATATAGGATTTCCACTATAATATCTTGAACGACATTTAATACGTAAAATTTAATTTCAATTACATTCAAAATAGCTTGTGTTTTCATAAAATTACGAAAAGCTTTTAGTGCCAAGCTGAAAAGAACATTACGCGAGTATTTGTGTTAGTGGTGAAGCATATTTAAACCGCATATCCGACAACATGGATTTCATAATAAATGAAATAGCAGATAATATTTGAACATATATAGTTGAGCATTACCGACGGTTGTCCAATTTCAGCTTGCGCTAAAAAATAATCACCTTATCTCTATAATATAAGTCGCTTATCCTAGATTTAAAAAGGCGCGGGTATAGATTTAAATGAAAATAGCGTTCTATGCTGATGCGACTTTAAAACTGTATCATAATATACGAAATACCCTTCTTCAAGAATTTGACTCATTACACGTGCATTTATAACTCTTGGTGAAACATAGGAAAGACTTAATTTATCAATCGGCATTGAAGACAAACGAATAAACAAAACAGACACGACGATAGAAGCAAAAAGCAAAATACGAACTTGATCGCATTCGCGTTGAAATAGAAAAACAAAGAAGGGGTCTTGATGTCGGAGTGAAAAAAACTATCGAGGAAAAATCCATTCGCATTCGAAAAGGGGAGGGGAAGCGGTGAGCGAGAGGCCCGGGGAAAAAGCGCAAAAGATGAGGCGCGCTTTAGAAATCCAAGAAAAATTTCAGCTCGCATTTGTTTCAAGCCGGACGGCGCGGCGGTGCGAGCTTTTATCCGGCCGGTCGCCCGCCCGCGCTCGCGCGCCCCGCACGCCTGATAAATATTCACGCCGCAAAGTGGAAGAGCCGAGCGGAAAACAGGGAAAATCCCCCGCCCCCTCCCCCCAAGCACCCGGCCGCCAACGCACGCCTACCCTCGCGCCCGCGCGCCCGTTTCTCTCTCACCTCGCGTGCGCCGCGGAGGGGGTGAAGGGGAGCGGGAAAAACCCGGATGCTAGATATTTAGGCTACACGCGGTCGTAATTCATCGGGGCGAGTCCGTGACTTTTGTTCAGGCGCGCAGACGTGACGGAGCTGAAAGCGCGCGAACTCGCTGTGTGGCGGACGAACAAAAAAAAAAAAAGGGAAAAAAAACGAAATGAGCGTGAAGAGAGGTAGGGCAAGAGAGGGAGAGAGAGAGAGAGAGAGAGAGAGAGAGAGAGAGAAAGAGAAGCGAGAGCCCGCGAAACGAGGATGGAGCCGTTCACCCGTAAATTGGTGCCGATTCCGCGCGGTGAACAGAATGTTTTTCGCCGGATTTCACTTGTACGGGCGGGTGCTGGGGGCGGGGGACCGGTGGTTTAAAAAATCGAATCTCCCGGTGAAATACGATTACCGATTCGCGCGTCGTAAGCAGCTTAATTCGCGTTTTTGCTGAGTATCGCTCGTGTATATATATATATTTCAGAAAAAATTTTGTACCGAGCATTGAAAGATTATACGAAGCGCTCGTCCCCTTTAAGGTAAAATTCATGAAATAATTCAGACAACGGAGAAAATTTTTTAATAAATTTATATACACATTTTAATGCGGAATTAAACGTACATCTTTTAATTAAATAACTTGGATTTGGGCAAAGTCGCTGCCTAGCCCAGATTACGTGGAGCCTCGAAAATTTAATAATGCTCGGTGTTTACCGCGCTGTAAGTGGTAAAAATTGCCTATGGAAACCTCGTAAAATTAATTTTGTCACGCTACGTATGGACCTCTTTGAAAATGGCTCGATCGTCGAATGATACCTGCCAGGGATATAAAAAATCGAAAATTACGAAACTGCCCAAGCGTCACGGTCTAACTAATCTAACCATTATTTCCTTTTAAATGTAGAAAATTTCGGAAATACGCTCTCCGGCATATGTCCAGCTCAAAAGCCCGCATTAAAATCCCTTATAATTCCCGTTAAATTTTTAGATTTTCCGAAATTTTCATTTGCCGAGATTTTACCCCGCGCGCCCGCCACGTAGATTTCTCTGCCGCGTGGCTTCGCGCCTTACCCCCCACCGAGGACTCTTTCATTTTTACCGCGGCTGACGAGCGACAATCCCATACAACGTGCCCTTTTGTCTTTTCCCATATTCACCTCGTCGCTATTCGAAAGACGCGGGTAACGCGCGCGCCCCCGCGCGCAAATGCAGTAACCGCGTTCGCGAAACTCCTCATTTCCCGCCCCTTTATCGCTCCATTCCGTCCTCTTCCCGCCCCCTTCGGGAAGTACAGGAGAGGCGCGCATTATTAATAATCCGCGAAAGCGTTAATATTAATGTAGCCTACGCTTGGGCGCGGCTTCATATATGCGCGCGTTAACGCGCTTTTATGCCCGCTCCCGATAAAACTTATTTTACTCGCGCTACGCCTGCGTGAAAGATCTTAACATTTCGCATAAAGAGATAGTACGGTATGGACTTCGTTAATATAGCGTAACCGGGACGAGAGATCATTGTGTGAAACTGATACGTTTTAAAATTTGAAGTTCTCAATCGTACGGTTAACAAAAAGGATTTCAGGAATGTATAATATTTGAAAGCGAATTTAAATATTCGATTTTAAGAAAAAACTTTCTCGTATAACATATTTTTAAAATGAAATATAAAACATGGATTCACATATGGATTCAAATCGTAATTGCTTAAGCCGATGTTCGACTACATTGACGGACATAATACCAAAAATTAAAAAAAAAGAATCGACACTGATAAAGCATAATTAATATTAAAAAAATTAACTACTATTTATTTACCATTTATCAATAATTTAAATTTTAAATATTGCGATTTATTAAAATAATTTCATATAGCTATTGCGACTCTGATTATTAAAAAATTAGATCACATAATTAAATTAGGAAAAAATTCTATCAATAAATGGGATACTGAGGACTACTCTTTATAAAATTACTGATTATCAACTTTACTAATTATACAACTAACTTTATCGATGAAACTAAACGAACTCTAAATATAACTGTAAAAGAACACCACAACACTAATGATGATAGTAATAATAATTTTATTATATCTAATACATGCTACTTATTGTAATCGTGATATCTCATTGAAATAATGCTGTAATTTTTTATGAAATTATTAGAAACGCACAATACAATTACACTTACACGTGCAATAATCGGAACAGATGAATTATTAAACAGATTGACACACAATTTTAAATACACGATGTAAACATTTAATACATACATTCAAAAGACGAAAAATTAAATTTAAGAGTCAATCGATTCCACTAGTTATGATTTAGTATACTGGATGTAGATACCGCAACTATTTAACCTAAGCATTATTTATACTTCGATAATCTATTATTTTATATTTTCATTGATTATTTATTCACACAAATTTTTTTAAAATTTTAAGGAAATTATTTTTCTGTTTTTTTTTTTTTCGTTTTGTTGTTATCTGAAGAAACCCTGGAGAAGTCAGGAAACTATTTATCAAAAGGTCATAACAACATTATTTACAAATCCCGTTCTCAAAACAATCTTCAAATATCTTATGTTCTTTCTTTTATACAAAAAATTGGTCGTACTAAATACCTGAACTTTTTAAAATGAATGATTCAAATTTTCTAAAGTAAGAATTTCTGAATATAATGTCAACGACTGAATACGCTCTGCGTATTCAGTCCATACCAGTGACAACGAAAATACATTACATATAAACATTACATATATAATTACATTATATATATATATATATATATATATATATATATATATATATATATAACATTGCATATGTGCATATATGCATACATTTTTTATAAATTGTATATAAAGCTTTTTAGATCTTTGAGTAGGGTTTATTAATGAAAAAAACGCCATCTCTAATGCGGACCAATGATATATAGTTTTATTGTAAACGATTAATGTAGAATGATAAAAAAAAATGTATAAGTAAATTCTTTTCGAAAGCCAAGGGTCGATGAAAATAAGAAAAAAGGCCAACAAAGATTGAGGCTATTGACTCGGTTCCTGAGCACGATAGGGAAAAAAGGAGGAAGAAAAATGAACCGCAAGGTCAGGTACGGCGGGGAAAAAGAAAGAACGGAATGATGAAAAGGACAAGAGGTCAGTAAAAAGGAAGAAGGGGGTTGCGGGAGAGGGGTCAAGACATGCTAAAAGAAGGGAATATACTACGTCAAAGCGAGGAGAGGGTGCGCGCTCTCGCCAGTCGTAAAATGCACCGGCACCCCGCCCACGCCCCCACCCCCCTCCGGTCGCTCTACCTCTTACCACTGTCACCGAGCATCTTTCATTGTGTGCGCGGTCGTCGTTTCTCTCTCTTCCCGTGCTTGCCCCTGCCCCTTCTCCGCCTGTACGTCGCTTTTTTTCCTTCGCTCGCCCCTTGGCTGGCGGGCAAAAAGAAGGAAAAAAAAAAAGAAAAACACAAAAAAGATAGAAAGAAAGAAACACGAAAGGAGCGTCGGTAAAAGCCGAACGAGCGCTCCGAACTGATTTAGCATTCCCCCCTCCCCTTCGCTCCTCCGCCCAGCAAAGACCTCTGCCGGGGGGCACTCGTTAAACTGATTCGATAGATTTTCGCCATCTCGTTCGCCGATCCGAATATATATATATATATACCTTCCACCTTGCTTCTGCCTTTTCACTCCCTTTGTTTTTTGCTTCCTTTAAGCTCGCCTCTAATTTGCACTCTCGTCTCGGGCCACGGCTGCAACCAGCACAGCCAACGACACCGCGACAACCTTCGTCCCGTGACCGCGACGCGACGGTCTTTTTATTTGGACAATTGACGTTTTAAAAGGGGGGGGGGGTTACGAAAGAGATCCGCAAACTCATCGATACGGGATTTTTGCGAAAAATTTGCCGAAAAGGATATGAACTTTGTTTCACCGCCATAACTCTCGCTTATACGCGTCTAATTAGTCCGCGTTCTCGTCCCCATCCCGACTTTCTCCGCGCTCTGAAGCGCACAAATTGTTCAATTAATTCATTTCCCTTGATGCTCGCGATGCATCGCTCCCCGGCGTGCAATTCAACCCTTGACTTTCACTAAACTCAATTGTTGCGTAAACGAATTGCCCCTTACTTACGGAATTGTTATTTTCGCTTCGTTCATTCGATGGTCGATTATTTCGCATTAAAAAGTTTTATGCGCGCACACGTTGTTTATGAAATGTATAGAATGACATATATTATATTTATACGGATACGCAATGATCTGAAGTACGCTCATAAATCGAAGTACTTAAAATGCGTAATTTGATTGCTGATTGTCTTGAGGCGATTATGTAAAGAGCCTATATACAAGGTCTTGATCAATATAAAATTATCAAGTAGAACGTAAATTATGAAACCTCTCTCTCGTTAAAATTATCTGCAGTAAGGAAGAATTGGTCGACTTTTAAATGTATATATTCACTACTAATTTTTAATACTTTCAGAATCCTTACACATTATCTTATCACATTAACAATGCTACACTATTTAACGAATGTATCATTAATTTAATTACATTTGTTGTAGAGATGAATTTGTAACGACCCTATATAAAATAAAACTAGTTACACAACTTGCTTTCCGCAAATAATGTAGATTTATGTGCATATAATAAAAAATCGTAAATAACGAAGTAAATTTTTGAAAACAAAAATCATATCTGGGTAAGAAATAACATTGGATTCAATATCATAGACTTTAATCGATACTAGAAAGAAAAAATGAATTCGTTTTATAGCTTTCGCCTGTGGCTCGCAGCAAAGCTTACAATTGGACATTTATTTGATTTCCCTCATATTGGCTTTAGCCACTGCTATCGGACATACAGTCCTTGTAGCGTTATTTCGAATAGAGAAAAGAATGTTATAAATAAAAATCATTTTCAATTTATTCTGATAAAAGTGTATTTAATTATAGACAATAAAATTTTAATTTAATGCCATATAACTAAGCAGTGTTTCATTATTTCTTACAAATAATCTACAAAAAATGCTTAATAACATGAGCTATATATACCCCTATAATATAGAAAAATATTGAATTCTAATCTCAAACATAGACTGAAAAAAATGTCTGTCATCGAGTAAATATTTTCTTCTTTTCTACAAAGTAAATTATTTTCTTAAATTGAGTAAATATCTTTTAAATAAATGTATTTACTTGACGTAAGAAGAGACAACTTAAATGTAACCACGTTGTCTGAAATTCAGTGAATAGTTCCTTAATTTAAACAAATTATTTACTTGGTACAAAACAAATATATATCTACTTCTATAATAATTTTTTTCTCGTGTATATATTAGCACTTAAACAGGAAACTGAAAACATAGATAATTTGGAATAGTGAAATTTTAAATACGATTATAAATTGTATTTTTACCCTCAAACTTACATAATGTACAGAAAAGTAATATCGTAATACAGAACGCGAAATACAAAAAAAACGAACGAGGAAAGGAGACGAAGAGAAGGTGAAACGGACAGAAGGATCCGAAGGTGGCCCATTGGGACGTATACCGGCGCGCCGGTCTGATCGCGCGCGTCTTACGGCGCGCACCGAGCTCGGCAACCCGTTGCGAGCACTCCTTTATTTCGGCGCATTCGACAATTGGCCCGTAAAAAATGTATCGCCGTAAACGAGGAGCATTCCCGTTTCTTTCGTTTTCCCATTTTGCACCGAGTCCCAGGCGGTTTATTCGAGGATCACGTTTACAACGGCAATATAGCGAAAACAATCCTCTCTCGGGTGCAGGTACGTGCAATATTGTTTCGTGGATGGGCGTGTCATAATATTTGTAAGGCGTACCTCATTGTAACTGTAGTGGTAATTGGCCGTTTTTATCCATTTTAAATATCAGGTACAGGTATTTGCAAATGTTTACATCGCTTTACATTAAAGTTTATTTTAAAGGTATATTGCATATATAATTTAAGTAAACGAAACGACAATGAACAGAACTTTTGCTTTCAAATGACTATATTCAATTCATACTATAATTTTATGATTTTTTTTGTTGATTGTATATACTTTAATAAATGACTTTAATAAAGAATTATGAATTCACAGGGTCTAAAATAATAACATGTTGCTCAATAGTTTCGTAAGAAAATGCGATCCAAGAAAGTTTTTCAGGAATATCGTTACTTTTATTGCACGTTATATTTGTACTATATATACGTCGCCTGAAACTAATGATGCTACTTGGCGACAAGATGCAGCCTTTGTAACAAAGACTCCACGCAGTATACATGCATATATATATATATATATATATATATATATACAGCTTTTGAGCTGACGGCAAGGTCTGCGTGAGGTTTTAGTGTGAGCGCGAGGTAAAAGAGAGGAATCCCGCCTGGCAGAATTTCTCTCACAATCAGACGTGACAAAGGAACTCTATTAAATTACGCCGCCGAAGCCGAGGATCTCGGGAACTTCTCGCTCGTGAAAATTCCGGTTCTTCGAGATGCCTGAAAGGCATCGGTGCGCGCGCCTCACGGCCCTCTCTTGCAACTGGGCATCGATGCGAATTAAAATTGGCCCGCGAAATTGCGCTCGACGGCCCGACCGAGTGGGTCCGCTTTGCATTGCCATCGGAATTTCGTTGGAAAAATTGGGGGGGGGGGTGGGAAATTAGGATTTACGAGCTTAATTGGAAAACGGCGAAATTTTATTTTACAACGCGATATTTTCGAGACAAAATTACTGATAACGCTAGTGCAAATTTCGGCCGACCATTTATTTTTCAAGATACTTTTACTACAAACAGTTATTATACTTCCTCCGTAGAAAATGAAGGGCTATACATGCATATAAGTGCAAATATTCTAGTTACCATATGTACAATCATAATTCATCAAAATGTAGATGAAACATCTTCAATTTATTCCAATTTTCTTCGTTCTTCAATTCAGGCTGCGAGTCATACGAGGCGAACAAACGTTTATTATACATTATCAAAGCCGGGAGACAGAGACAGAGTGAGAGAGAGAGAGAGAGGAGAGAGAGAGAGAGAGAGAGAGAGAGAAAGTTCTGTGTAGCAACTCCGAGAATCAGCGTGAAAGCAAATTTTTCCTCCTCTCCATTATACAGCCCCTACTCCGTCTCCCCCATCCCTTCACCTGCATGCCCTCTCGCGCGGGGCGCCACGTCGCGCACCTCGAGCGCGTCTTATATATATATATATATATATATATACAGTTTCTTACGCTCGCGTGCGTACATAGCGAGGAGGCGGCGGCTTCTGGAAAAAAATGATGCGCGGCCTTAACAATGAAATATCAAGTTTTCTTCCGCGCCCGCTCCGTAATTCTTCTTCTACTACTTCTTCTTATCCTTCTTCTTCCTTTGTCTTCTTCCGCCACTTCTCCGTCTTCTTCCTTTCGAGGCTGTGCCGGATTTGTTGCGCGGGAGAGGCGAGGCGCGCAATTATAATTTATCAAACTCTCGGATCGCTGAGGAAGAAGTGGCGGGAGGGGGCGGGGAGTGGTTGGGGTGGTAGAAAAAAGTTTCCGCTCCGAGAGCGCTTTAAGTGATATGTATGAGCTTGTATAAACAAAATTATGCGCACGCCTACGTAAGAAAGGTCGCCCTTATTTAAGTGATTATTATAAGATGGAGGGAGGGTCCAAGTACTATTTACCGAATGAAACTTCACTCGGGGGCAAAGAATTGTAAAGATAATATTTTCCAAAAAGAATTTTCAGTCCTTGACGTCATTCAGGGGTGAAATTGTTATGTTGCTATAACATATTTTCGTTGCCTTCCATCTAGGGCGCACTATTATGGATGGATAATATGTTTTCAAATTTATCATGTCATTCGTAACTATTTGTATATTAGGCGACATAAAATCTTCATATCTCTATGTAGTCTCTGTATATTTACCGGTGAATAATTTTCTTCTTGGTCAATACTTCATGGAAAGTTATCCAAGATCAGAAACTGGGCTAATCATATCGTTCTATTGATTATCAATTTAGTTGATCAAATTAATCACATTTTCAAAGGACGACTTGAATTTTGGACGTCCCTTAAATCTATTATAAAGAAGTGGCCTTAAGTGAATTACGTACATGGCACGAGCTGGCCAATTATAAGGGTAATGACATTAATGTCGTTGCAGAAAAGTAGAGCGAGAGTGGGCCGATCGCGGCAACAAGTGTTCATCAAGGTCGGATAATCGAGGACCAATCTACGTTCTAGTAAAAAATTAAATGAGAGGTTTGCAAAACAATTGACAAAGAGAGGACAGTGATGGAGTTTGAGAAGAAAGAGGTAAGAGTGATCCACCTTTTCATTTTAAAATTATTTGATTGCCCATTAGAAACATGGCGAAATAGAGTTAATTATTAGAATATTTTTGCACATTAATATGTATGTGTGTCGGCGCGTGTGTGAGTCTGTTTGTTTGTGTATGAATGTATGGGTGTGTGTGTTTAAATACCATTTAATTAATCACATTAATATTTGCTTTTATTCTTTTATAATGGCATTATAGCCGAAACAGTTGTAAGATTTTCAGAAAACCATATTAAACTCAAAAATTTTTATTTATAAATATATGTTAATTCTCCTTTTCATATGTATACTTTGTGTGTGTGTGTGTGTGTGTATGCGCGTGTGCGCGCACGCTCGTCTGAGCATGTGTGTAGAGCACATTTAATTCAGAACTTCGAGGGTGCAGGCTTCTTTGTACATTTGGTTCTGATACATTCTCGCGATTGTTCCCGCAATTAAACGAAGGAATCTACATACATCGGTACATTTTGTATTGTTACACTTTGCGTCTAAAACGCGCGTGCTCACTTTGATTTGCGAATAAAATTAAAATTTTTACCATCCCGCGCCAGCATTTCACTCTTTGTCTTCCAATTGCAATATTCCCCGCCGCCCCTCTTCTACGGCAAAATTTAATTTTGAGCGCGTTCAAGGAGTAGCCGGAAATACTTACTCAAATCGAATGAAGTCACCTCCTACGGACCGGTGGCGGGAGGGAGAGGAGGTGCGCAAAGCGCAGCTCTCGCATTTCATCTCGGATTCCGGAGTAAATTAAGCTCCGAGATTTCATCTCGGCCGACTACTCGCGCTTATATCCCTCTGCTCCGAGGACTAATTTGCGATGCGCGAGAGCTCACAAAGTGAACACTGCCCTCGGTCAGTTACGTTGGATCCGTAACGAAAAATTGCCCTGCCGACTCCGTCGAAAGCTCGATCAGCCTCCTCGCAATCGAAACTAAGTGGCGCAGTCGTCGTAAGGAGTGCACGATCGAGCGGTATGGCCTTTGTTCATCGTCAGCGACGTACCTCCGGCAATCGTTAATTCTCTCGTGAAAACAATGCGACCTTACACACACACACGCACACACACACACACACATATATCAGGGATATAGAGAGGGAAGCGCCACGGTCGCGTCAACTTTGTTTTCCGAGCACAACGGCAGCGTCCCCTCTTTATCTCTCAATCATTCCCTTACTTTATTCCTCCTGATCTCCCATGCGCCGAACTCCCTCCGTCCCTCTTTTTCATTATTCACCTACGCCGTAAAGAACGGAGGAGAGTATAGGGGCACGGGAGTAGCATCGGAGAACGTGATTGCCATTTTATTAGATAAAGGGTTGCAGTCGTCGCTCCCTCTCCCCCCCTCTCTCTCTCTCTCTCTCTCTCTCTCTCTCTCTATCTCCTCTTCCTCTCCCGGTCGCTTGCCTCGTCTTTTACTGCCGAGCGTCTTCATTGGGATATCTGGCTATTGGAATACGTGGAATCCCGGAGCAGCTCTATAGCCCCGGCTTTACCCCGCTGCTACTATCCGTAGCGGGCGCTGTGTTTTGCGACTCCGTTCCGACGTGGATTCCGTTCTTGGGTCTTATCTTTGTTCCTCCCGCGCGCTGCGATGCTGCGCTTTTTTTCTGCTTCTTCTTCCGCTTCGAGGGAGTAAACAGGTGGGATTGGATTTAACTCTCCTGAAAATTTAATTCAATGCCGTAGTTTCAGTGTCGACCTGGGCAGCAGAGTGGGGGGGGGGGGTAAAAGTTCGAGATCAAATTTTTCAGCTGACAAGGAGGCACGAAATTTTCTTTGTTTTTTTCTCCTTTTACGTCACGGAATAAATAGCGGACTTTCGGTTTTCTTGGCTGCTTTTAAGTTAAGTTTTTGTATGAAATATTAGTCTGGGACGGACATTTCTTATCAATAGGTTTTCGTTTTCTTTGTACAATTAAAACCTGCTAAAAACGAAAAATTATCTCATTATTTTTGTCTTTACAACCAATCGATAAAAACTCACATTAAATGTTCGATATTTATGAAAGTTCGAATATTCGTTGATTCAATTGATGCTTCAAAATGAAACTTATTTTTTTATTTTAACGTTATATTTTATTTGTTAATTCAGAAATCAAATCATAATTATACAACACGATGGAAGAAATCGGATAACCTATACAATTTTCAGTGATATATTTTTGAATCTTTCTGAACAATATGCCAAGAAAATTATAAAATCAAAGACCTTTCAGCGGCAATAAGCATTGCTTACGAATAACTTTTTCGTAAATAATGAAAAATATAAAAATTACTTAAGTGCTCGAAACTCCAGTAGCTTTTACAGGGGGGTCGGGGCGAGAGAGAAAAATCCTTTCAGTTACTCAATATTCACTAAAGTATTTTAAAATGCTCTCAGTTTCCGCCCTTCTTACTCCTGCCGGCGCTCGCCCCGGCTCTCCTTCCACTACCTTCCCCGATTCCACAGATCAGAAGGTTAAAGGGGCATGAAGGAAAAGCGGCGCGGGGAACCGCCGGGAGAAAGAAACCAAATAACGCTGATAGGGTGTGTGTGTGTTTTTTCTTCAAGATATAAAAGGAGAGCGAGAGAGAAATGGAGAATGGCGGCCGATGGAGGAGGAAAGTCGCGAAAGGTTTACTGTAGTGGGCGTCGTTGGGGGTAAATAGCCAGAAAAATGGCGATAAGGCGAGTTACCCTTTTCGTCGATGGAGTGAAAAGAGGTGTGAAAGGAAAGTTGAAATTTTTCAATATATACATACATACATACGTATATATATATATATATATATATATATATATATATATATATATATATTTGTAGGAAAAATCGAATATACTCTTGGCTTAAAGTTGAAGTTGCATAATAAATGAAACTTCAAAGCCACACAAGGTATTCCTATTTAATAAAAAAAATTACTTCTATAAACTTCAGTTATAACATTTAGTATTGTTCCATTAGATCAGTAGGGAAAAACGTATAAAAATTTATCCCAACAGCTGTTTGGCATTAAAATCAGTTCCATAAATTAATCGATATTTTCACAATATCGAGCGGGTTGACACATTTAACTCCCTCCGATAATAGATGAAATAATAGACATATATAAGACAGTTCAATATAAGCCATATGCCAATTTAGATACTACGTTTTATTAAATTTATGATAAAAACATATTAAAAAATTATTTAGATACGACGGAAAATTTCCATATGGTAGCGACTGATTCTATTGAACGATGTAGAATAAATAATTCGATTAAACCATATAATAAGATATGTAGTGGCAGTTTGCATCCCTGGTATTCAACTCTCTTACAAATTAAATAACGAATATACACGTATTCGAGCATATACCTTAGATGGATAGTTGTTTTTGGAAATTGGAAATCGTCTAGATATTATTAAAGAATGCATAATAGAAATGCATATTAATGATGTTAACTGTGGAATGCTGAATAGAGATCTAAATTACTGATTAATCTATTTTCTACGCTGCAATAGATAACCAAGATTTTGGTTAAACTTAAATTGCATGAAACATCAAATTTATATACCTATATGGGCTTCTCAAAAATTGTCTAGATATTTAATACTTTATCATTCATTGGATATGTATTTTGTTTTTGAAGAACTGTTATGTACCTGTAAAAATAAAATTGCGTTAGTACAATATGGTATCAATTATTGGGGAAAAACGGTATAGTGAGTCACACTGCAAAAGTATATTAAATGTATATATAAGTATAAATATTCAAAAAACATATAAATAGCAGTATTAAAAATTTTCAATATTGCAACAGTTTCTATAGCTCTAGTTATACAAAGAGATAAAAATAATTTTTTTCAATAAGCAATTGAATATGTAATTAATGCACTGTTAACGGATTCTACTAATACTGTCCACAATAGCATACAGCAGTTAATGAGAATAGTTATATACTTCCATGAATATTTCAAGTTTTTTAACAATGTATGAAGATTCAGGCCTCGATTTCTGAAAGCAGGCCAATACGTTCAAAGAACACCGTGAAAAATCGGTAGATACACAATGGAAAGTCGTCAAGCGGGCGGGAACAGATTATCGTTGGAGGTAATGCTTTCGGCACGGTATCGCATTCCAATATCTAATATGGGAGGGGGGAGCCTCGTCTCCTCACACACGCGACCATGCATATGCGGCAACAGCGAAGAAAGAGACAGGGCGATAGGGAGAGAGAGAGGAACAGAGAGAGGCAGAGAGAAAGAGAGAACGAGAGAGAGAGGGAGAGAGCTGAGACGCGGAGAAATGCGACGCGTATCGGAATACACACACACACACGCACACACGCCACACACACACACACACACATGTATATATGTGTATATGTGTATATATATATTCGCCCGACCGACGGGAGCGCAGCGACAAATTGACAACGTCGACCGGAATACCCTACTTTCGTGCCACCTCTTCCCGCCCACCCGTCTCTTTTTTACACGCATTGTCGCACGTCCTCCGACCCTCCCCCCCATCCCGGTACTCCCCCTACCGGCAGCCTCCTCGCGATTCGCCGGCATGATCGTTTCGCGCGCCTCCCTTATGAATATACCCGTGTTTACAGACCAGCTCCAGGCACAAGTGTATGTATACGTACACGCGCGCGCGCGCGTGTCCGTATACAACCGAGGCGCATGTCAGTACGTTTTTTCGGATTAACGCGGGCGCGGGCGCGTCGCGGTTACGTTAATTTGCGGCTAAGGCGCGAGGCTCTCGCCGCGAACGCGCGGATCATGGCGGATTGTGATTTTAATTGCCGAGCTGGCTCTGATGCTGAGAGATGGCGGGAGGATCGTGGAGGGGCCCCCGGCAGGGGGGGGGGCGAGAGTGCGAGAGTTACGACAGCGGATAATTCGATTTCGCGGGGAAGAATTATATACGGTTTCCGATATAACGAGACGGGTGCGCGGAACGCGTTCGAATGCGCGAATCGGTCATGCAAACGGAATTGAAGATTATCGCGAGCGCGCGTCCGGTTTATGCCTATATTTAAGCGAGCTAGAAAATATACGCTCTTAACGAGTGACTGTCGTGCTCGAAAAAAAGAGGAATGAATGTTGGATTGCCAAAAAAGTGTATATGATTTGGGCGATAAAAATATTTATACTGCAGATCTACAAAATTCTTATGTTATTGCCAGTACGTTATAGAAGCCTGTGTTCAAGGTAAATGTTATTTTATTCACTATATACACGGTGCAATAAATTAATGAAAATAATGAATACGCTATTATATAATATTTAATATATAAATAATAATATTTTTTTAAAAATTATGTATGTTAAAGCTACTTAGTATTCCCCAATATTAATACAGAAGCACTTCATTCAATACTGTCGGGAGCAATATATTAGCAGATATTCCTTCTGTATATAATTGATCTCTTAGTCAGCTGTTTGGTTTTCCATATTTACACTCGTAATTATATTCGTAGAAGTGACATCGGAACTGGCAGAGATAGAAACAAATACATACTTGATGTTTATTAGTAAATGCTTAGAATTCAACAAGCTAAAACAAACAAGTTCGGGCAAATAATTAAATGTTAATAAAGATTTTGTTAACGTAAAAAATAACATTTCTTAATAAACTTCAAATAATATGCAAATAATTAATGCATATTACTAATATAATTCTTAAACTTAATTTATTTATATTAAACTATTGAGGAAAAATTCAAAGCAAATTCTATAAGCTAAAATTTTCTAATTATATGCAAAAATGTAAAAAAAACATACGTTTGAAAAACAATATTAAAACCATTTTTGCTTTGGAATATGATTTTTACCGATTTTTCATAAAGGTTATGAATAAGAAAACTACCAAGTCCACAAGAAAATAATCCGAAAACAGAATAGTAATAGATAAGCTAGAAGATAAGGTACTTAGCTCTATTAAATAAGTTGAGTACTTGAATATTTTAGTCAACTATAGTACAATAGTATATCTATGTGGTAAATAATTTTAATAAAATGTTATTAAGCTGTTTTTACTTAAAAGAGAATATCTTATAAATAATAGATGTTATTTAAAATAATTCTAATAATATTTTAAGATATTGGGATAAATGAAACGGGTTTACTGAAACAATAAAAAGCTTGAAATGCATAAAAATAAAGATTGAAAATTTAATAAAGAAAAATTTCTAATGGAGAACTTCGCTAACGGTATAATTAATTATTATGATCTTTATTTAACTGTTAATTTAAAAAATTCGGTTTTGTATTAAAAATTCAATTATTTACTTATAAAAAGTTATATAAACTCAAAATAAAAAATACATGACCTTATACTTGCAAAAACTACATTGATCATTAATACTCTGTGTAAAATGAATTTTGATCTAATCTCAAAATCTTCTAATAAGTTATATTATATATAGAAAATGATAATATGATATGACGATTATTAAAAATAACATCTTATTATATAAATTATATTTCTGGAAATTATATCGTAATTAGTTATTCTTCCATTTAAGAATGGTATGAAAACTAACATACTTGACCCGTGGTATAATTTTAAAATTATATCTTTTTTAGTTTTTTTTTTATTTTTTTAGTTTTTTTTTTAAATGATAATATTACAAGACGATTGCGATTAAAAAAATTGTTCAAATGTATGATGTAAGAAAAACAATTAGCTTTCTTTTATGATAAAAAATTTAATTGGGTTCAACGTGTATCCATATAATTTACTAGCAAGAACAATCTCTGAACGCCAACTAAAAATTAGTTTGTGGAATCTCCTTTCAAAAATTATTATTGCCCATGCTGTATCTAGGATAAGTATTATTTCAAATGATTTAACTATAGTTTCTTCAGTTTTTCAATATAGCGATCAAAAATATTAGTAAATTCACAATCGATTATGCTGACGGAAAGGTCAAATTGAATTACGAAGATATAGAAAAATTTTTGACCAACTGTTTAATCAAAGAATATTTACACTCATCTCTAACAGGCTATCAACTAATTACGCGAAAGAGAGAAGGAGTTAGAGAGGAGAAAGAGAGCGAGAGAGAGAGGAGTGAGGCAAAGTTTCGTTTGGCTTTTACTGATGTTTGTCTAATTAAATTAAGTTTACTTTTGTGTATTCCTCTATTTTCATCTCTCGCACGTTCTCAGGCTTCCGGCCGAGCGGAAGTCAAAACTTTGAAGACTGAACTTTCTCGGAGGTTATCCAGATTATATCTGAAAAATGGAAACGCTATAATCTTCGATATTTACAGTCTATTAAAGGAAAAATATACGATGAACCGGCAATGGGAAACCGTGAGATCCTCGTAAAACTAATACCTGATTTCTTTGCCTCGTACGAGTTTTACAAAGTTCATTACATCTTCCAATAAGTTTTTAACAGCAAGGGCAAATATTCAAATTGAGTTTGGTGTAAGCCTTCCTAAAAAAAAAAAGAAGACAAACGCGCCAAAACGATATCTTTCGAAATTTATCAATCAAATTCATCCGTCGAAATCGAGCTCCAGCAGTCCCCGTCGGCGTTTCGAGTTAAAATTGGGACAGCGCGCCGCACTGCGAAACCGCAGCGAAGGCGCGTAAAAATTTCCCGAGCCCGCGCGCAACGTCGAGCATCGGTGACAGACGAGCCGGGACAGACGGCGCGGCGCGGCAAGACAGGCGGCGTACGTCCCCGGGGCCGCCGCCCGTGGCAGCAGTCGGGCGCGCGCGTGCCGCCCGAGCGAGCGCAACGGGATCGGGTATCGCGCCGCGTCGCTTCGTTGGTGCACGCGTGCATACGTATACACCTTGATATCGACGCGTCGCCCGAGGGGAATCTTCTCTGCGATCGGGTGCGCGCGCCCACACCCCATGCCTCTCGCTTATCCCCGAGCAGGACGGAGCCATAGTAAGAAATCGCGTACTCGGAGATAGGGAGACAGGAGTCGGCGCACAAAGCCGGGGGCTGGAAAATGACCTGTCACTCGAGCGACGGGACGAGGGCAAGATAGAGTGAGAGAGAGAGAGAGAGAGAGAGAGAGAGCCTGTGAGAGAGGAAACGAGAGCGACTGCCTGCGCGCGGGTAGCGGGATTTATTCAAATTCTCGACGTTATAGACGGACGACATCGAAGGCGACATCGAAGCAGCTGTTCTCCCATATATATATATAAGCAGATATTCGTCGACGGCGGCAGCAAGGCGGATCATTGCTCCTATATACATGTCGATATATGCGCGACTGCTGCTGCGCTTTACCGGGCGACGGCCCGTGTCGGTCGGGTATGTATCAGCGTGTAATTGCGCTGTTGCTGTATGTGTAGCCGAGCGTGCATTCTCGGGCAGCGCCGGTGTTTCCGTTGCTACATTGCTGCGCCCGAAAACATTAATCTTTTATGATGTTTCTGTTTTTTTTTTTTTTTTTTTTTGTACCGAATTGGGAGTATGGATTGATAAGGATGTATTCTGTTAACGGAAAAAGATCTTACCTTTTTTTGCCTAAGTTTGGCCAAATTGTCATTATATTTCATTGATGATTATCTTTAGCTTCGATTCGACAATTGAAAAACCATCATGATGGAATTTTAAAACAATTTGTACCAGAATTTGTATCTGTAAAAATTATGACCAACGTTTAATTTAAATCACGTAAAGTAAATACTTTAATTACTTGGCTATCGTGGAGTGTATGCATTTAAAAAACGAAAGCATTGATAGAAGCATTGAAAAATCTACAAAAATTCTGTATTATAAGTACTTATTTAAATGTGGGCAATAAACATGGTCACATGGTCCCTTGCGAAAGGTTTACTCAAAGGTAAAAATATTTCGTTGTTTTGAAACTTATCTTTATGTAATTCTTTGAAAAATGCTGAATTCTTGAAGTAGTTCAATATATCGTGGTATTTTCAATATTGAGTTTGTCGATTAAAGTGCAGAGCATATAAAAATCGACGATAGTTCTTCAAAATGGACCTTTAATACATCTTCAGTAACTGATAAAGATCTTTTAATTCTTCACTATTTTTTAAAATTATTAAATTTTTTCAGGTAATATTTCATCGATATTTAAGAAGAAATTCCAATTAATCATCTCTTTTTTTACAATTTAAAGAAATATTGATTATATGAGCTTATTTCATTACCAAATAAATTATAACACGCACCCGTTTAACGAAAAATATACCAGGTAAAATTAGATTAAATATAATAAGTATCGGTAGTATTTAGGTTGGATTGGATAAATAAGATCCTCAAATACTATATCAGGACAAAAAAATACAAAAGACATCTGAGTTCTTTATGAAAAGGACGTATAACATCGAACAAATATATACATATACAATTTCGGAAATTCTTATCGATTCATATATGAAGATCAGATACAATGAAATTTCCATATTTCATATCTAGCTGGAACGGCTGAAAAAATTTGTAGATGAAAGCAACGGAGAAAGACGCGCATCATGTAAGGCCATGGAAAAAAGACTAATAAATTTGTGAGATCGGCTGATAGTAAGGACAGTTGCATCAACAATAAAGAGTATGGTAATATCAGTAGCCTACCATTAAGATTTAATATCAGGTCATTGACTAATAATATTTCTATCAATATTTGCAGATTTGTTACACTACTCAACACTTTTACGTTCTTCATAATGACAATCCAACGATGAAGATTAAAATACAAGTTCATTAGTTGATATCTATGAATTTTTTTCCATACCATAGCACTACAATGTATCTTCCTGACGTTCGATTCCTCCGAAACACCCTCGCTTTTTCGTCTGTGCCTCGTCATTTTCTCACCGCTCGCATTTTTGCTACAGCTCTCATCTTACCCGCCAGCTCCTTTCTTTTTCTATCGTCTACCGGAGTCACATCACTTCCGAGACGAAGTTCGTGATGAGAATGGGTTATTCTGCGACGAGCGAATTTCCACCGCGCCACCATCGAAGCCGACAGTTGACGGCAGAATGGGGGGGGGGGGAGATATGGAGAGTCGTCTGGCCGAGGAAATTGACAGGCAAATTCCACTGCCTGGCTGAATTAGCCTCAACTTGGGTGGGCGCCGACTGCCTGCCTGTTTGACCCTTTATCTAGCACGCGCTTGCAAAGCTCTTCGTTCCTTTTCAACGGCATTCACGAAATCCTTTTTATTTGCGTACTGCGCATTGCGCGATAGAACGAAATCCTTGTCGTTTATTCGACTATGGCCATTTTACATAGCTGCTAGATAATTTTTCACTGAATAAAGATCAACTGGAGATAACGTAAGATCTTTGAGGGCGATTTGAAAAGTACCCATCTAATTAGATACGTTTCCATTAAGATTATAGCAAATGCACATTGATTGGAATGCATAATTCTGAAACATTCGTTAAAATTTCTTCAATAAGTAAATTCGTAAGTGACACCAAAAGAATTGCCATCAGCTATTTCATTGCTCTCTAGGAGGGCTGCTCTGACTTGCACCTAGCATCGTCGCGGACTATTCTGTAAACCGGGCCGTTCATGTGGCAGCATCGGTCGATAAAGGGTGTTACTGCTCTGCATCCGTTTAATGAGGCTCTGTGGCCAAGGCTGGTATCCAAATTGCGGATTCCACCGCTGGTCTTCAATGCACTGACGAGGTTTCGAACGGAAACGGCCACTGACTATCAGGCTGCGACGGATGTACCTTCATTTCGTGCTCGAGGCACGCTGTGAGACTCTCAATTTCGGAACATCTTGTTTGAAGCAGAATACTGGTTTGAGGCACTATATTACTGTTATAGTTTATTGAACTTTGTCACATTCTACGTGATTGTTTTCTCCCGAATCACATCGTGTACGCAATTATTCGGATGTAGCGAATATCGATTCATTTTCAAAAAACGCAAATAACAAATATTATCAAAATCAACTAAATTAGTTTATTTTCCCATTTATTCTGAATATTCAAGCAATCATAACAGCGATGTGTTCACGATATGTCTTGCAAATCTTTAACTACGAGATAGTCGAGCAAAATTTATATAAAAGTGGGAAAAAAGTCCAACAAGAAGGGTGTCACGAAAATATTATTGATCGTTCCTGAATAATTTCTTTGCTAAACAAAGTTATAAGTTTATATATTGGTGCGAGGATATTACGAGGATATAGCGAAGATTCTTTTTAGTTTTGACACTCCTTACTAATCTCAGACTCCTTTAAAACTTCTGAATTGTATTTTGTAAAGGATTACAATATCAGTAAATTTTTTTTGTAAAGCAATTTATTTTCTCTTATCAAAAACGAAAAGGTTGTTTTTTTAATTGTAAATTGGTAATAAATTAATATAATATTTAAAATATGACGATAGTAAATACAATGTAATTTAATAACATACATTATATCGACGTCTTTTATATACCACGAATTAAAAAAAAGTTTCAACTTTGACTGAGATATA
Source organism: Sycobia sp. Sy_11 (assembly GCA_018907035.1). Lineage (NCBI taxonomy): Eukaryota > Metazoa > Arthropoda > Insecta > Hymenoptera > Epichrysomallidae > Sycobia > Sycobia sp. Sy_11. Next base: position 511,358 of record JACCIC010000212.1, on the reverse strand, counting down.
TAACAATATACACACAGTTTTTTGAATTTTTAGAACAGTGTATTCAATTATTAAACTAAATATACTCTTTGCATAATTTAAATAGATTATATAATAATGGAGTTACGAAATTAATCCAGTGAAATATCAATAATGTTTTTTATTATATTATATTATCGATAAAAATAAAGCGAAAATACTACAATTTACATAAAATCATTAACACATGATATTGCACAATTTTGAAAATTTAAACTAAATGATACAGCTTTATCGAGCAAAAGTTACGAACCAGGTAATTATTTGCATATATAATAATTATAACAAAATTTCTGCTATTCAGATTAAAATTCGTGGAATTAATTATTCAGTAACTAAATTATTAAGTAAATTACAATTAAACGTCAGTATCTGCTTATTTAATTTTTAACTTTTCGAATAGCTAATTAGCTCTGTTAACCTATTTTAACGGACATCTGCTTACTGAGATAAAAGTATAAATTACAGCCGTCTAATTATAGCGGATGTAATAAAATTAATTGATGCTTTACTAATAAATATCATGTAGCATAATAATGCCTTATTAACAAGCCTGCAATTTCACAAAGTGCGTAAGCCGGGAATTCATTCTGGTAAATATTTACGCATGGCATGGTAATCCAAATAGTATTATTATCACCGCGTCTTGATTAAAACAACATTCAAGCCGTATCGCCTCGCAATCTCATCAGTTTAATGCACTCTAAGCAGCGTGTACATAGGCAAACAGATAGCAGAAGTCGCGTTTCATTTTCCGAAACTTCGATTATTTCAGACAGGCTCGGGCCCCGCAGGCTATCATCCGGCCGAGCCTTATTTCGATTTCGAGAAATCGGGAGAGACACGGGAATCCGCACTATATGCATCGTACGCTGAAAACCGCCGCACAATGATGCGCGCGCGATCGATGAAGTGCGGCCCGATTGTGCAACTTGTACGTGTATATACATACATACATACACACACACGGGCCTGTCGCTTCAGTACGTTACGCAATCTAACGAAGCTGCCCAAAGTCCTTTACGTAAGCAAGCCCCGGAGCGGGTGGCGTCACATGAATAAAATACATTTATGCAGTCGGTCTATACTTGTAAAGCGAGTTTCTTGCTCCACGTCCCTAAGGGCGACGGGATGGAGGGCGAGCGCTGTCCTTATTTCAGAGAAGTGAAATAGAGAGAGAGAGAGAGAAGAGGGAGAGAGAGACAGATAGATATAAGGAGAGTCTACCAAGTGCACTGCGTAACCATGCATTTATGCAATGAACATATAATTTTCGTGACTATTTCTTGTTACAACGCGGTTTATATTCCGAGACCATTTTAACCTAGACGGTATTCCTTGGCCTTTCCATTTCTATGGTCCTGCATTTATCTTGCCTTCGCTCTCTCTCTCTTGCTCTCTCTCTCTCTCTTGCTCGCTCTCTCTCTTGCTCGCTCTCTCTCTCTCTCTCTCTCTCTCTCTCTCTTTCACTTTCTATCTCTACTTTATTATTCTTGCTGTATCTTCAAAAATTCCAGCGAAGATGTAAAAAATTGCCGGATTTCGCAAACCTACAAATTTTAGTTTACAACGTAGATAATGTTCAAGGCAAGCAAGTTGAGAAGTATTTTGAAGCAAGTAATAGAATCTTCTTGAAAATTTTTTGTTTTTCAAACGAAATGTATTTATTATTACTTATAAGAGGCTGCCACGTTTGGATCGCAGATTGGGTTCAGACTGAAGGAGGTAATTTCGATTACCTTCAAACTGAGTCCCGCAAATTTATAGAAGCTACTGCAATCCGATTCTAAAGATATAGTAAATGACTACTTAAAAATTTACGTGATTTTCATGTAAAATTGGGTATAACACACGTCAGAAAATCATTTATCGTAACAATCGCTACATTTGACACCGGATTCTAAAGAAGAGCAACATTTCATACCAAAACGTTTGAATGAATTTATGTCCTTAAATGTATAGTTTCCATACTGTTGACAACTGAAATTTAGCCAAAGTGACTCGCGTTAGCGAATGGTTGTATGCCTATGTATCTCAATAAATTAATAAAATTGTAGTTGACCATAACAGTACATTTTTGGATATAGGATCTTTATGTTTTTCTGGAATCACCGTTCATTCAACTGATCCAGTGGTATAGAGATTTGGTTAAAATAAAGTTTAAAATCAGAAAGTTGACTCATTTGGAAATAAAAATGCAGTATATCTTGATAATGGAAGAGGATTTGATAATAAAGCTTTGTAGAAATCATTTTGGAGGTAATTGGAATTATCTCTCTCAGTCTATCTTAGAATATGTAATCCCAAATATATTTCTTAATGATAGATTTATAAAAATCTCATTACATATTCTTTACATTTAAAACAACTAGCAATGCAGACATTATCAAACTTAAAACTTATTAGTATAAAATAAACGATCGTCCTTACAGTACAGTGACCAATGGATTTCAATGAATTACTCCAACAGTCACACATTTTCGATCGTTATCTAGTAAGATGATTGAACAAAAATTTAGAATTTGAATTTTTCAGACTCACTTTCTGTTTCAACAATCGATCCATCGCCATCTACAATTTTGGTCACGAACTGATATTAGCGCTGAAGCCAAAGAACCTTTTCTTCGCTCTCGTGCAGCTCAAAAATTACCACTTTTTTCAGACGAGACACTCAATCCCTTGGTAATTCCCGCGCCGTATTCGGCGCAATTTCCGGGCAAGGGTAACAAGGTCAGACCGGTTTAAAGCGCCAGAATCTCATCCTCGCCCCCACCCTTGAGCTTCATTTGTCAGTGAGCCGCTTAAGTAAGACGGCGTCGACGCGCGCGCGCGCGGTTGTTCGCCTCCGTCGTGGTGGGCTGGTGGTGGGGGGGGGGGCTAGGGGGATCCCGCTGCCAGCTGCGGCGGTTCCGTTCCGTTTGACGCGCCAGTCCCGAGAAATCCTATCTCCGCTCCCCTAATTATGCCGTATAATCGGATCCACGCGCGAACAATAATCAGGCTCGTCGCCTGCTCTCCTTGATTCAGACCCGCGCGCGTGCGCGAGGGGCATTGCGCAGCTATTCGTTCCGCGTGCTCATTCTGTATTCGCAGGAGGTTAACGTGGATATTAATCCGAGGTAAAAAGTTACACTAGATAATCTAAAGGTTGAAGTAGAAATAATATAATTCTTTTAGGAAGGGCACATTGATTTCTGATTTTAATTTTCATGAAAAATAAACCAATTTTTTTATTTTTGCTATTAATATAACGTAGGAATGTAAATGACTCAAATTGGTTGGTTAGAATGAATAATTTATAAATCCAAAATTACACTTACATCGACTGTTGTGAATTAAATTAATAAATATTTTTATCGGGCTTACAGTTATTATATAATAATGTATCAAACACACAATGATAGTCAGACTATCCTTGTGTGCAATCGCCCTCAAAGAAACTGAAATAGAAATTAATACTAAAAATAAAGTTAAATTAAATTAAATTAAAAATTAAAAATAAAAAAAATAAGAAAATAATGAAAATAGAATCAATATTTATTGTCTTCGAATTTACAAGTTGGTCATGTCTATCATTTACAGATTTAAACGAAATTATATAACTGTAAAAAATTGTAATTTTTATCACTCACTGAATTATTCATTATCCATAGTTGATTCAGCTTTATTTTTAGCAGTTTCATTAGAATTATAAGTAGAAATATTAAAGCTTACTGTATTAATAACTACTGCTAGATAAACAATTGTATTCTTAAATTAGCTGCAATTTTTCGGATGAGAAAACATTAATATACATTACACATTTATAATGAATTCTTATACTTATAATGTATCAGCATAATCGATACATTACAATATAATCCGTTGATATATTTAAATAAATAATCAATCTTAGTTCGAGCACTCTGAAGGTACGGCACTTATGAAAGTCGACTCTAATTATCTAATCCCCGGTATCCCCATCCAAATAACTTGCGATTAAGACGCCATTATAGGATCTCCATAATGCAATATATCGAACGACCTCCTTAGCGGCTCGCCGTACATTATGTATATGTATATATATATACATACACGCACAAATATATATATATATATATATATATATATATATATATATACACTCAGTCCTTGGGCGCTCACACACGGTTAGCCCTCGAGTCCGAAGTGCTCTCCCCGTCTTTGCTAGCTCGTTCTCGAGATTACGCGCAAGCGTGCTTGCCGGGAGATGATGGGGGGGGGGGAGTGGGAGGCGCCAAGGAGAGGGTTGAAGAGTGAGTTGAAGCATGCGTGCACGAGGAGGGTGTAGCCAGAGAGGGTCCGTTAGGAGGTGCTACTACTCGGTGTACGTTTCGAGTTAAAAGCACTGGTGCTCGGGGCGCCGTAACGCAATCTGGCCGGGGCGCGTTACGCTACGCCACATGTGGACGATGTCCTTCGGCACATATCATCAACGCGCGCTCGTAATCTCGTTCCTATTGAACCTCGAAGTGCAAACTGATTTCGACGAATGAGAGTAGAAGTCGATCGATCGGTAGGTGGCAATATTATCGTCTGACAATATGGAAGTATCTACAATAAGTAAAGAGCGTTGATATGGCATATCCGCAAGATGGAGGAGCGTAATAATACCAACATTTATACTAGCCGTACATTCGTTGTCAATGGTAGCCCCAGCTGCAATAATTATATGCATGGTACACTTGTACCGTGCCATCGGCTTGGCCTATGCACACGAAAGCGGAACTCTCGATTTGTACAGTCTCGCCGTGCAACAGCTGTGAATACCAAGCCAAACATGCGCCGGGCAATGCCGGTTACAGACCCTCTGTACAAGATGTCGATTGAATTGTAATTATAATTACATTATAAAGTCTCAATATTTATTTGTTACCTCGCTATTAAATTCACTTCGTCTTCGTCTACTAATTGTATAATGAATAGGATACATTCTTGACATTCGTTTAGATGCTTTGAATTCGACGGAAATTAACTCAAAATCTATCCTATTATTCCGTATCAAATAGTGAGTGAATTTAATGAAACGAAATATACATAAATTATAAGATGTGTATGATAACGGTGCGGATGTATTTTCTATGCGTAATAATGAAGACACCTTTGAAAATACTATAGTAGGAGAATCTGTGATTAAAGAGATAGCGGTGTTCGAAGCGTTCACTTTAACGCAGTAATTGAATAATCATAGTTTACAGTGTTAATTGATTGTCAGAACAGATATAATATGTATTGAAATACGTAATAAACATATTTATTGTGAAGATTCTACTAATGAGATCAACGGGCATTTTAAGAATAAACGTACGCAGTACTTATTGTTTCGATTCTCCTCAAATTTATATTTTAACTTATTGCAAATTTTTTTTAAATTATATATTCGAGCATAACGATCAGTTCCCTCAATTTCATTTTATTATTAGTCTCTAGAATTTCTAATTTCGCGATGTAATTCAGGACCGCGGCGTAACATTTGAGCATTGCAAAATGATAAGCAGCGAAATTTCGTCGTCCCTCCCCAAGCCCCCGGTATCGCCGATCCACTTTCATCCGCAGCACCGTATAACGTATCGCCGAGACGACGTCTCCTCGAGAACCCGGCAGCGGTGACTACCGAAGAAGGGGAGAGGCGCGCTCGGGTGCCGAGGGGGATTGAAGTGCCCCATCGGCGAGCGTGAGAGCTTTGTTTTTGTTCCTCCCACGATTTCATTCGCCGATTATATATATATATATATATATATATATATATATATATATATATATATATGCGAGACCCGTTTGCGGATGATCCAGAGGAGCGACGCCGTCACTGGCGTTGGAACCCCGGCCGAGAGGAGCAACGAGATTGCCCCGACGACGGCGCGGCTGGCGTAGGGGTCGGGGTACGATAGAAGCTGCACTCTTAGCCCATAATTGAATTACGCACTGCCTCTGGATTCGCTTATATACCGAGGAGCGGAGCTCGAACGGGGGATATAGTCCCTGCGTACACGTGTAGGGGATAGTCTCCTTATTGTCTCTTGACCCACGAGCGAGTACTCGCACGGTTACTTTACCGCTCAGTCCCGGCTGTATGTACGACGACGCATCGTGGGAGGCGGAGATGATTCTTTTCCGTTTTTGCTGGTCGGGTCTCTTCAGCTCGATTGGGAAGCTTGGAGATCTGACGTACTTTTATCGGTATCTCTGGTTTTCTCTGACTATTCCCTTTAGTTTTTTTGTTTCTGTTTTGTTTCTTTTTCTTTTTTTTTTTTACTTAAGTCGAGTAGTCCTGTGCACGCTTAACCTGATTTCAGATATTTAAAGCGCCTTCGTTCTGTGTAAAATATTCACCTCAAAATGATGTAAAATATCGTCCGATACTTCATTAAGCCGTCAGTTTCTTAATACTAAAATTACATGACGTCTTAATGTGTTAAATTATCTCACAGAGATGTTATCTATTAATAAATAGTAATTAATTGCAATCAATGAAACACATAAATAATACCATTAGATATCTTCGAAACTTTTCGTCAACGTTCCGAGAAACGAGATATCCGATAATGGGACGATTTATAAATACGAAATTCGATTATACGAGATGTCAATCACCTTTTGTACATTTCAAATAGCCCAGAATAATACTCTAGCTAAAAGCTGAAACATTTAGCAGGGATGACATATCGCGAGAATTTCAAAAGGAAGTTACAAGATAAATTCCGAAGTTTATATAGTCGGATGAAAATGAACTGTATGTTTGTGAATTTTATGTACTCTGTCAGGTCTATTGAATATAATAATCTAATATAATCGCACGTATGCGTTATGATTTTGACGAAAACTTGTTATTCCACTTGTTGCTTTATATATCTTTTAATTGGCTCGGTCTCTTATTTAAGCCCTACTTTTTAGATATTAAAAAAAAGTTTTGATTTCATTGAGCAATTTATAAATTTGATCTATTATCCTTGAAGTACAATCATCATTTACTGAAGAATTGGCTGCCTATAGAGACTGATGACATCAATATCGATAGAGATTCTCCATTTATTTATCTATTGAGTAACGTAGATTTGTTTTTCTTTTTGTATTTAAGTTAAGAAAATAATGAGGATACTCGATTTTCCAAAAGTCATTTGCTTGTTGATTATTTCAACGAACTTATTGGTGTTAAGCATTAGATTAATCTTATCTAAATTGTTTTACAGACCCGTTTGAATACATTACTTTAATACATTTTTCTGTTTTACAAATGAAAAGCATTACATATTCGAGTAGCCCGTAAACTTTATGGATTCGGTTTCGAGGTCACAACCCTAAAATTTCCAGGCACTAAAAAATACCTATCAACCTATATTTTAGGTCGTCATTTCGCCGAATCAATTATGCAAGCTCAAGCCCTGCAAGCCCCTTACGGGCAGTCAATAGCACGAATGGCGTCGTCCTTATAAGCTCTACCGCGTTATTGTTTCTCCTTGGTTCGTGAAATAAATTCTCAAGTGTGTCGTCGAGCCGGTGTAAAAGGAAGCCCGGTATATTTCGAGCCGGCGGTTACGCCCAATGGACGCTTATGCATCGTAAAATCACCGCCCCCAATGCGCCCAGCACTTTAGTGCCATTAAAAAGGGGGGAAAGATTCCACCACCTTTCTTAAGCTACGTCACGTAGTCCAAGTGCTTCCTTCTTTTTCCTTGCACAGTGTCAAAACTTTTCAGCACATACTTGAGGATGTAAATTGTAGATTAACATAACATAACCTTCATGGATGCAGGATATTTTGTCGAAATAATAAATTATCTGTACTATTATTAAAGAAATACTTGATTAATATTAAGATTATATTCAATTATTAATTCTATGATCTTATACAGGTAGGAAAAGAAACACGCTTAATCTATTATGCATTGACTCATCAGGATCTACCTTTTTTTTAAATTTGAATATATTGAAATCAATGATGACTGTTATAAATCTGTGAAAGATTTCAGTAATAATTGAAGCTGACATTTTGAGAAAAAAATAACCCATCTGTTTCAAAGTATATAAAGATATTTTGAGCGCCTAATTGGCCAAAGCTCAACTGGATAAGAATTCATTTTATCAAAAATCAAACTTAATTATTCATAACGAAGCTTATTAACAATCCAAAATACTATATATAGGTCTATTATAGCAATGTTACCGTAATTTTTCTCATAGTAGTTTTATGGTAATTTACGCTTGCAAGAATTAACGGAAAGAGCTAATTGTAAGCGATGTACATTAAAGAAAATTCGAAATCCAGACAAGAATTCATTACATTCAATATATTATCAAATATTAATTTTTATTTCAATGCATTTAATATATCTACGAAATATATTTGTATTATTCTCGAATAAATACTAGACACATTAAAATAAAATTATTATATATTTTCACCAAAATCGCTAGATCAACGTAGATTCTCAGTACGTTTGCCGCAAGTCTTGTGTAATCAATTTTTAAGAAAAAAATTACTAAGAAAATATTATTGTGATATGACTTACGGTAAATAATAATCATCGAGCGAGAGTACGTTTTCTAGTGCACATACAGGAGCCAGCTTTCCGGCTGATACTGTCCGAAGGAAAAAAAAATAAATTCCATTCTGCGCATCGGGCCATAACAATTCACTTTTGCCGCTTCTCCCCGGGGGGAGACAGGGACGACGCGACGTGTTTACACGGACGGGAGGGCCCTTTGTTCACATTTTTATAACCCGCACGGCTGCGCGATGCGCGCGCTTAGCATGCAAATCTCCCCTCAGAGCGCTTTGCAAGTGAAATCGTAAGAGTTCCGGGGCGCGTGCACGGGTATGTAGAAGGAGTGTCGAGCGTACGTAATCGTCCTGCCAATGCGGGCGACGAGCGATACTGTTCAATTTTGTTTTCGCGAACTCGCCGATAACGATAATGGAACCCTTGGGACCGAACTCGGACTATCGCGAATGTCTGCCTAGTCGGAACTGTATGCTATTAATGGAATTTCTGTTATTATTAATATTTCGACAGGTTTTCATGATCAGAAAAATCGATTATGTTGAATCGAACAAGATATATCTAGGCGCGTCGCTGACTACACATCAGTTCGGTAATATTAATAGAAGAGTCTCGAATTTCGTAAAATCATATTCTTATTTTTAGCCAGTCCATTTCCATTATAGGAAATCAATGAGGAGCACTGGACTCTATCGGACGTAAATATAATCAGTCAATATATCAAGCGTATATCAGAATAGATCTCTAATGACAATTCATCCATAGTAAAAATTTTTCAGTCTAAATTAACTAATTTGATATAATATTTTTACAGGCTTACGTAGAATCGGAGTTTGTTTTTTCAAATTTTTAATAAATTCTAGGATTACATTTAAAGCTTCATATTGATATTCCCACTTCTTTTAGTTTTGTAAACATCATCGAACTGAGCAATAATCGCATGCATAACCAAATGACATATTGGACCTCGGATTTCGCGAAAAACTACTTATATATTGTATAGCTCGCATCGTGCTACTTCCCCGAGAATCTCTTGTGCGTGCTGCCTGATACAGCGAAAATAGTGTTGTAGCAGTTATACAATTGGTGTGTTGGCGAGCGCATCTTATTAAGATCCCGTGATATTGTAGAACACTGACGCTCAGTTCAGAATCTGCTGCAACAAGCTCGGTAGCTGTCGTCATCGACAGGGGCTTCTTCTGCGGCCACGACGTTGATGCCGATAAGCCGTGCAAGGAGGAATTGTGTAGGTCTTCTAGATAATACCTCGTAATTTTCATAATTAGCCGTGAATACACCAAGATTACAAATAATAGATAGTATTATAGGTAAAGGTGCTCTTTGAATCATTAAAGAAAAGTGACGTTTTTCCACGCGTGTCCATGTATTCTGGTATTGTGAATATTTGTATATTAACAATATTATTTTATTTGTTTACATAGATATTGTTATAATATTAGTTAACATTTTTGTTTAATTGCTATTAGTGTAACTAGTAAATTGATTTTTAGGGGTGCATTTAGATATCTGATAAATAGATTGTCATATTAAGTATTTCATAGCAACGTCATTTCCGTACCTTAAAGAATCACGTTATTTACTTAATCATTAGATTACCATTGCTCTGAGAATCAAGTAAAAATTATATTTCTTCTATGAGCACGAAGGTACTGAATTATCTAGCGAACTGTCAAATGGACGCTCTTCTTTGTTTTTCGAATTTAATGTTATAATGCTGACGCTCTTTAACTTTGTGCTAACAAAAAATCCTTTTCTTTTGCAATCACTCTAATAAGAGGCTACAGGTTAATAACTGACGGTATCGATGATGGTTGTGATGATTCTTGAAGTGTCCGAAAATTCTACATTCTTCTGATTTTAGCAAAATGTTTTCAGAAATTTGCGTGTATATGGCGCGCAGGTATACAAATGATATACTAACACCGGGCGATGATACAATGAGAACAGCTTATTTTCGAGTTTTCTGGATTAAGGATGGTAAATAAATTCAACGAAGAAATAGAAGGAATTCAGTTGCGATTTTCAGAACAACCTTCCAAACATTATTGATGTCATCACTTTTCCAATGTTTCCACTTGAATATCATAAAGTAATTTTTAAGTTTTAAAATTTATATTTAATAGAGAGAATTCGTTATCAATATTTTTAGTATCTAAATTTGATAAATATTTTATAGTAACAAAAGCATAAAACTTTAAGGCCAGATAGTTTTAGCATATTAATCACATGTTCAGCTGTGTAATATGGGGAAATCTGTAAAATGATTTTAAAATTTACATATGAATGGAGTTTTCAAAAAGTATGGAAACAATGATCCAGATTTACAGTCTAGGCACGGTGCTATCGTAATCTTTTACTACACGGAAATCAAAACTTTTAGCAACAAGCTGAATATCACATGGCTAATTATTCTCATTTCCTAAATTTATCGTTCACGTACCTCATTCCTTACACATCTGCGTGTATCAGTGTACGACGAGTACTTCAATAAGATTCAAATTTTAATTGGAAAACTTTAAAGTAATCCTGAGGTTTTGATATTTTACCAATATCTAATATGTTAATATTATAATAAGCACTAAAGAATGATGCATCCGAGGCTAGTTAAATCATCAGCGGTGACACCTGTGCATATCGAAACGCACCAGTGCACGCGCTATTACGAGGCTGGACGATTAAGGCAAGGAGAATCGTGGAACGAGTAACGTAACGGCTGTGTCGCATCCTGTATACTCAGTATTTGTGTGCATGGGAGAGGGTACATGCTGTTAAAAGCACACCTGTGGAAAATAGAAGTTGAAGCCCAGTCTACTCGTAAGGGAGTCAGGGATAAGCAAGGGTGGATGCTTTTTATTACTTACTCTATGGAGTGTCACAATGTAGAGAGAGAGAGAGAGAGATGATCTTAAAAATCGTATAGATATATTTCTCGTCTTGTGTTTGGTTGCTTCATAATTATTATTAACGTTTAAGAATATTTATAATATATATCATCCGAACCGATGACCTTAAGAAATGCTGTATTTCCTAAAATATAAGATATTCAACTTCAGGCATCGATGCACTCGAAAAGCCTTATACCGTACCACGGCGAGACGATTTGAGGTCCTGTCACACGAAGGATTCCTGCTGAAAATAAAGAGAGCAAGCAAATAGAGCCGACGAAAACAATAATCCACTCAGACCGCTTATTAGTAGCGAAATCACGCGAAGCTTTCGTTCTAATCATTTATTCACCCCTCCCTTCCGGCTCTCAGGGTAAATCTTTCGTGACCCTCGACTTTCCTCGTCGCCGCGATTTACAGTTTTCCGGGGATCATCAGCCAGACCGGTATCTCTGATTTTGCGCGCACGCGACCGCGTAAAACCTGTTAGCCGACAATGAGAGGTCGGCTGATCCCAGGAAGAAAAAAGAAAGGGATGAGAAAGGAAAAAATAAAAAGGCGAAGGAGGTTCATGGGAATATATTAGAGCTGCCGAGGCTCAGCGGGCGAAATTGGGTTTAGAGATGTTTGACGTTGATTGTGAATAATTCAATCGCGAGTATACCGAAGTAATGAGACGAAAGTGTACCCGCGGCGCAAAGTCGCCTCAGTGAATGTGCTCGAGTCCAGGAGCGGGAGGGCATCGGGGACTGGGACGCGGAAAATGAAATGAGAGAAACGCGAAAAATGCGGTTCCCGGACGGGGATAAAGGGGAATCACGAACGAAGGGGTCTGGTACGCTTGATGATGGAATTTTTAAACTTTTCTGATCGCAAGTGAGAGGAGGGGTGAGCATTGTGAATTGCAAAAACTAGTACGAAGTAAGATTGGGCAAAATTATGCACAGTGTGCATGATCAATGTAGGTAAGATGCACGGAACTTGTTATTTAAAGCTCGCGGATTCGTCTCTGTATATAAAATTAGTATCACCAATTAAGGAATGCATCGATATTCCAAATACATCGCGTTGAGATTCATCATGCTAAGTATATGAAACATACGTTTCAGTGCTTTCTATTATAAAGAGATTCGATTGATATTTCTAATTCACCCTCATTACTAATTAAATTCGAGACAATTACATCGATTGACTTTTTAATGTGTAAAATCTTGTATCTTATTTATACATAGAGGCGCACATTATTGTATATAGTATAGCTACTCCTCGTCTTAAATTTCTGACATGCATATTAAGAAAACATCCTTTGAAAAAAGGAAAAGAAAATTTAAAAAATTTTCCAAGAATAATTTCCAAAGCAAAACTTCCTCACAACATAATTATCTTTCAATTTAAGCTCAAATAAAAATTCCCAGAGCACTTAAAGCGCTTTCGCCTCCAGCCTTTGAAAGACATTCGCAAAACAGTTTAAGATGCTTTACTACTTTACCGTCTCAAACATAAACAGCTTCTGAAACAGAAGCTCACTTTGCAATTTGAGATTCATGAAAATTGTATTGGAATTTTTGTTAATATATTTGGTAGACAGGCAGAGAGCGAGAGAGAGAGAGAGAGAGAGAGAGAGAGAGAGAGAGAGAGAGCGAGATAGAGACAGAAATACCGGGACGAATTTCTGACAACTAAAAACAAAAAATAACAAAATCTCGACCCAGTAACTTTCTGCAGTTTGAATCGACAGTGCGGGATAATTAGGTCGAGGGCGGCAATCAACTGAGGGAAGGGCAAAGGGTCGAGTTGGTTGTCATGGAAGTTTCAAATCCCACTGCCTGAACCACAAGCAAACCTGCATAAAATTATCTCCAATTTCAATAGACATTTCAACTTACAATTGATTTTGGTAAACATGATCCGAATACATTAAAATAACACTCTGGGGAATTCGCGAATGGTAATTGATTTTATTATTGTTTAATTTTATGTCGATCCTAATGAAAGTAATCATCTGAGATTATTACTTTATACAAGGTTATTATTATATTATAGAATAGGAAATAATATGAATGTTACGAACAGAACTCGAATTAGCTGTAAGAATTTATATTTAAACAAGAAAATACCTTCTTATAGTTTTTACAATTTAAACTTAAACTTACAGAAATTTCTGTTAATTTATAGATTTAGAATATAGATTACATCACACTAAAGGGTCTTTATATCGTGTAAAATAATATATGAAATAAGATGTTTGATTTATAGCTTTATATCCGTAAATGGTTTAAACAAATAGCGTAGGACATCAGATATAGTTTTAAATTTTTTAGATTTGTAATTTCTAGAATTGTTTAGTCTTTTATAATATATAATGCGTAATAGTTTTAAGAATATTCGGATAATTTTACGTTCATATTATATTTTAATAGGTTTATTATTACTTAATGTAAGTCTATAGCGATAGATTTTATGTCAAGAAGTGTTTTGTTTGAATCTAAATAAACGGTATAATTAAGAGTAAAAATAATATGATATTTGTGGATTCGTTTTTAAGAAGTAAATCTATAGGCGAACTCCTCGCGCAAAAGGGCGTAATATGAAATTCGTAAAAACTATTTATAATATACATGTAAGTACTTACGGGATAACGAATAAATTTTGAATAATGTTCTCGACGAAGATTTTTAAGAGTATCGACTGATTTATATTTTGAAATTAAATTAAATTGAAAATTAATTAATTGTTGAAGTAGAGATCGCGAGAAAATCTTCGTTAAAGGCGATAAAATTGTATACGACTAAGGTGTACACTTGATCCGTACCATGACGGGTAAAACCGAAGATTTTTCTGAAAACTGGCGTTTATATGATTTACAAATAAGGTAGTCAAATACTGGCTCGAGGAAAATCTTGAGGATTTACGAAAGAGTTTTGTGACGTGTTGTGACGGAAAATTCGGAAATTTCCTTTTCGAAAATCTACTCTACAGATTCACAAATAAGGTGACTGTATTTTAGATTTAAGAAAATCTCGATAATTTTGAAAGAAGTATGGACGGTCTCGGATTACCACCTCGGGTTTTCCGGCCGTCCGGCTGCGCGAAGTGTTTAGGCTGCGATCGACGAGTGAGGCATATCACCCGAAATTTGACCCGCCATATGGGCGACTGCGAGTAGATATAAAGCGCTGCATGAGCGCGCGAGCTTTCATTCGTATCTCGTTTGTATAGGGTGACTTTTGTTTTATATATTTCTGCTTAAGTTCTTATATTAAAATTCTGTAATTGATATAAACTTTGTGTATTTTTATTATATATAAACCTCCCAGCAGTAGTATAATATAATGAAAAAAGTATTAAGATTTGTACTATATAGGTATCTGTAGCTTACGAGTTCTTTAAAAAAATCATGATGGTAGTCATCATTGAATTTTAAAGTATGTTGAATATCACAGTCCAAGTTTAAATTATCAAATTAATAGCAGACATCAGGACTGGCCTGGAAGTTGATTATTTACATTCGAAACCCGAGTGGAACATACGAGATATGTTTCATAAGGTAAAAAGCAACGCACACACCAGTATAGGACTTATTTATCACAAGAAATTCTGAAAATCCTGTTATGGTTCTGATTTTTTAGGTTAGTGTGGTTAAAATAATCAACAATTTATACCTCCCTTGGCAAACTGTAAATATAAATTATGTATATAGTTTCACGTAAGCTAATTTAATTTGTCGATATATTTAAATTAAGGATAAAAAATTCGCAATAGGATATCATGATTTAATACATGGTCGCAAAGTACAGCCGATATAGTTTGAACATATTAATATATACATTCATAAAATGCATTAGACTGAAAAAATGATACTATCATTGTACTTCCGTAATATCGATTATTTTGCCCAAACTTTCTTATTTGCTTAAGCAGGTGGATATAATATTGGTTGACGAACGATTGTCTATCAAAACATTTGCTTTTTTATTGAAGCTGCCTCGCAAAAAATAGATTAGCACTTTTAAAGAAGTAATAACATTCAAAGAAATAATACCTACATTTTTCCACAATTCTATGCGTTTTGTAAGGAGATTGCGTTTACTTTCGTATTATGATAAAATAATTGAACCTTAAATATGAACTGAAATTAATAATTAAAAAAAAAAACATTCATTTATATACATGGAAACTTGTAGATGAATTTTTACGTGATATTCAAGATCATTAACATTTTGTACGGAATATCTTAAGTAATTCTAATAATCAATTCTTGTGAAGATTGAATTCAATTCTAAGAAAATAATGTGCATTTTGATTGTTATCTAAAACTTCTAACTTTTTTAATTTAGATGTACATAATGAATTTGACATGCTTATTTTCACACAATATGAGAAAATATAAGGTTACAAGACTGTCAATAGAATCGGCTAAACACTTTGAAGATTTTCTACTTTTCTACTAATCATTTCGACTTCTTCGCAAAAATGTTATCTTCTATAAACGGCGGCACGTTCACACTTTTATATTTTATGGACATGCATATAGTTTTAACGACATACTTACTTAATAATATTCTATATATATATATATATATATATATATATATATATATATATATATATATATTTACCTATGAGGTGAGAGTTTAAGATTTATTCCTTTATTTTTCTATATTAAAATATTAATAACAAATTCTTAATACTATAGTATCTGATATCAACGATTTTTAATGATCATACTCTACGCGTAAGAAAATATTGTAACATTGTAATAGATATAGGCGCGATGATGGAATGCATATATAAACATACAAGTTGACAAATAAAGTGGAAAGCGTAGTGGAAATTGGAAAGAGCGTATAGATTACGCTCACCAATCAAAGAATAGAACTGTGGAATGAAATTATACGATAAGAAAAGTGCTTAGAGACATATTACATAGGTGCTCGACTTCAAAAACAAATTTAATGAATATTGCGATAGTATTATCGACAAATGTGTGTGAGCGCGCGTGCGTGCATGTGTGCGTGCGTGTGTGAATTTATCCATGTTTGTGTATGGGTATGCGCGTACGTGTATATATGTCTGTATTTATTAGAAAATACGAGAAGCTCGTGCTTTTTCTGTTTGTATCTGGCGCCATGTGAAATGTCCATATGAGACACTTATATTTATATTTTCTTAGTGACATTGATTTTCACTCTTAAACACTTATTTTCCGGCAACCAATGACAAGTGCCTGGATATTATTACTCGATCGATACAGAGTTAGTGTCTCATTTTCCATCTATCACACATTTATTTGCATAGCATATAAGGCCGATAAGGTTTTTATATTAATATAATGTATTATGCATCGAATCATTTACTATCGGATTATTGAATGATGTACGTGTATATAATTAAAGTTTCATTTTATGCGTGAAGATATAATTTTTTTGTGAAGAGTGATTGATATGGATGATCAGTGAATACGTATCGAACGGCTTATTCAGTCACAATTGAAGTAACACTAGTTGAACAGTAGCATATTCATTGATTTTGTAGTGAAAGTTTCACTGTTTGTCCAATTGGTCAATTTCGACAGACTAAAATTTAAAGACTATTGGCGAAAATCATAAAAATACTTCGGATTTGTATACTATTCAAATTTTGAATTTAATCAATTGATCATATTCTGAATGCCTCCAATTTATAATGCCTCAAGACGCTGACGTTGCATGACAATAGAGCCTCTTTAGCATCATTATCCGATTCAACCCAGAGATACACTCAGGTAGTGGCATCCAATTAACTTCCCACATTATTTCGTTGGCCGTTAATTATATATTGCGACCTATAAAGTATCTCCTTAATGTCAAGTATAGTTAGATTATAATTTTCTGGAAAACAACATTTTCTCGTGTCATTGGATAAATAACGCTGCGACTATAATAGTAATTGATATATGTTTCGATGGTATTAGATTTACGGAACATTTGTACATCATAAATATTACAAGACTGATTTTTATTAAGATTAGAAGATAATTTCAAATTTTCAAAGTGCACAGGAGCACTGTGAAGACAAACAAACAGACGCACATGCGTGCACACATACATATATACAGACGCACCTTCATACACACGCGCGCGCACATGCATGCATGCCCACACATAAACGTTATGTATATCAATACAATTACGTGTGTGTATGCGCGCGCGAGCGCGTGTGTGCATATAATTATTATATGATATATTATTGTTCAATAGGATAATTGCTTACAATCATTGACCGCATGAACACTGACATTGCGTCATCAAATTTGCGTAACAGCGTCATCACCACCATAAGCCCATAACTATGGTTATATTTAGATTTTGCCAAATTGTGTACGAATAAATAAATGGCAGTCCGTACTTATGTTCCTAAGAACGTTGTCCAGCGTCTCAATTAAACGACAATTATATATCTTATTGTAATATGGAAAATGGGAGAAAAATGGAAAATACGTTGATTTTCGCATTGATTTTCCGTGCTAAGTCTAAAGGTGAATGCTATTATCACCTAATGATAATAAAAAATTAAGCGATTTCACGTCGTGCGTTTCTTTGATCAATTTTTTCAACAGCTCCAGTGGCGCAATTGGTTAGCGCACGGTACTTATAAGACAGTGTTCGTGAGCAATGCCGGGGTTGTGAGTTCGAGCCTCACCTGGAGCATTTTTTTTTCATCGAGTATTCGATCCATCTCGTCCGGTGGTCAACCTACTTCTAAATATATTTCAATTTGCAAATGATATTTGCGCAATTATTGCCAATTATGCGAATAAATTATATCGATCTTACACTAAATCGATTATAGATCGAAAACATTAAGATGTTTCATTACATATGTAAATTTATCATTTTTTTAATTTTTATTTTATGATAATTAAAAAAAAAAGCTGAAAATTGTTGTAAATTTTTAATATTTTAAAATTATCTTGGTATGCATTTTTTAATTTATCGAAATGAAATACAATATTCCAAAATAATTATGGTATAACTATATTGGTAATTATTTCTGGATAACTAGCTTATTGAAGTTAATCTATTATTTATTGCACATATACTGTTTGCATTCCTATTCTCTGTAATTCTATATATTTAAATAATTCTATATATATTTAATAGAAAATAAAAAAATATTAATTTTATCAGACGGATTCTTTTTTGAAAGAATTAATTCTTTTAAAAGAACTTTTTATTTTGCTACATATTCACTGAAAATATTAACCATTTTAATATAGGCCAGATCAGTAGACATTTCAGCATGAATTTTTGCTATTGAATAACAAAAATTGAATTGCAAAGCTTAGATAATAAATTGAAGTAAATATAAGGGTATTTGAATAGCAGCTTGTAGCTTGTGAACGTGAAAATTTTTTTGCGCTATAGCCGAATCGAAGAATATTAATATTTCGTACAGTCATATGACTATTTCAAATTGAACGGTAATAAAAAATACGTTTGTATCAATAACGCGTAAAAGTAAAATAATTTAATTTAAGTCGAACGGAAATTGGATATCAAAGCATTCTGCTTATTTACAATTTCATATTAAATTTAATTATTTTATAATAAGTTTAATAATATTAAATTCATGTGATATTTTTCAGTAAAATTCAATGATTGAAGAACCACCTCTTTGTTTTGTCAAAATTTGTTATTATAGACCTTTTATGGGTTATTTTATATCGCTGTTCGTTTGTTTTATCCCATATACGTCTCTTGCAGAATGAAGAATTCGATTATGGTTTGAAAAATCTGTTTTACATTTTTTGTGGAACGAAACATTAGTATGTAACTTGAAATTATTTATCAACTCGTAATAATAAG
Organism: Sycobia sp. Sy_11; assembly: GCA_018907035.1. NCBI lineage: Eukaryota > Metazoa > Arthropoda > Insecta > Hymenoptera > Epichrysomallidae > Sycobia > Sycobia sp. Sy_11. The sequence goes on along the minus strand of JACCIC010000212.1, from coordinate 492,068 downwards.
TTTTAGAATTTTTAATTCATGTAAATTAATATGTATCACTTTATAAATTTAATTAAATATTTGCATTCGGAACAGATCACGTATTTTTAGTAATAGTAATGCATTGAATTAAGTCACTATTATTAATAAATTTATATTTTTAGACCATGCTAAGAAAAAACTTGGAATTGTATGACTAAAAAATCTGTTCATGACAGTAAGCTGAAAGTTGATCTGCACCTCGGAAAACTTTTTCCGCCTCGCTTCGCTCGAGAGGAAAATACGATAGTGATTTATAAAGTTTTAAGCAGTAGTAATAATCCAAAAATGATTCCTATAAAAAAATGGCGTTAAACCTAATAGAAAGACATTAGTGACATTTAGATCAATCGAAGGCATATTGCATTTTCGAAACCCATGCTTATGTGTATCAAACTATGTTCGATAACTTAGTTCTGATATCTTTTAAAGTAACGTTAAAAGGGCATTGAGTAATCGGGCATTGAGTAATCATAATTGACAAAACGGCTGAGCTCTTAAAATTACAATAATCACTATTTTATCTATTATCTTTTTGAACGGCCCTTTGTATTCTTTCATTTTATCCGTTTAACGTTGACCCATCCCCCGCCCCTCCGTATGCCTTTTTGCTTTTTCTTATATTTTTCCATCTGTTCTCTTGATTTCTTCGTTTTACGCCGATCATTCCTTCAGCACGCACGTCCCTTTTTAATATATCATTAAAGTTTATTACTTTTTCCCAGATTGTTCCTCCTCAAGCAGATAAATAAGAAGACCGGATTTTACAACTTAACTTTATTCGGACGGCTTGAATTCTAACTGCCCTCGGAGAGAAGTGATAAAATATAATAATGATATGTATTAGTACTATTATGCAAGAAATGCGTCATAAAAAGTTTATAGAGGGCGCAAAAGGCGAGGGGCAGGCATGGGAGCGCGCGCTCCCTCTCTAACAGCACCGTCGTAAACTGGGCTTGTGTGTCGATTTTTAAACCGACGCCCACCGAATGAGCTAATTAATGCATACGATCGCGTGCAATAATCAGGAGGATTGCACGAAGATGATCGATCGCGCGACGACGCGAAAGTTAATTATCTGCTTTTCCGAATACCTATTACTGAATGCAAATAATTGGAACGCGCGCGTTCGAAAGTGGTTGGGCGCGATTAAAGCTATATCGATAAGTTAGGCGGAAAAAAATCGTGAGAAGCTCGCAAGCCATTCGGTCTCAAGCGAATTAGATCGCGCACTAACGAACTTTCATCCATTCGTTTTCCTCCGCGCCTATTATATGTACGGGTACTCGCATTAATTGTGCACGCACTCTTCACCTATTCTTCCTCGTTCGTTTATCTCTTGCCCTACCCAACCCTCCCACTTTATCCACCACCGAGAGCAGTCAGAATACGTCGGATATCTAACCCTCTCACCAGCTTTGAACCGCCTTTGAACCCCTCCGGGCCCCCCTCTCTCTCTCTCTCTCTCTCTCTCTCTCTCTCTCTCTCTCTCTATCTCTCCCCTTACTTCAACCACCCCATAAATGGAAAACCCCAAGGCTCGTTTCCGCGAGCGATCGGCGCTTCCTCGTTTCGTATATATACGTGTCTTCTCTTGCGCACTGATTATGCGCCAAGCGAGTAAGGCATGGCAATGGCAGTCATCGATTAATCTCCTTTGTTTGCCGGGAAATTGCCATCGTGTTGCGAGGTACTCTACGGAGACAGAAAGAGAGAGAGAGAGAGAGAGAGAGAGAACGAGAGAGGGAGAGGCAGAGAGCGAAGCCTTTGAATCGGGGAATTACGCAATGCATCGTGTCGTCATTAAATTGTTTTTCTGGGTATCAGAAGAAGGAATTTGCATGGCTTACCTTTTTGTCTCCTCTTCTACATTCAGAGTATACAAGAAGACTTATTACTGATGATGATATTCCATATACTAACCATATATAATTAAGGATTGCGCAAACTTTTGGTAATTTTCATGAAATGCCATGAGCTGAATTGTAAACGAACTAAATAAATGATTTCTAGAGTGACGATGAATGATCCGTCGAACATACTTAATTATGCCGCAAGGAATTTTATATGCATACTTTGCCAACATCCGTATTCAAACCACCTATGTTGACATTTATACATGAATCATTTTTACTTACATTATAAGTAGATAAATTTATAACGAAATAATTCCTTCGAATTTATATTTAGTTAACGTTTTGAAAATATTTCATGATATTATAAGTTTATTCATAAACGTTTTAAACATGTTTGTATGCGGCGATTTTAGTGTAATTTAAAATTAATGTTTCCGTGTAGCTCTACAGTATTTATGTTATTCTTATATATAATATTTTATAGATTGACGAAATCCTTAATGTACCAATTTATTGTGTATAATATAAAACTTACTATACTCTTTTGTACCAAATATTAGAAATCAATGCACCTATCTATCTATCAATCTATCTATCTATCTATCTGTCTATGTTTCTCATTCTCTATCTTTTTCTCCCTTTATCCCTTTGCATCTCTCCTTCCTTCACAACTGTCGCGATTCCAAATTACCAGGGCTCGGGTGTCTGTGAAGCAGCGGTGCCCCTTCTGTCTCTCTCTCTGTCTCTCTCAGGCTCTCTCTGCCTTTCGCACACACTCTCGGTCTGCCTGGATGAGAGAGGTGCTGCGGTGGACGACATGGCATCCAGGTCACCGAGGCAGCGCGATATCTACATCTGTTGCCGTTGCTTCTTCCGGTTTCCTCTGCGCACCTTCTTCACCGGCAAGCTTTCTCTTGTCCGGCCTCGTCTTTCTGCTTTCTGTCTTTTTCTCGCGCATAGTTTAATTCGGCTCCTCACAATCTATTATTCATTATATTCACATGTAATGCTTAATTTTTTATTAGTTGCGCTAAACTTTATTTTTTTCAGTTGTGATAATCGCTTATCTCTATTTCCATAACAATAGTGGTTTTATTGTATGCCTTGATCGGGAGTACAAGAACATTTTGAGAGAATGATCAATTATAATAGAAAGGTTGCATTAATATTCATACTTTATTATAGATTATAAGAATTAAGATTCAGAATCTTCGGAGATGATTGAATTCACTCGAGAAAGCGTTTCATACATGAATATCGTACATGAACAATTTAGCGGAACAAAATTTAATTGGACAATTGGTTTAGTTGAAATAAGTTTTGGACAATTCCATTTGATAGCAGTAGCTTGAAACCGATGACAACGCGTTTAGTATAATCTATTATTGTTATAATTCGCGCATGATAAAAAAGGGAGTGTGTTTATGTGCGCCCGTATGTTTCTGTGTATATATATAATCAATAGATATACGTTATAACGTATATCGCGTAAATGTAGCATTTAAATGAAGAACACAAGAACGTTTCTACATGAATCGTACGATATTATACTTACAAAAGGACAGACAGAAATCAGATAGCTTAAGTGTACAATAGAAAGGAAAGGGGGTACCTCTTTCATCTTAAAATATAGTTAAAAGAAGCTCAAACACAGAGCGATGGCAAGAGGAGAAAAAGAGAGACTGCAGACTGACTTAAAAAGTCCGCCTAGAGGTGAGGGAACGGGCGAGGTAGGACAGTACTACACCCGTTGCGATAGCAGAAAAGAAAGCCACGAAGATGGATACAGATGGTAAGGGGGGGACCCGGATAGAGCGTGCCAGACGAAGAGAGGTGCGCGAGTACCAACGTCCTCGCTCCGCTTCGTCAGAGGGAAAATTGAGAGCGGACGAGGGGCAATGTCGGCGCGACGACCACGACAGCGACGACGACGACGACAACGACGGCGACGGCGGCGATGACGCCGGAACTTGGTCGAACTACAGAGTGAGACGGCTGAGGCTGGGAAAGACGGAGAACGAGCATCGCGGTACCTAGAGCGCAGTCACTATGACAACGGCTGTCAGGCGAGGTGTTGGTGCGCATCCGTGACCACGCCTACGTCACTTGCGCGTGACGTCATCGCGAGCGTGCACATACACGTGACAGTCCGAGAGAGAGAGAGAGAGAGAGAGAGAGAGAGAGAGAGAGAGAGAGATAGAGAGAGAGACAGGTAGGTACGCTCTTTTCGCAACGGAGAGCTGCGATGTCGGCGCCATTCCAGCGGCTAATGGATGCAGCTCCACGCGCACAGCGGAACCGGCGGTGGAGGGTGAAAGAGAGAGAGAGCGAGAGAGAGAGAGAGAGAGGAATTCCGCCAGCCTCTTCCTACAGACCGACGATGCTCGCCCTTTCGCGCCCTCCCCTCTTATCCTCCTCCTCCCTTTCGGGCGCCCTCCCAGTACCTCGGTGCCCCCCACCAGTCCGCGCCGACGCGGGTGGTAAGCCTCCCACCGCGTGGATCGGTCGCCTCCTCGCCCTCCCCGACGCGGCGAATCCACCAACCACCACCCCTTCAGCGATCAACCTCCCCACCTCCGTCGCCGACGACGCTGCCCCAGCGCGTGCCTCTCTCGACACCCAGACCGAGGGTGGGTGGTGATGGTCGGAGGAGAAAGAAAGAGAGAGCGAGAGAGAGAGAGACTCGCTCGCACAACCAGTCAGCTCTATCCCAAGCGATCGGGCAGGCCACGCTGTGTAGTTGTCGCCGCGCGTTTCACCCAACAGGCGAGACCAGAGCAGCCTTCACTCCACGCGAGTCTCCCTCACCTGTTCACTCCACACCGACCGGTGACCGTCTCCCCGTACGTTGGTCACCTCCACGCGCACACGGAGTCTCAGCGCCCGCGCGCGCGCGCGCATCAGGAATCGTCATTTCGTTTCGTGCGCCGTTGACGATTCTCGCTCGTTTTTTTTTTTGCCAGTGTGCCGATTCGTCGCATTAGTTTTGCCCGATACATTTTCTCTTCCCCCTCACCGCTTACCTGGGGCACGGATTGAACGCGCTCGCATGGTCGCGGTGCACCAGGTACGATAGGCTGTGTGTGTTTGTGCGGAGAGCCCCCGCGGAACACGAATTTTGCCGCCCGGTGTGTTTCGTCATTAGTGATTGGTGGGAGAAGCGAAGACTGAAGGTGCAGGAGAGCCTTAACGGAGCCGAGCAAGAGGTGGATAAAGAGGAAGTCAGAAGGTTGGACGACGGAGGAAGGAGCGATAGGAGAAGCAGCCCGATACCGTCAGCCGTGCCAAGCGTGGAGAGAACGTGCGAACGAGAGAGAGAGAGGGAGAGAGAGAGAGCGAGCGAGAGAGGGAAGAGCCCGAGTCTTATGGATGATAGGTTAGTACATCGTTCTCTCTCTCACAGTGATTTTAACGCCGAGAGGAACCGGAGCGCGTGCGCGCGCCTTCGCCGGCCTCCGGCTGCCGAATCCGGTCCCACGCGCTCTACCCGCCCGTTTCTCCTTCAACCGCAGCTTCCATTGTTCTTTATAAATTATCCCTCCTGTCCTTATTATGCGGAAGTTGATTTGTTGTTAGAAAATGGATTTAGCACTTTGGCCCGCTGCCGCCTGGCGATCGAGACGGAAAAGTTGGCCTCGCAGTTGCGCGAATCTCGGGCACGCAGTTCTTGGTGAACTCGTGATAAAGTTCGCGGAAACGTATACAATTGGATTAGGATAAAAGTTCGAAACTCGACAAATTTGTTTTACTTTATTTACAATTAATTATCCAACTACCAACGACTTTGCCTTATTCTGGAAATTCAATTTTCTAGTTAGGATCAGTTTATATGTCCTAATTTAAGAAATTTAATTTTTACAATGTAGGCATGTATTAAGGCTTCTAAGATCTCACTGAAAGCCATTAAACAATGCGATAATACATCAATTATTTGAATAAAATATCAATGCATTTTTTGTATTCTGATTCGGACAATTTAGCGACAATGGATTTGTTTTTGAGTAATATTCACACATAAAAGTGTAGCTTAGTAGTAGCTGAGTTTGTTTTACATCTCTCTCCATATTTACAAATATTTAATGATGCCCGAATTTTATCCGATAGATATCTTACACACTCTAATTTCAAACCGATTCGAAATTGTTTTTAATACTAAATAGTCGGCAGGATAGGGCACGCGCGTCCCCTCTGCCCGTGGGTGAATTTGACCGCGGTCGAACGAGAGCTGCCCGGCGTCATCGCCGTCTTTTCGCCCTGCTTACGGAAATTACGCCCGACCGACGCTGATGGGATTAATTCTCGTAAATCAACGGAAGTCCTGGATGCATTGAACGGCCGCCGGAATTTCGCTGTGTTGGAGCTGTTAAACGTGGCAGCGATTCGCGCATTAACGAGCCCGAGGCCGCTGCCCTCCGATCTCCCAACAATGCTCATCATTGTTTTCACGTTAGCAACTTTTTATCCTGTTCAATGTTTTTCTTTTTTTTATATTTATTCGATTGAAAAATAACTCACAAATTCACTTATAGAACATGTAAGTAAGGTGAATGCTACGAATTTTTCATATCGTTTATTTATTTGCATATATGTTTCTGAAAATGCACAAAATGAGGCAGCAACTGCTAATATGATTTAAATCACCAACAAATCCAATTAAAATATCTCTGATTTATCAATAATGATAATCAATTTGCTATTAAAAGATTATTCAGATGCCAATTACATAAATAATAATTAATAATATTAAAATATTAATTACAGAAAACATTTCACAGAGGAGAATAAAATAATGCCTAAAATACGATAAATGTTCACGGCTACATAATGCATTATTCGTAAAATATAAATTTATTTAAATTTCGTAGTTAACAGTTAATGCCTAACTTGTACTGATCGAATACAAATAATTTCAAATTAATTTAGAATAACTAGTAAAATACTTCAAATTCAAAACAATTATATTTAAAAACGGTTAACTCAATGTGAATTATATATGGAATTTCATTTCATGAGAAAGCTATGTGATGCGTAGTGCTATTATCTTATACTATCCATCATAAAAATCTATGTCATCTGCGACACAGAGTTAAATATAGCTGGATATGAAGCTCAGTTAGAATGTTACTTGGCATAATGATCTCAATTCCAAGGTCTCAGAAAAATTCATTAAATAGTCCAGTAATTTATCGAAATTTCTATCTCGCGTATTTTATACTAATGTCAAACTAAACAAATATATTCGATTATATTTAATTTTTGGTTTAAAATTGGCAACTCTGAGTAATTGTCATGCGTTTATCTGGCATTCCACACCTGTTGCGGATTTTATTAATAGCCGTTTCAGATTTTGTCTCAATATTTATTTATACTAAATGAATGTTTCAACCGACTCTACTAATTATAAGAATTAAAAAGTAAATTGTATACACCTTGATTTCCTGCAAATATAATTTATGAAAGTGGATTGTCGGAACACCCGACAAAGGTGGTCGGCTCGTGATCGTCTGTATAGCCTCGAATGTAACTACTTAAGCATTAAAGAATACTATCAGTAGTAGATGTTGAGTTCTATTTGTATGCAGAAAAAATTCGATGAAATCGAGATATGACAGAAATTCAGTTAAATTTTGATGAAACAGTTTTCCACTGTCCTAATCTCAAAATCAATTCAGTTAATTTTTTGGATTTGGTGGTCGAAAATCTTTATCGAACACTAAAACATAAACCATCTTAAACTTTACCATCCTTGTCTCTCTCAAGAAGAAACTGTTTCACAAAGCAATGGATGAACTTCCATACTCTATATAAAAATGTCTTATTAATTACCCGTATAATCTTAGTATATTGTTAGTTGCTACTCATATGCAAGTTTCCGTACTGGTAGGTTACCGCTTATGTTACTTCTTCTCCAAAACAAAATAATAAGTATGCTCGACTGGGTTCATAATATGGACAGACGATCTCAATACAGTAAATAATTTGAACCATGAGTTACATACTATAAGTATAATAAATCATAATATAAAAACTGGTGTTTAAATTCGCTAAGAATTTCAGTAACAAAAATCTGATATTCCTGGTAACGATTTCGACAGCTATCCAACCGATCTTCTTATTACCAGAATTTCTATTTCCATGGCATTCGAATCGCTAGAGCGACCGAGTCGACAGAAACGACCCGCGGTTACGAGTCGCGCCTGTCAAAATCGGTCTGAACTCTGACCTTCGCCGTACAGCGCGTCGCCGGGGCGCGACCGGAAATTGAGGATTTGCCGCGCGGGCGTGCGGGTAACGCGGGGCGTTCCTTCGCGGTCCGCGCGAGCTGCCCCCTCCCTTCTTTCGTCCAACGAAGAAATACGTAACAAATCCACCTTTAAGCCGGCGCACGATTCCGGTCACGTAGCCGTCGAAGGTATATATCGTGACGCGGACTGTGCGCGAGCGCGTCGCCACGTACCCCACTTTCGAACCTCATTTATCGCCCCCTGCCTCTTTTTCACCTCTTTTCTCGTCTGACTCCGCCTCCCATCGCTTTTCTGTCTTTCTCTCTCCGTCTCTCTGTCTGCCTGCCTGTCTGTCTGTCTGTCTCTCTCTCTCTCTCTCTCTCTCTCTCTCTCTCTGTGTCTCTTTATCTTTCCGTCTGCTACGTCGGCCGCCCTCGTCTGCTTCGTATTCGATGAGCTACCTCTTTTCTTCTTTATTTTTGTCACCCTTTGAGGAAAAATGGGAGCGTCTATCTCTCTCTCTCTCTCTCTTACTCTCTCGGACTGCAGTGGAAAAGTTACTCTTTCGAAAGTTCGAAGAGTTTGCTTCTTCTTTTTACTTCTGGTATCGATTTGTAACGATGGATATTTTCGAGTTTTGAAGATGCATCAACTGCCTGTTTTAGGGACTTTCCTCAAAACAACGAAAGGAATATTGGGAATCTCACATTATGTTTTCCTAAAAATACATGCCACTGCTTTTATGATATTAATAAGTGCTTAGAATATCTATTTTTTTTAACTGTCCTATTTTTCAGGATCCTCATTATAGAGTTCAGTCTGATAAAATAAACGATAACCAAAAAAAAATCTCATTGTGTGAAATGTATCATTAATTCATTGTGCGAAATTATAAATAACAAAATGAAAAATCAGTGAAGAACTAACAAATCTTTGTTAGATTTATAAATAAATTTATCAATTTTATTACTAGTATCGTCTAAGAAATATTTTCAGCACGAGTTGTTGTATTCACCAATAGCACGTCTTAGGATCGCTTTCCATTGGCCCGAGTGGTATTCTGTCAAAGCCCGAGGGGAGACAAAGGAACAAAGCCAATAAAGTGATAATCCTCTTAAATTGAGGCTTAACCTTCATTCTTTCATCGCTTCGCGCGTCCCGGTCGTTTCTCTTTGGCATCTAAACAAAGAAAATCCGCTAATCGTACGAGACAACTTTCAAAGCGCACCGAGCTATTTTCTCTCCCCTCCGTTGGAGATAGAGAGAGACCGGGATGCGAGACAGAGTGCTTTTCACGTGACGTCGAATCCCGTCGTCGTCTGTGTATTTTTCTTTTATAACGTTGTGCTTTGCACAACGTTAATTCAAGATGCGCCGATAGAGTTTGTCTCTCAGATTGTTTGGATTTGACAGATTGCACAGAGTCGTAATTTTTCATTCCTATTTATAGTTTTGGTAAATACGACGATTTTAGAAGAACTTCTTATTTAACGTTTTGGAGAATATGACTGCTCCGAAAGACCACCTACTATCTTAATAATGTAGGTGTGATTGTTTTTGAAAACATATTTTTTGCTGCAAATTTTTTATCTAAAGATATTCCATATCTATAAGTGACAAAAAATAAATATTTGATGATCCTTTATTTGCAAATAGAAATGGACAGTGTGATCAGCAATTCAATTATCTGTAATATATATTAACAATTTATATAATCCATCCGTCATACCAACTCTGCAGCTTAGATATTTTTTCGTAACGTCGATTTATCTTCGATTCGCCGAAATATCCTTGAGTATTCAGCTTTGCTTGCAGGGAACTCGTGACCTTCAAAAAATTCCTTCAGGACAAATGAACAAGGAAATAATGAGAGCACAGCGTTGCTTCATTCTCTGCCCATATATATAAGTAATGTGAAGCTAAACCCCAGCTGCCCGTCAAAAATATCGAACTATGACTCGGATAAAGGTGGGGCTGGGGGTCAAGGGTACCAGGCGTTTCATCAATTTCGCCAGCACCATCGCCAGCATGGCCAGCGACGATTGGGACTCATTAATCTTGCCGGTAGCGTCCAAAAAGAAACTGAGCGCGAGACATTGAAGAATAGCGAGCAGGCGCTCGGCCGTGAACGCATTGCGAGGCTAGGCGAAATTGAATTATGCATATGCTGGGGGGAACGGGGTGAGTAATCCACAGAGTCCGCGAGAGTAGCGATTAACGACACGCTTCGTCGAGGTTTGTGGAGGGGAAGGGCAAAATAGGTGTCGAAATTTGTTCACTCGATTTCAATGATTCGACAGATAGAGACGATTTGGCAAGGGAGTCGCATTTCAGCACTTCTGGGGGAGATTTAAATTTGCAAGTCACGCCTCATTCGCCGTTTTTCAATGCGGGCTTTGCGTTGAACACATAAAGGGTAGAAAGTTATTGCGTTGCAGTTAGTTTTGAATAGTTGTGGCTTCTTTGTAATACAGCTACTTTTTATTTGTTTGCATTTGAACCATCATGGAATCCAGAGATTCATTTACTGAAAGACCAAAGAAATGGACCATCGTTTCGATGGAGTCACTTTATTTATTGATTCATTTAACTATATAGATTAAAAGATTTTCGAAACATGACATCGAACTATTCGGTAGAATTATGTTGTATCCATGCGCTGAATCCGTTATTTTTAATTTGGGAATGATTGTATTTTCATTATAATCTACTGAATAGGAACTGAAATAACACATTATTGTATAATATGTCAATATTCTTACGGCACAAAGAATTTTGAAGACTGAAAATCATTAAAAATAAATAAAATATGCGAAACCAGCTTGCAGAATGCTTTCAATGGAAGTGAAATTTTTAAATTGCAACATTACTTTGAGCATGCTTAATAATCAGGGTTCACCTTCAAAAAACAGCTAGGGAATATTCCATTTTTTCTTCGATAGTTTTTTATTCTTATATTTTTCTTAGGATTTATTGTAAGCTTTATTATAGGTTTCAAGATAGGTTTTTTAAAACATGACACTATTTAAATTATGTGTACCAATTTTTATGTCATTGTATCTCAAACCACAATTTTATTTCTTATAAAAAAATATTTGATTGCTATTGAATCTATTTCGGTTTTGTTTGATTAATTCTTGCGAATCTCAATTCCGATCAAAAACTACGATCATCCATCGGATGAAAGAAAAATCCTCCATCCCAGGATAGCAAAACCTATAAAACTTTAATTCCATCGGTAAGAACTTGGGTATAATGCAATACTTTCCTGCATAAAATCCTTTCTAACAATTCGCAGCCACGTAATATACGATTCTTCGTGAATAGGCGACGAATTATCGGGACCTCGTCCCGCTTCTCTCCTTATTATCGGAGGGAGTGAGAGGATGAGATGGATAGAGACAGCGCTCAAAATCTGAGAAAATCGGCACGCGGGCTGACCCACTTTGCGGGCGGCATGCGGAGGCAACGACACAATTCGGAGCGCTAATGCACGCAGCTATCTCTCTCTCTCTCTCTCTCTCTCTCTCTCTCTCTCTATATATATATATATATATATATATATATATATATATATATATATATCGGTGTACCGCCCTCGTAGCTTCGTCTAGCTGCGCGTATTCCACCCGTGCTCGCGGTCCAACGGAATTACGCTTGGCGCGCTACGGCTATGTATGGGCGAGCTGGAGCGGTGTTTATGCTCGCTAAGGGGGTTAAGAGAGACAGAGAGGACGGCTGCGGGGCGCGGCAACCTCTCGATAAGTCCGTTGCAGGCGATAATCTCGGGTTAACTTAATCGACGTCGAATAACGCGGAGCGTGGATTAGCGTCGATGGGCAAATTCGAAGGATTGAGAGGTTTCTATGGATGTGTGTCTTATACGAGTTTACCTGCAGCGTTGGCCGAATGCCTTTGTATGCTTTGTCCGTTGTGCTCGCGTTACTCTATCGTGGCATCTGCGGAAATTGTAACTACCAAGATATTTGTATTGTACACTTGGATCTTCATCGAAATGCTAAACCTTTTTGTTTACACGAAATCTTTCTATTCAATTATTCACCGATAAATAGATTTGATAATTATTTCAATTAATATTCCAAACCACCTTGCGGAATAGCTTTTATCGCAGCTTGAAAAATTAATACCTTATAAACTAATGTCTGTGTTAAATAATTTTATTGCTTATTTTAATAACGAACAACATTACATTAATACTTCATTGTTCTTTTGTGTTTCAGGTAAGTGACAGCTATTTAAAACATTGACTAAAGAACTAACCGAGGATAGAAAAACAAGAACGGAAAAGATAAAGAAAGAGAAAGAGAAAGAAAAACAGACAAACAACGAGACTGTTTCTTCACACTATCGAAGTGATAAGTACGAGAAGCCATACTTATACTTTGCCTTACCGCTACGAGTCGCAATTCCAATTGTAATAAAAATGTAAATTGCCGGCGAATGCAGAATAAGGGCAAGGACGCGAATTTAATCTGTCCAGCTCACGGTATAAGCAAACTTATCCGATTTGGAGCCTCCGGCTCCAATTTGTTCGTTATCTTTATCCATCGCCCTCAGGTGCCCGTACTTTGCGTAAGCTTCGTTTCTATATTTTCGTTACCCTTCGTAAAACAGAACCGAGGGCGTTGAAGGCAACTTCGCGGTAGACTACGCGGACATTTATCATTTTTGAAAATATACTCTGAAATTCTGAATTATGGATGCAAATTATGATGCCTCAAATAGAAAGAAAAAATATTCATGGGTAGCAGGTTTTTTTTTGGAACTGAATGGAGATCTATTTATATTTATAGTATATTTATATCTATTGAAATAGTCGTAAAATTATTTCTCACTTATTATTAATCACGGTAGCTCTTTGATGTAATTGGTATTTTTCGAATATACTAGTTTAGCTAATAACTGACAATAATGTATACAATTTCCATTCCATAATATTTTTAATATTCCCAACGTTAATCGACATATCAGATTCTTATTGAACTCTCTCTCTCTCTCTCGCTCTCTCGCTCCCTCTCTAAACTATGTTTATCAAAGTTATCAATTATCTAAATATTTCTTTTTTTTCATGACAAACAATGCTTTGTTTTTGCTAAGAGCATACACCATATACGGAATTTATTTTTTAATACTTTATTTTCTTCGTCAATTTATAAGTACAAATAAATAATCAATGGCGATCGAAATTCCTAGTACTGCATTGTTCCATAATTTTATCACAAAATGTGCCATAAACATTGAATTCGTCGGTGAAATTATGAAATCAAATATAAAGTTTTATATGGCAGACAGTACAAGCTGTCAAAAGTATTAGTAACCAAAATTCTCCTTTATGAATTGGAGTTTTTAGTTCGTCAGTTTCCGTTCGTTGCTTGAGGAATCCAATAAATTCCTAAAATCAACTTAAGAAACGTCAAACTGGTCGGGACATAATTAGCGGCGAGGTAACGCCCAACCATGCGAAATTACTCCTCCCCCCCCCCGAAACTTTCCACAGGCCATAAAATTGAAAATTTCGAATGGACGAAAGAGCTGCGAAGGAGCGGCCACGGAGACGGGGGCAAAGAGTCACGGCGACGCGTTCCCCAACTTCCGCGTCATCAAATCCAATAGCGACAGCCACGTCCGGCAAGCTCATTCCTCGAACTCGGAAAATTATCCGGCAATTAGCGCAGTCTCGGGAATATTTCTCCGTCCCTGTTCCCGCGCTCGCCTATATCCGTCCCTCGTTCTCTAAGTCGCTTCTGCCCTCCCCCCCCCTGTACCGCTGCCGCCGCACTTTTTAAGTCGCGCCGGAGCGCGCGAAATTTAAAATTCAAAATTTCAATCTGGATTGCAAATTTTTCTCATTCCCTCGCGGACGCTACGTCCCTTCCGTCGCGATCCTCTTCATCTCTCTTTCTCCCTTGCCTTAACGCACAGAAGGTGCGCACGCGGATATCGCCCTCTCCCTTTACCCTTCACGCTCTTTTACGAGCTTGACATCAAAAGTCTTTTACGTCGCGTGTTGTTTTTTTCCCGGTTCTTTCTCCCCTTTTTCTATTTGCCGTCCAGTGGCGGTGGTTCAGGAACAGTTTTCTTTTTGGATTGTGAATTTTTCTAAGTCCTGTCGAGGGCTTTTTTTAAAGTCCTCCATTGTATATTTTCAGAGTAAAAAGTTATACTTGGCTACTAGGAAATTTTGATAGCATAGTTTTTGTTATAGTACGTAAAATAATGATTTAACAAATATTCTATTAATAATAATATTTCACATGAAGGGATAAATGTTAAATTATGAACGTTTCTTCATTATTATCTTTTTTTTATACAGATCATTATAGTTATATTTGATCTAAGGTAAACTGAAATTTTATTTGGCACTTTATAAATTGAAATTTACATGTTATAGGCACAAGTAAAGTGATTTTTTATTGATCTTTCAAGCTATATATTTAGCTGTAAAATAAATTTATAGCTTGGTACATTGATATAAAATTTTATGTAATTTTTTGTAAAAGGAAACGCAATCTTCTCGGCGCTATATGGAATATTGTTAGTTAGGTTAGTGTATTTTCATATCAAAAATCTTTCGTATAAAAAATGTTTATTACTAGATTTAAGACTATGCTAAAATATTGTGTCGATGAGGCTATTATTAATGTTAAAAGAAAATAACCGAAACAGGTTCATATTTTTTTCATTCCTATTTTTGAAATTTACTTTTCATTTAAGTTAAGTACTGTTTTAAATCAAACTTTTTGACGATAATTTTTCTTTAAATTTATTTCCAGGAAAATTATATTATATGTTTCATATAAATATATAAATTCAATAATTTGTAAAAATACGTTCTTTGAAACACCCACAACGAAATGAATACTTTTTCCAAGAAACATGAAAATTTTTGCTGATTAATGAATGTCGATTGTCTTGATTTGATAATTAACAATTTACAGGATGAATTATTGAAATACATAAGATTAGATTTGCTATCGGACTGCTTTTTAAACTGTTAATTCGAATGCGAATTTTCAGACGGTGGCAAATGGAAATATTATGTTAATCTATTATCCGAAAATAAAGATCAGTTTTAATTTTATCAGAAAAATAGTTCTTTTACGTAAGTTCGCATGGGCGAATATGGAATCCGATAAAATTTAATATCTTTGAAAAATCTGTAGTTTTCTTATATTCTACTTGCACGTCGCAAGTGAATCGCGTAAATATTTCTTGGCTTCATCCTTAATCACTTCCGTCAAACAACGAGATACGTATAAAGAACGTTCTCTTTTAAGCAAATACGATTCGACATTTATGGCGTAAACTATATAACTTTCTGATCATCCAACTTCCGATTTTAACGGCCAGTCGATGGAAATGAAGAAAAGTACGGGGGCGTAGGAGGCAAAAAAGTAGAGTCGCCCGTTAAAGGTTAAAAGCCCAATTTCTCGTAAAAACTGAACGACCGCCCGGCGACCGTTCGGTAAATGTTCTAAACAAACCCTCAACTCTTATCACTTTATCTGCTTTTTTCTCTTTCTCTCTTGCCCACCCTCGCTTCGATTTATGTTTCTTGCTCCTATCCGCCATCTCTTTCAATCTTGTTCATTCCATCTCAATCTCTCTCCCTCTCTCTCCCTCTCTTTTTCGATCTTTTTTGTTCTCTCGTCTGGCGCGAGTTTGCCTAGTCGCCACCGGAAAGAGGTCCAGTAATTACTTTAGGACAGCATCGGGGCTCATTCGCAGGCCGGAACTTTTAATTTTTCGCCAAAAAACTTCGGTCTCTCGTTACGCGACTGTAGAAAGAAAAGGTGATCTTGGTCGCAAAAAAAAAAATGTGAAACCCGAAAGAAACGAACGACTGAAAATGCATGCCTTTGCTAGGAATAAAATGACGGTTGAAAAGAGATGAAGAGAGGTACGGAGAAAGGACGAGCGAGTAAAACAATGTTTCTCGACTTTGTCCCTGACTGCCCTGGTCAGAGCGCAGCCACGCTGAATTCGGCATCTTTGAGATCCGCTCCACTACCCTCCTCCCAATTAATTCTCCATTTCTCCATTTTCCGACCACTTTCCGAATTCGCCGTCGATCGCCCGCAGGCCACGGCCAAAGTATAACAAATCGCACGCACCTATATAGCGATGGAGCAGCGCGCCCCGATCCGCAATTTCGAAAGCCTCCCGCGGAGACACCGAAAGTGTGTAGGAGCCCCAAAGTCTCCATCTGCCCCCCCCCCCCGCCGCCCAACCGGCGCGTCCATCAGGGTCTGCGTATCCATATGTATGCGCATGTCTAAGATCGCCGCGGTACTTGGAAATGTGCCGTCGCCGCCGCCGCCGCCCTCGGGGATCCCGGCGAAGTGGCCGGATCGCCGCGAACGGCCGTATTTGCAAATCAAATTTTGGGGGCCGTTGCCGCCGCGCCGTGCGGGTACATTTGCGCCGATTACCGGGCGGGGAGACGACGGGGGGATTCCTTGATTATGCGCGCCGAGCTCGGATCTTCGTCCTCTTTCTCCTTTATACGCATTCCTCTCCGCTTCCCCCCCCCCAGCTCCAGGAGCGATGAACTTCGCTGAACGGTCCTGGTAAACAAACAGCGCCCTCTCTATGATTATATTTTCGCTAACCTTCACTGTTGAACGTGGAGAGATCATTTTGGGGGTCGGGGGAAGGGAATGCTCGCTGCGCTCTCGCTCTTATGAGATCCTGTACTTACTGGCGTGAGCTTAAAAAAATAAAATCTGCATAGAAAATTTCACGGCTACTATCTGAATTTTGCAAAATTCAAATTCCACTCATTTAGCGTATACACTTACTTGGAATATAGTTAGTCGTCCATGTGTTTTAAGGGAATGATTAAGTTTCAATAAGTGAAAAGAATCCTTTTTATGGAATGAAACAATAAAATATAAAGAACATTTAAAAAATTACGCTTATTTTCCATAACTGCAAGATTTGGATTTAAAATATGAAAATAATTTTTGAAATACTATACAACTTACGACGTTCAAAAAGTTATTAGAACACTTTTTCAGATTAAATGTTTTCATTGCGAAGTATGAAATAAAATTTCGACGAAAAGTAAGAATTAGCCCATTTATAGACCTATTTTAAAATAAACAATAATGTAAAATTTTTGTTTTTAACATAATATGTCTCCCAAATTGAAATGAGAAAAATGTGCAATTTCAATTTACGAAAGCGCTTACTAAAGCGTTATGCATTCTTTTAGAAATTTGATCACAATTCAATTTTTCATTTCGTGGAGCACAGATAACTTTTTATCGATTTAAAACCGCTTCAAAAATTGTTACATACTAAATGTTAAGCCGATGATTTTTAACAATTTGTATACATGCTAACCACTACAGTACATGTCTTTCTTCATTTTCATCAATTGAAAATTGGAAAAACACCCAAGAACATGATTGTATTGTTCCCGTACTAGAATTCAGCACTAGTGAGTATATTATCATTACTTGTTAAAAAGCTACTTTTCTACGTGTGAGAATTGAGCTACTTTTTCGAAAAGTGCGGTTCCTCATTAATTTAATGATGCTGTGCATAAAAAATCTGGCAAGTAGTACGTGCGAATCCCGCGTAGGAAGCGAACATTATCGCGTCTATTGCATCCGCATCATATACCTGATGCGTGAAAATACAGCTACTCCGAGGAGGGGTAAAACTTGGAGCTTTTCTCACGCTTGAATAACTATTGTTGTTAGGCAAGTATTTATCCTCGATTCGACCTCGCGCGCTACTCACAAAGTTCATAATGAAAATGCAAACTGCGCCGAAAAGTACGGGACGCGCGCGTCTCTCCGAACTTCTGCTGTGTCGGCTTTCTTGAAAAATTTTTCCCCTGGAAAATTTCTTACTTCCCGGCTCGACTGTTCGAATACGTACCGAGTCAACCAAAAAAAAAAAAGAAGGAGAAAAAAATATATCGCCCTTAAAGCGTAACAAGGAAAAATGTAAAACACCCAAACTTGCAACGCGCGCCCAGAACGTGAGTGAGGGAGGGAGGTTGAAAAAGATTTTGCAAACTTTTTCCTGCGCGGGGGCTCGTTTCACCGGGAAAGGAAAAGAGAGCGAACCATTCGGTTTCATAGTCATTGCCGTCGTTCGACTCCCCCCCCTCCGTCCTGCCTCAATGGCATAACCTCCCTTGCCCTCTCCGTCGTGTCATCTCTCCACCCTCTCCTCCATGCCCTCGGTAATTTTGGCAGCGGAGGGAGCTTTTCTTTTCACTCGCTCGGACGAGCTTCGGCGAAAAGTCGCCCTTTCGCCCCTCCGCCCCTCCGTCCCTCGACCCACGGCAGCTTTACGAGGAAGCTCGGGCTGAATGAAATTTTGTCCGGGATAGCCCGATACTCTCGGGGCGCGCTCGAAGCGCGCGAGCGGATGCGTTTTTCCGGGGAAATGGTACGACAGAGGAAGTGACGGGGGGGGGGGCGAGAGATTTCGGCAGAAACGCTCGATTCTCGAGAATGGATTTCTCAGGAGCGTGGAGCTTCGCGTCCGGAAGGGGGTGGAGTAATTTTTTTTTTTTTTTTTTTCATTCGGGGTGAAGGATCGACGGTGTGCCAGACTGCGCAAGCTGGGTCCACATCTTTTTTAGACGCCCTAGTAGATTGATATTAGAAATTTGTTCGATTGCAATGTTTGACGAAAAAGTCGTTAAATTTCTCAATCTTGACGCGCGATATTATTGAGTTTCCTCGAATAATTTTAAATGCTTTTGAATATAAACGATTTTCCGAAATCCATATAATATTATGCTAATTAAAAAAAAATATCACGAACGGAAATTCGAGGGAATTAATTAAAATTAAAGATAATATTTATGAATCCTTGGAATCGCAATTGCCCCTGATATTATAATTTGATTTGCATATGATAGCGTTCCCGGTCCTTCTCTCGAGTAGTTCAATAATAAGGCACATTATAACATCCGCCATCCCGACAGTCGGTTTGAATTCTCAAACTGACAAAGTACTCAGTCGAAAATCATTCGTTACGGTCTTTTATTAGTCGGAAACTATGAATAAGAAAATTGACCATAATAATCAAAACTTAAAGATAAGGAGGCTCTTGTTTTTTTTTCTGCATACGTTGGCAACTAATTTCACTGAAACAACAACACATACATTATTAAAGCTCTGAATTTATTTGTCAATAACGCCATATTCGCTTGAGTTTAATGAAAAATATATACATACATGACGCTTCCTGAAGTCTCCTGAAATTTTCACTTTCATTCTTTCGCGTTTCTCATTGAATCCCATTGGATCCGTACGCCCTTGCCTCGTCTCAAAGTGAAAAATCGATCTTTCCCCATTTTACCCGATGGAGAGCGAAGGGCTGAAATTCCAGACATGTGCAGTGCTTAGGAGCGAGTTTTCCCATCAAAGAAACCAATTTCTGAATAAAAAAAAAAGCACGGTACTCTGAGTGCAAATGGTGGCTACGAGGGTACGGGAATTTAAGCTTCTAACTAGGAATGTACTTCCTGAAACGTTCTATTTTCGTAGATCAGATTGACTTTAAGGCAATATTTTTCGATCCAAAAAAAATCACAATTACTTTTTATAAATGGTATAAGGAATTCGTTAACTTATGGGTTTGGTAATTTCTTTTGAATGATTAACACTAAAATTTTATTTCGGTATTAGAAATTCTGTAGAAACAAAAATCCAAGAAATAGGATTAGCATTTTATAAACGGAATATCATTGAAGTCTAAAGAATTCTAGTAGCAGTTTCGTTATAATTCTTGTTTTATAATACATGTTTTGTAAAAGTTGTATAATTAAACGATTTCGAAACTCCGAGAATCGCACGTACGTCTTCAAGTTCCAAAACAAATATGCTCTGAAATTAAAAAATTTTGTTGAAAAATATATTATAAGTCTATTTAAAAAATTCACATTTAAATTTAATAAACATAATGTTCATTTTGAATTTGTACAGAAAAAGCAACAAAAATACTGTAACTTTTCGTTCTTTTACTATAATCTTAATTGTAAATATTATTTGGTATGGACAAATTATTTTATAAAACATTTTAAGATAGACTTTAAATAATTTTTGACTGAATTTTTTCACTGTAAAAAAACAATATTTTCAATTCTCTAATGCAACAAAGTAAGCGAGGATACGTTTTCACAATATTGAAAGTTCAGAAAAACTCCAAACACAATCCAGGATTGTTCTAAAAATTGAATAATTCCAAATTTACTTTATTTAGTTTCTTATTTATTCGATTTTTTTGTGAAGATTTAGTTGCAGATTGAAAACTCCAAAAAGCCAGTTTCATATTATTAAAACTAATTCCATAAACATTAGTAAAAGTAGTTCACACTATGTCCAATGGTGAATATCTTATAATATTGCATGCAAATGACTACTCAAGCACTTTGAAAATAGCATCGCATCTGCTTATTAATTAAAAACCATTTAAGTAATAGCTAATTACTTAAATTGGTCAAATTTAGAACAGAATGATTAATTATTTATCAGAAAAATCATCGATCATAACGTTATTTAGTATATAGCATTCTCTATTAAATGAATTACTTCGTTTTATCTGATTTTTTCATATGTGCAAGTTATGGAATCACGAAATGCTTCCGGACTGTTTTATCATTTATCGTAAATTTAACGCCCATTTATTTAAACGTTACATTTTTCTCATTTTCTATTAACAGGTTTTAATCAACACTGTACCCATTCATTTTTTCCTTTTTTTGTTTTTTTTTTATCATCATTTTACCAGTAAATAACGCTCGATAAATCGCAAAAATTGCCCCCAAAAACAATATAAGAATTACCCGCGAAATTTTACCGACGCCCGAGTACAAAATCCATGCAAAATTAACCCAGCTGCGCCCGAGAGCCTTCTTATATTTGCATATTTCCAAGCGGCGCCATTAAAATATACTCTAATTATAGCAACAAAGTCACTTAATTGACAGGGATCTCGAAATGGCCGAGCGAGGGGGCAGGGAGGGGAGGGGGATTGGAAGGGCAGTTACGCGAGCCCGATGTAAAATAGAGCCGTCGTGCGTTTCATTTACCAATCGCTACCCGCCCCCATCCTGCCTCGCCCTCGTACGCCCGAAACGGCAGCGCATAAATTTTACGGGGCTCGAGCGCCATAATGACTTTTTCGCGTATCGGCGAGCATCCAATGATTTTGCGCTTCCCCTGCCCGCCCCGCTCTATCTCTCTCTCTCTCTCTCTCTCTCTCTCTCTCCATCTCTCTTTCCGCGGGTCATTAATGCCGACGCGATCGAACGCGCTTTAAAGCGCCCGGGGGGTGGGGTTCGCCGACGCTGGCGGCGTCGGCGCGGCGATCCGGGGGCGATGCTTTCACGCGCGGCAGGGCGCCCGATTTCGCTGGCGGGGCCGATGCGGCCGGCTCTTTCCATTTTTGAGCGCCCCACCGCCAAACACTTTTCAGCGGCGCCGACCACCGCGGGTGCTCCCGGCTCCCGGAATCACTCTGCCTTTCACGTTCAATGAGTTTCAATTGGCATGCATTGTTTATAAAACGCTCTTTTGAATTTTATCTTGCATTAATATCACTGTATGCCGTAGAGCTGCATTATACACACGTTATTGAGTATTAACTCAGCATGAATCTGTGCAAAAATACTTGAAGCCAGAGTCTAGTTCGTGCGTCCAGAAATAAACCACAGAACAAAAAATAACATTTATTAATCTGTACCGAACTACGTACTGAGACATCACCAATACCGGCATCGGTCAACAATCCAGCTCTAAAATTTATTCGGATTCTATTTAATCGATTCCTGCGAAGCGCGGAGCTTAATAAAGAGAAACTAGCGCGCGCAAATATAAACGAGATCGAGCCAGAGGGACGCGGGGTTAAAAGAATTGCCGCGCGCAATATCGCGACGGCCGATGTTCGCCCGAACGAAGAAGCAACATTCCCCCACCCCCCTTCGGATAATATTAATATCAGCTGCAACCTGCCTGCGACGAAAGCAAAGCACGCACCTTCTCTGTTTGCCGACGCGGCCGAATGGGGGCGGTGCGGGGTGGATGGGGGTCAATTTGTTTGCCAAGCCAACGGCGCGCCCGCGGTTTTCGAAACGTAATCGAAGGTCCGTGCCCGAGGCCATAAGGTGCGTTATAACGTTATAACGAAACCGTTCCCCTCTCTTTTTCTTTCGTCGATTCTCCAATCCGGGCCCAAAGACGAGGGCGCGCTTACCGCGTCGATTGCTATTTACATCGGCCTTTGGTAAGCGCACGACCGGAATGGCCGGGCTTAAAACGTTCGTTCCAGAGCATTCTTACTATGCACTTCTCGGCTCCTCGATACTGTGCGTTTAACGCGCGTATAAACGCGCACATAACCGACGGGCAAGAAAAAAAAGGAAGAAGACGAAGAAGAAGGAGAGGAGAGAAAAAAATAAAATGAAAGCGTAAATAGGATGGGGGCCTGCACTCCTCCAGGTGGTAAAGGCGCACTTAGCAATTGCACTTTTAGTAATGCGATCGTAAAAGCCTTGGGCACGGCTGCCCCTCCTCGCCCCGCCCACGCCCCCCCCCCCTTCGGCCAAGCCGCTTCTTTACATCGTGCACCAGTTCCCTTAAGTACCGAGGAATGATCGGTTGCTCCGTCCATCGCGAATGCATTTGACTCTGTTTGATAACTTTTCTATTACTTTTGGACCTGTAAGTAGTGTATATGTGTGCGTGTGTGCGTGTGCGTATTTGTGAAATATATATATATATATATATATATATATATATATATATATATATATATATATAATAGAGAGAGAGAGAGAGAGAGAGAGAGATTTGATGAAAAGCCGCTCGATTACGAGTAATGGAAGGGAGATCCAGGGGAGGTAAAGACTTGTCTTATAGCGCGAGATTGTAAAACATACAAAGAGCTTCACGATGTTTCGCTGAACGTCGCGGTACACGGGCCGTATAAAAGAAGACAAGTCGATGCAAGGTGGCTCGCGAAGAAGGATAAAAGAGGCTGAATTCAATATGCGACTCGCGAATGGAAGAACGATCCTTGGAATATAAGAATGCGAAAGTCGCGAGGGGGGAGTGGGGGGGGGTATGGAAGAAAGGCGCCGGTATCAATAGGCGAGTAATTCATCAGACTCGAGTCGGAATAGACAAGTGACCGTGCTCCCACCGATTTTACTCTATCGCGCCACTCGTTCTCTTTCTACCTCTCGCACTCTCTTATTCTTTCTCTCTCTACCCCCCCCTCTCTCTCTCTCTCTCTCTCTCTCTCTCTCTCTATCTCTGTATCTCACTCCATCTACAAACCTTTATTCGATGCCGGGATATTGGCGAAGCAGTGTTCAGAAAAAGCGGAAGCTAATAACTGCAAGTCCCTTCGGATCCGACGTTGCCGAGATGAAGAGACTTATGCGTCTCTCTCGCTCTCTCTCCCCTTCTTCTCTCTCTCTCTCTCTCTTCATCTTTCTCTCTCCGTCTCTCTTTCGCTCGGGGCTTTTTTACTTAGGGAACTCCAACTTTTTCTTATTTCACTTTCTTCTCCACTCTTTTTCTTGCAATATCGACGGTAACTCGTATTCGGTTTTTCATCCTCTTCTATCCCTTCTCACTGAGAAATATTTATTTATTTCCCAAGAAAGACGGAAGATAAGGACAGGGGGGACTGACATCAAAGGGTTCATTGTAAAAATAGTATTCGAATATTGAGATTTATTTGTTCGTTGCGAGCAGGAATTATTATAAAGGAAAAAGAGAAGGCTTTATTGATTTCAGTTTCATTGATATTCCCCCGATCGCACGGGACATAAAGAGAATTGTCTAGAGGAAGAAACTTCGGGAGCAAAGCAGTTAATACAAACTGTTAGCCAGTACTGTCGAATAAATCTAAATACTTGGTTATATTATAAAGAAATGCTACTTCATAAGATCTTAATAAAATTCGAACGTCATTATGACAAGGAGCGTCTCTTCGCCTTCCAGTAATCTCGATTCCCCGCCGAAAGTTTGGCGCGAGCCGACTCGCAAAAAGTTTCGGCTTCCTGGAATCGTTATGGAAGCATTTCCAGAATCGCGGAATGGAATTTTAGTGGCAAATTTGAGGGGGACGATGGGGGCGACAGAGAGGGAACTAATTTTCGTAAAGTCAAAGATTACGCGAAATGAAAGTACTTCTGTTTCTGGAAAGATTCTTCCGCTGCGAATAAAGTACGTCGGGAAGCAATTAACTCAAGTTTGTACATTAAAGCATTTCAATGGAAATTATGTCCCAAGTTAATTTTGCGTAAGTTATTAAGCGCTCGCAGGTATGTCTACATTTAATTTTCTTTTTTTACGAACTTCGGAAAATGAAGACGACCTCAATTCGACTCGTGAGGTTTTGCATTTTTACGTATTTTTCCCCAGCGATAATTGACCATTGCCTTGTATAATTTTCGAGGCACTGTTACTTTTTTGGAAATTTAATTTATTGTCAGCATTATTACGTAGTCAATACTTTTAAATTTAGGATCTTGTAAACAAATACACGAACATAAAATAAACGAGATTACCATTTAAATCATCTTAAAAAAACTTTAAATCGATCAACACGACAACTACAATAATTAGACATTTCTAAATTACCGCTCGCCCCGATCCGTTTTCTAAACGATCCAGGGGCCGCGGAACTCGTCAGCTGGCTAGACCGAGCCAGGCGGTGCCACGAGATGCCGACACAGTCGCCAGTCACGGAAAAGAGATCGAAACGGCGCACCGGCGACTACTGTCGCGTGTCCGGGGAGATCCCGAGCGCTCGGCTGCGACCTTAACTCCGGCGCGGGATTAAGGCGCGCCGCAAGCTAAACTTGCTGCAGCCTCGAGATTATCTCGATACAGAGTTGCGAAGGGCGGGGGGGGGGAGGTGGATGGTAGGACATGGATCCGAGGGGAAAGTTGGACGACTCGAGGATTACTGGTATACGTCCGAATTCTCGCCGGGCCGGATATCCCCGGACAGATGTTTCTGTTTGCCGGGCTTGTGGCGGTCCGGCCCTTCCTTCCTCTGCGCTCCGCGTCCTTGTCTCTCGTCCCGTTTTAGTGCGTGGCGGTCGGGGGGTCGGGGTTGGGGGTCGATCGGCAGGCGCGAGAGCGACGCGGCGCCCAAGTGACGAGTTTTCGCGGCGTATAGCGAGCTCTTCTGACACACTCGGGCTGAAATTGCGTGGTTTTGCTCGAAAACGGATTTTGCTCGGGCGTGTCGTGGCGGAGCTGGTCGGGAAACCCTCGAACCGCTCATAGTGTAGCTGCAATGCGACCTATTGCGTGCTTAGATGTGCGATGCCCGTTTTAGATTCATCGGACCACTTGAGATTTTGGATCGCAAGCGGTGGAAAAATTAGACGTGTTCAATAATAATATTTTAAAGCAATATTCGTGTAAATGATCGAATTTGAGTTTTGAGGAAATTACTAAATTTTGTACAAAAGGATTTTTAATATTATAACAGATTAACTTAAAATAGTAAATACTTTTATCGGCCTAACAGTATTACATTTCTTTGAAAGGTCAGAAATTTAAGGTAAATTTAAATTTAAGTTGGAAGGACAGTCAAGTTGTCCTTCACTATCATAAAATAGATATTATATGAATTTTAATTTTCATAGATATAAAAATCTTTATTTTATTTTTCAATAGTAATTCCATTTCAGACTCTACGGGACTTATCTTGGACAGTCTGACTGTTATTATGTTAGCATACTATACAGTACAACTATATACTATAACTACTAGTACAACTATATACTATACTATAACTAGCTTAACTATAGTATATATATATATATACAATCGTATAAAGACTATAGGATCGATAAAAGTATTTACTCATTTGATTCCCAGCAATCACTCATAATTTAAGTAGTAAACTTTCATGATGAAAAATTCAGAACCCTAAGGCATCATGCATTATATGCGTTTTTGCAATCGATAAATTCGAATATTTGTTAATGAAAGACGTTCGCTTTAAAAGAAAATAACGGTTCTAGAAATATAGTTTTCTAGAAACTAATGTTTTTTAATCACGTACCGAATGCATTTTAAGAATTCTGTAATACTGTAATTATTTAAAAATTACGTTCTTAATAATTCCAATTTCTACGTAAAAGCTATTTGCCAAAAATAGAATCAAGGATTCCCTTGAAATATTCTATTGGTCCCGTATACAAAGCTTAAAGCCACCCGATCTTCTAGTCATGTTACCATTGACTATCAAATGTACGCAACAGTATTCTAAAACTTTCGCGGCAGAATATCGGGCGTGAATGCACATTCTACGTGGTTTCTTTTATCAAATAACGTTTTTCGTAAATTTTATATTTTAGTATATTTGTATGATTAATAAGATTACATTTATTGTTTTGAAAATATCAAATTTATTCCTATTTTATTATTAACATTATTATATCGTAACCTTAATACAGATATCCCATGCCATGTTCTATTCGAGCATACGTATAATCTTCTTTTAGACTCTGTCACCTGAGAATGAAAATCCCAAAATTTGCGGAGTACCGTTGTATTTTCTCGCAAAACCATCAATTCATCAGCGGATTTTTAGAATTTAACCAAGACTGAAGGGGACCCCAACGCGTCTAATCAATGGCGACAATGCCCGCCCCACCGGAAACACTTGCGCCTCGACAATCGGCCCTGATTGCGCCCTACGCGCTCTCGCGAATTCTTCGCGGCGCGTTTAGGCAGTGCTAAGTGTTTGCGCGCTCGATCGCGGGACGTGGAATGGTGGCGGCGAGGGGGAGGGCGCAGCCAGCTAAATCAGGCAGCCGCGGGCGCCGCGCGATTATCGTCGCCGCGCGCATTATCGCGACGCCTCGCCCCCTCCCCCACCCCCAACCACCTTCCTCCTTTCTCCGAGGCTCTTCGTGTTCCCGCGGAGTTTAGCCGTGTCGACGGCAGTCGTGCGCGTTACGCCGGCACGTGCGTACCCCGCTCGACTTTTCAGCTCCGCCCGTGAAATCCGCGCCGGAGGGATTCTCCAATGCTTCGGTGCGCCGAGCCACGCATAATTACAGCGCGCTGTCGCGCAGAAGCCGGCGCGTTTTGCATTAATGATCCATGAAACGTGTTAAGAATATAACGTCGCCTAGTTTAATGCGTATTTAAGAATTGAAAATCTTGTTTAATCTTGAATTGAAGAATACGAATGAGATTCTGACTGATAATAGAGTTTTGTTTGTGCAAAATTTTCAAGAAACCCGAAAGCGCTATTCCAAAATCCAATATTTATATGTTGCCAAAAAACTGTTTTGAGAAATTTCTCTCTTCAAAATAATCTTGAAGGATTATAAAGACATATAATTAATGAAAATGAATTCGTAGAATTCATTTTGAGTTTTTTCAAAATTTAAGCTTTAAATATACTTACAATGTTCTGTTTAACGAATTTGATTGTCTTTGTTTTAATATTCTACGGTAAACACCCGACTCTGGGAATTGGTCTCGAAGTAATTTCATTTAGATTTTTCGAAGCATATGTAATAAAATAAAAATCTAAAATAAAATCCTGTTAGAATTATTTACGGTACAATTATGTTCCTTTTATAATATACTAGATTTAATTGCTGTATTATTCTATTGGTTTTAATATGCTAATACTGTTGAACTAATAATAATTTAAAAGAAATGTTAAAAATCTAAAGAGTAAGTCTATTGTAATATAGAATTATATTGGATAGCGATTTTATTAATACCGAAAATCTTAAAAAATACTTTACATTGTTCTGCGCTCTTCGCACCATTCAATACGGAAAATTCCGTAATTTGGAAAACTTAAGGAAGCAACTTAAATCTAAAATAATAGAGAATAGTTAAATCTATACTTTATGAACGCTGCAATTATTAAGATTTTCTATTTAAATTTAATTTCAATTGCTATATGTAGAAGAAAGTATTATCATATATTATTATAGGATACTTTCCTTATTTTTGTTTAAACTATCATGCAAGAGTAAGAAGTAAAATTCTCCTGTTATATTTAACTTTACTTTTCCGGTTGCATTGGGCCCATAATCTGTGCAGACCCAACTTCAATCGACATTCATTGAGCTTAAAGGTGATATTGGAAAATCTCTCTAGGCATTGACATTTATGTTAGACTTGATCATCTGCTGTGATTATTTGATACACAAGATGATACCCACAGCATTCTATTAATATTTGCTCTAATTCTAAAATAAGCTCAAAGATTAATATAGAGAAAATGATTAAACGGCATCGTTTCCCATAAAACATCATACACCGAGAATTTCACTGTATATTTATTACTATCTACTCCATTCAATTCAATTCGACACCTATAATCACTTAGGACCACCGGTGCGGCAGCTCTTCGCCCTCTATATAAATTCAGACCGGACGGTTCTACAGAACGGTTCACACCTACGCGAATAAAAGCACTTGCAAGAAAGTCTTCTCTAGTGCACGCGTGTGTGTCTGTGTGTGTGTGTGAAATCTTGTTCCGCGGTCGTGCCGGCACACCGCCTCCAAAGTGACGTTATTGTTACATAAATCCTGATAGCGAAGAAGCCGCGCGCGAGGACCGGCTGCGCACGAGGATCAGCCATGGAAGTTGTTAGTCTTGATTATTCGGGACAGCCGTCCCGGGAGCCGCTGTTGTCTTACACCTACGCACAGCCGGGGCAACGGCCCCAAAGGGAAGGCGGGCAGAAGGGGAGAAGGAAGACGCACGGCCAGCGCGAGCGCAACCCCTTTGGGGGGAGGGGAACTGCTACGGTTAATTTATACAAATGCCGGGCGGATGGGGGCGGCCTTTATTGGACGAGCTTTATTCGCGGGGTAGCTAAGGCGGATTGATGCAGCGGCATCCGCCGCCGGTCTTGGGAAATTAATCGCTGGATTACGAAAGCATTTTCTTCATCGATCGGCCGATAGACGTTTTCCGTCGTAGATGGGCTACGGTTATTTAGATAAGACTAGTTTTTGTTCCGATCGCCGTTATTCGCATCAGCGTTGCAGAGAAAGAAAAGTGAATTTGACATTATTAGTAGCGCATGCAATGAAGGCGAAGAACTGATTTTTTTTTTTCAGAAAATAATGCATTCGATTCCGCAGCCGTCTAAGATGCTCTCTTCGTTGGGCTTTCGTCCATTATCGCTACATTTCTGAGACTTATTTTTATCCCCTGCACCCAACTATTCGAATATATATATATTATGAGTTCGCCGTGTTAAACGTCCACGCGCCATGTAATTACGAAGTTTAAATCACCATCCGTAATTATTCTTCAATTAGGAACTCTCACGCAATTCTATGCTCGAAGCTTAAAATATACATTTCCTATCTTAAGCTCGCTACGCGGATCCGTCATTAATATTAAACTCGACTCGTCCCGCTGCAAAATCCAAATGTAAATGTAATTTTCTTAAAATCGACCGAGCCGTACCTGAAATTAAGATAATCATGAGGAAGTTCGCCCGGCATTCCTGGATGCAGTAGGGCAGAGGAGCAGAAAAAAAGGGAATAAAGGAGAATGAGATACAGACAAGGAGAAGGATCGCGTCTATTACGGCACAACGGCCTTTAACGATTCATTTTCTTCAATCAGTTAAAAGAGGAGCTCCAATCGAATTACCATTGTGGCGAGACAAAGAAGCTCTCTTGCCTCGTTCATCTTCTCATCCAGTCCACTGCTATAGATAAAATATCTCGCTGCTCTGCCAAATCGAAGGGGGATCCAAAAAGTCTCCCTTATGCAGATACGCGTGAGCATGAATAATAGCGGTTGCATAATTTATAATGCGCCCTATGCAGTATCCAATTTTTCGTGAATAATTAAAATTCCCGCTAGACACTCGACGATCGTATAAGAAAATATCTCTGTCTCGATATGGCATGAATAATATGTAGGCAATTGAGAGCGCAGTATGGAGATGGGGGATTATTTTTAGGAGCGGAATGAATCTACAACTATACGACAACGGTATTGGTACCTTGAGGAATAGAGTAAAATTTTCGCTCTATGGACTGTGGACGAGTAAGTATTAATTTAGTATGAAATTTAATTTTCGTACTTAGAAATATTATCAAAACTCCCATTGTATGGCTAATTTCGAAATTTCTTTTAGCATTATACAAATATGTTCTATTATCGCATTTAGTTCTCATGTATGTTATTCAACAAGACAGTTATAAGTAGTGATGAACTAGTCCCCTTTTTATGCGAAAACTAAAGTAAGGTTCAAGAATTATTTCTATATACTCAATGATTTAGATAATAAGAAAATTGAGCAATTTTTACAAAATGTGGGCGTGTCCTTTCTGAACAATCAGGCATACCGAGTTTAAAATTAGCTCAGGTAAAACCGTTTCAAAGCTATTGTTTAGTATGACATTGTGTACTATCCTTGCAGTTATCGGCTAACTTTAAAAATAGTCTTTCCATGGTTATGGAACTGTTTATGGACGTAGTAAATTTAGTAATCTTTTTTTCAAAATAAAACATTACGTGAACAGGTCTATTATCAAAAACATTAAAGAAAAGAATTGCATTTATTATCTGTCCAAATTAAAAAAGTTATCAACTAATACCTTCAATTCCAAGCTAATCTCGAAGAATCTTCTTCCTCCACAGACTCATCTCGCTCCCTATCGCGATCTAACAGTCTATTCGAGATGCGTCCGTGTTCCATTCTAGGGGGGGCAAGGAATAAATTCCAGAAAGAAGACAAATGGCTAAAACGACGTCAGTAACCCAGGTGCATGCTCGAATTGCATCGAGCTCAGTAATTAAAATACCTCTTTTCAGGCACGAAAGCACCTCTTTGGCCATACTCATTTAAAATGTTCGCTGGTAACTTAAAGTGGTATCATTAAATGATCACTTCTAACGTTGGTACTTTTGTTTTGTAATTAAATGATGGTTATCTCTGGTTGAAGTATATATTTGACAAATTTTTGATTTATGGATATTATAAGATCCACTTAAGAATATACTACTATCGCTGGTGAAAATCAAAAAGATTAAGATGCACTTGCATTTTTGCATTTTTTGTTCAATTATTTATTATGTCTGTCGAAAATATGGCATAGTTTATTAGCAAAGTTGTACATTAATTTTAAATTTTTCTGAAAATTTATGGATGCAACAATTAATTTACACCATATTTTCATTTCAGTATATGAGACAGAAGTCAAAATATATGTATATTAAACGAAGTATATACATAAATATTTTTATACTTTAAAATTCATTTTTTACATAATGAAGATAATAATTACTTCGTTATAAAATATAATTTGTTAGTATTATATTAAATGTAAAAATTTAATGACTTCCGGAATTCCTTTTTTTGTTCAATCTAATTTCGTTGTTTTATTATTATAAACTATTCCCAAAAAAGACCATTAATATTTCCACATATCATTCTTGACTTCAGTTGATTTAATTAAGAGATTTGTGTAGCGATTTTTAAAAAATACCTTTTCTTTTTTTCTTAAGGATAATTTAAGATTCTATATGTAAACTTTAATTCTGCTCTTAATCTTTTAAAAAAGTTCTGAATTCGTTACATAGTCCGTTAAGCCTTTTATAATGGTGTAAGTTAAAGTTTTAATTGAACAAGTTTTAGTTAGATGATTTCGTTTACCCAAGCTTCTATAACAATGTAGTATACAACTTCTGAAACACAGTTAATCAATAGTTATAAATAAAAAACATGAAATATCTTTCTTCTTTGTTACATAATACAGTTTATTACTTTAACCTCGCTGAATAAAAATTTATCTGATCTGAACGGCAACAAAACTAGTCCGATTTCTAATAGGATATTCAAAACATAAATTTTCAATATTATTCATAGAATTACTTTTTTCAAAATTCACATAACACACTATCGATCGAATCTGTTCTACCTTAATTCTGCCGCTGTTACCTTTTTTCCCGAGAATTCCAAGCTTTTGATCCGACGCCCATCGGATTTAGGGGCGACGCTAGTTTTCAACGGCTCTCAAATATCCGATTTTTCCAATTGCTCGCTTCCCAGGAATTTCCGGTATTCTTCAGCCTTCCGCAACCCGTCGGGGCCTCGAAGGGATTATACTCCTCGATGCCCGAAACTGCGCGTACACTTGTATCTATTTGTAGAGGAATATATTCGATGCCTCTAGCGTAAATCGAAATACTTTTCGAAGAATTTAACTTTACATCCAAGATCTTAGATTATTGTTAGAAATTTCGGTTTTATAAGCTGCGATACTTCGTATGGCTTACGGAATGAAACTATTTTATCTATTGATTACTCATTGCAAACCAGCTTAGAATAAAAAGAAATCTATATTTTTTTATTGCTTGGCATTAACTTCTTTCATTGATATATTCATCTTTATAAAGTGAAAAGGCCGTCAAAATCAAGCAATTAAATTATAATTTTGAAAAAATGTCCATCGACAAGAGTACTGAGAATTATCGATTATGCATATTAATAGGGACTGTATTTATAGTTCGAATATTATCAAATCTAATGGATATTAATATGCTGTATTATATAATTTTCAAGCAGAAGCATTTTTATTTAATAAATATTATGGATTTAATTAGGGAAGAAATAATTTTGTTAAAAATCCATTTTGCTTTCGAGCATGAATCGAGAAAGAAAATTTAAGCTTTAACGGCGGCCCTCACCTTAATAGAAAAGCTTCCCCGCGAAATCTCATCAAAACCGATTTCTGAAGGATAGAATCTCCTGTACATCGATGAGGCTTCCCGGCAATCGAAAAGGACGGAAAAGATATAGGGTGAAAGGGGAGTGGGAGGGAGAGGGGTAGGTGGAGGAACGAGAGCGTAGTGTAAACCGTGGGCTGGAAGACCCTGGAAAAAAGCACTGCCCCGGGAATATCGATCACGACTTTCAGTAGTTAATTAAACTCCCGAGTTATTAAATCCGCAAAAATCGGTACGATCGCCGCGCCGTGAGACCTTTATCCTTCCACCTCCCCGGCTCCCCTTTCATTTTATCTCCCTCGCCTCCACGATTCTTCCTGTAGCCGCTGTACCTATTCCTCTTCTACTTATCCGTCCTTTTTATTCTCGGCTTTGTCTCCTCCGGACTTGGCTGTTTTTCTCTCTTCGTTCCGCAACCGCGTTGCTGTAACTTTCTTTTTTCGGGTAATCGAAAATATAAACGCAGTTGAAATTGTGATTGGGATTGTGGATGGTGAGAAGATTTGCGATTTGCGTATTACTTCATGAATTACAGTGTCATCGATGTTTTTAGGTCTGTACATTCAACTGGATAATATCATTATTTAATACTTTTCACGTTATCGTATTTTATCTTTTTAAATCAGCCATATTCGACCACGGCAATTCAGCATAATGCAATGTTATTAGATTTGTATATCAATAAGAACACTTTGTTTATACTTTCAATCCTCAACTTGACCTGAATAAATTACTTATTCGGGTATTGATTTCAGCGTATACTCTCGAATTGATTTTTGTCTCATCTATCCCATTGCCATTTAATCTATAATCTTAAATCGTATCGCTGGTTTCAAAGTGACCTTGATCTGGTCACGTTTAAAATTTCACGCATTTCTTTCTTTTTTCTGAATAATACTCGGAGCTCATTCCGAGATCCTCCACTTTTATGCTCTGAGCCTTTTCCAGATATTTCTGTTATTAACGGAATTTGCATCCAAATAGGAAGCCGTGACGATGATTTCATCGACACATCAGAGTGCGCGATACTTGTGCCTGTTATTGATTGATTCATAATGAATTTTTACCCCAACTGGATATACATAGGTATAAATTTTATGGCAGAATCCGTCCCCTGTCTATTGCTTTGGTGCGCTCTGTCTTTTATCGCTCTTGATTTAGTAGACGATCGTTCCCGTTTGATTTCAGGGATGCCCGTTAAAGGATAATTTTACCGATATATCTTAGATTAGGATATTTATATATTAATCACGTTATCGTCAATCAAGAGAATTAATCCGATCGATTATTATCCATGGACATTATAAAGAAGTTATTTTACTTATTACGCCATACACCTTGATTAATTTACAATTTATTGACAAAACAGTTTTATCATATAATTTTACCATTAAATACATTTCAAGTGCACATGGTAATCCTGAATCCTAATCCAAATGTAAATTCATTTGTCCAAGTTTGACTCAGCCGCTAACTCATTCGCAATTCAGCCCCACATTTATATCTTGAAGTAAACCAAGTAAAGCCAAGCCATTTCACCATTCCATTGTCTGCACATCAGTGTTATCTAGCGTGAATTCTTAAACAAATTTTGTCACAATAATATCCCCCTGTCTTCGTAAACAAAATGTGCAAATAAGAGAAAGTCTCCCTTCTGCGCGTAAAGCAGCGATTTTCCGCTCTTCGAGATTTAACGAATGGCGCCCGGCCACAAGTGTGTCGGCCGGAATTGCGAGCCTCAGCAAAAGTATCGCGTTGACCGACGCTCGGCGGGACGCGCGCGACTAAAGCGCTGAGTCAGGCCTGTTTGACTTGCATATTTCCGGCCGTGGCCGTGTAATAAACGGCGAGGGCGCGAGAGCAGGCGGGCAAGGGGGAATGGGCACGAGACGGCGAGAGAGCCAGTCGGGCAAGGGTAGTGGGAGAGGAAAAAAGATTTCAAAGCTCGAGGGAAATTGCAGGAGCGTGGAGGGAATTTTTTCCCCCGCGCTCTGTTTTTCTACGAGAGAGAGAGAGAGAGAGAGAGAGAGAGAGAGAGAGAGAGGGAGAGGAATGGGATTTTCGCTAATCGATCGCCCCGCGAGCACTCCGCCGGAGAAATTATGTACGCTTTTACGAGCTTTGAATAACTTATAAGTTTCTCCTCGGGAAGGTTAAGCCGGCCGCTTCCCATTCGAAAGCAATTCAAATGCATTCGCCTGCTTTTCTCAAAGCAGAAATCTCCAACGGCGCTCCTCGGTCGCGCGGGAGCGCAGCTGGCCTCCTCGCCTCAACGGTCGCGCGTTAACGCGGCTCGCGGCGCGAGGCGCGCGTAGTCGCGGCGAGACCGAAGTGTCTCCTTGCTCGCGCCGCAGCCCGCGGCCAGAGGCGCATGCGAGGCAAGGCTTAACAAGCCCCCCTCCCCCCACTCGCACCGCCACCCATGTCTTCTGTCGGGTCGCGCAGTCGCTCTCCACCCATCTTCGTATCCCCGAGGCGAGCGAGCCCTTCTCCTTTCTGTCCTCCGGCAGCCAAGCGGCGAGATCCCTCTTCGCAGCCGCGTCTCTCGTTTTGGAATCGTCCTTTTTTCGGTCCCTACTTCAGCGCACCTTCTCACCCCCCCCCCACCCCACCCCCTCCGCCGTTCTCTCTCGGCTTATTTTGCCACGACTCCTTCCTTTCGGGCCGTTACTACATTATGCCGGCGCGGGTCTTAGCTGATCCTCC
This sequence comes from Sycobia sp. Sy_11, assembly GCA_018907035.1. Taxonomy (NCBI): domain Eukaryota; kingdom Metazoa; phylum Arthropoda; class Insecta; order Hymenoptera; family Epichrysomallidae; genus Sycobia; species Sycobia sp. Sy_11. Next base: position 456,508 of record JACCIC010000212.1, on the reverse strand, counting down.
CGTACTTTAACGTAGGAATACTCATTTCTTTCTGGGCTCCGAGCCGTACGTTTTAATTAAGCCCGGGGAGTAATTTATTTAGAATATATTTTAGCTTACTTTGAATTTTTTGTCCGACCTGAAATTAAGTTAATTTTACGAGAAATTTGTAATTAACATCCGGAGGCCCGAATTTCGCTCGTGTAACGTTTTCAATGTAACGGCCTAGCTGCCAACAATAATAAATTTTGAATTATTCGTTACCCATGGGTGAGATAAGTTTTTTCCCCGGTATTTCGCAGTCGTTAATTTTCACGCATCGCAAGTTACGATCCATTAGTAATTATCAGCGAAGAAGCACAGCGGCCACGCGTGTTTTCAGAAATGACCAGTAACCTGCTTGGTAGCAGAGGTCTGAGGTACGAGTGAGAGCGCTAACCTAGATTTAACGAGGACCTCGTATAAATAAAAGACTTATATTGCGGCTTTGCCATTGGACCGGTGCGAGCTCGAGACGGCATAATGGAATGTAAATCAATCTCACCCCCCGCCCAGCCGTCGTGCTTACGACGGTCGCGTGTTTTTTTTCCCTGTCCAGCTCTCATTGCGAGCGCTGGTTCGCTTTTTTCTGTGCAACGAGACGGCACAGATAGATTGCGAGCTTTTTTCTGGTCACCTTTCTTCTGTCTCACTCTCTCGTACTTCGCACTCGTACTTGTAGTTGTTTTTTCCGACTAACGTGCGACAGGGCGGCTAAATTCCACTCGTCGAACTTTCGACGGAGTTGTTGCCGCTCCCGCAGCGGATTTACCGGCCTGAAAATTCAAATTATCGTAAAAACATTTATGCCTTTCTTGGTTAACATGGATAATCTGTAATTTATGCGAGCTTGACAGTGTTCCTCGCTTTTACGGCGGATTACAAAATATCGCTCAAAAGCGGATTTTCTTTCTTCGCCGATGAAAATGTTTCGATCCATAATTGATAAGTAAAGCGTAATATACAGTAATCATTAGTTACTTTGAGATAATTAAAATAGGGAATGAATAAATAAGCAGGATTTACGATCAGTATTCAAAAAATAGTCCACTCCGAATATAAGGTTTGTTGTTCAATATAATATCTGTTTTGACAATATTTTAATTGTAATGAGAAACCCAAAATTGGAAGTACATTGTTGGCGCTTTACTTTGTATTAAGTGTATATAAGCTAGATATTAAAATATACACAATCACTAACCATGTCAGTGTCAAATGTTTGAATGCAATCCTAATAATAAGAATAATAATAATAACAATAACAACAAAAAGAACAACAACAAAAACATCAACAATGACAACAATAATAATAATAATAATAATAATAATAATAATGATAATGATAATAATAATAATGCGAGAAAGTAGTACAGAAAAATAATAGTGAAGGAATAGTGGAAAATGCTCTTGCCAGCGGTCCTTTTGCTAGGGCCTCTCAGACCCGACAGTCGTGCATTGTGATTCACCGGCGCGTGAAGAATAAGAAGGTAACGAGAGACGTGACTAGACTCACTGGACTATTTTCAACATGTCTTTACAATCCCGAAAAGTATCGCGAATAATTCGGCTTGAAACATTTGCGAAATGCAATGGATATAGCAGTATAGGAATATCGAGGAAATCACTCTCTTTGCTTAATTTCCTCCATTCATCAATAAGATCTTACTCGCAACTTTCGCGAAAGCTAGAAGTGGCCTTTGAAAATTCATTGGGAAGCACGCTTCTAGTACCGGAAGGCAGCAGACCACCTCCCTCTGCACTCTATACTCGCGGACCGGAGGTCCAATTATATTCATATACACGGCGTCGTAACTCCGCCCTCTCGCGTCTGCGCCGCGTGCAGCAACCGTTCATTGGCCGCCGACGGTCGTGCCGCGGGTTCGACGCGAAACGCAGCCGGCGACGCGGCACTTCGGCCCGGCGTTCTCGTGGAAAAACACGGGGCTGCTACGCGAAAGGGGATTCCAAAAACGATTTTTGGACGTAGATTGGAAAATGTAGATATCGGGAAGGTATAGGGTGCGCTGGGCAGCGATTAATGTAACAGAATAATCCACGAGGCTCGTCGCCGAACGACGACTGAAAGATAAAAATAAACAAAATCTTCTTTATCGCGAGAAAGCTCGGCCGCTTATAGGGCGATGGGCTCCTGCTCGGCCAATGGCGTTTAATTCGCGAGGAAAGACCAGCATTCACGGGCCTAACGAGCTGACGGGGAAGAACGAGAACTGTTACAAAATAAACGACGCACTGCACAAATTCACGCGATGTTACGGATTATATATGTAGATATATAATATTCAAACGCGATCGTACCCGTCTCGGTGAAAATGGGCCGGTATTATAAATGGCCGAGCCGCGTGAAAATATGGCTTATTAAATGTACATAGACGCGCTTCCGGCCCGGCGCGAGCGGGCATTTTTCATTGGCCCCGAGGCGGGGCCGCGCATTATTCCGAGCGCCGGTGCGCTGCCTTCCTGCTTGAGCATACAGCGCCGGGGCCGGGGCGTGCGCGCGCCCGACCGCCCGCCGACAGAAAGAAGGAGAGGCTCGGGCGAGAATCCATTTCTCCGATAAGAAAATGGCTAGAAGCGGCTAATGTAGTCGAGTCTAAGGGAGAGGGTACAGATATAGAGGATAGATAGATAGATAGATATATAATGTACTTTTAGAACGCACGTGAGCAGAATAAACTAGACATGCGAGTCGAGTTGTAACGACGGAACGATGATAAAGCGCGTAGAGATGGATATTTTAAAGGTGGAAAGGTGAATTTGCGGTCCGTTAAATCAAGAAAAAAAAGTGTCGAGCTTTTTCATTGGGGTAGAAGTTGGCAGAAATTCTAATGAATTAGAAGTACAGGAGATTGAGAATAATTATAATCTCGATTTTCGAACATTTTATGTTCTATGCATTTTTGTAAAATGCTCTATATCTTATGCACGTTTAAATGCGTAAATTTATAAGCTCCTTTCTCTTATCGGTAATAAGTCAATCTTTTTTATGTTTTATGTAAACACTGCATGATTTCCATAAGCTAGTTTCTAATGATTTACCCATTCAAATATTTCATTTACTAGAGTCTATTTTCAAATTAATTTTTTCTTTGCAAACATTTTCACAAATTACGCATATTACAAGTGGTGTAAATGACAAGTCATAGAAAGTCTAATTTACCAATAATTTTGTAAACGTCAAAAAAATAAATACAGGTAAAACGATTTAAACAATACGGCTTTTAGACCGCAAATATTAATAAAACTCATGTCTTCCAAAAATAGATTGCCGTAATGAGCCTCTCAGTTGCTGCGCTAAAAGCAGTTCGTTAAAAAAGAAAAAAAAAAGCCGCGTCGAGAAATTACCCATTGCAATGGAAGGATAAACAACGGGTCATAGCTTTAACTTTTATGCTAAAAGTTATAAAATTATTATTTGCCATAATGGAGATACCGTTGCTCAGTGAGTTAATTAACATTTTCAAATATCTGGAGGCGTTTACGAGAGAACGTGAATTTATTCTCAACAAATAATACACGGGCGTATCACGAATTTATACAGGCTCGTTTTTATGCGCGTACATTGATGTAGAATTTTGCTCTTCTGGAGTTCTGAAAAAAAAAAATAAGGAAATTAATTAGCAGCACTAGACTGCGTTGATATTAAGTAGAAAAGAATTTCAAATTTATTCACTGAAAATGAAATCGGTCTTGGATATTTTTTAATCATTCGCGAATAATGATAAATCACGAGGAGTCGGCAATTTTTGATTTTATTTTTAGAATCATCGACATATATTTGACGCGAATCTGATCTCAAAAACACAAATTTAGGATTTTTCGATATTTTTGGTGTAAAATATACAATTTTACCTTGTAACTTCTTATAGAAACTTTTCTGTCACTTTCTACTGGTTAAAAAGCTGTCCAGCGGGAAAGAACGTCACGCACGTCGCGGTATTCATGCTAAATTGCAGAAGGATGATTACGATTTGTTGAAATGTACTTTCAGAAATATATTATAGCTACTGCTAATAGACCGTTTAGTATAAATGAACTTCGTTGAATTGTTTTCTATATAACTTTCGCATTTGATGAAAATTAAAAAAAAAAATTGTTCACAGCGTAACGAATTTGATAGATTTAAAGCTATATTGAATTCTTGAATAAAATTCTAATCTAACGATTAAATATCGTTCGTCAAATACATTCTGAATTATTTAAATTTATATCATTTTCCTTTTAATACTGTGTATCTATTCAAAATTATACATTTAAATCTGATAGAGGTTGATGTTCTTTTTATTCATGCGCATCAATTTAAAGTCTGCAAAATACGTATAAATTGTAAAATCAAATACAAAATTCAAAATAGTATGTTAATTCGTACATATAATCTTGAGCTAATACAATAAAAGGTAAACAGTGTTCTCGGCATTCGCCTCAATGTTTGGCAATTTCGAAGAAAATGAAACGATAGCACAAAGGGGGTCAATATTTATTGTTCAATCAATGCCAGATAAATTTTCTGGCGACAAAGTTTTTCTTTCTTATTTCGAAAAATTATGGAATTAGGACGAGCGCCAATTTCTTATAAGCTGTTGCGTATGTCCCATAAATATAGATAAATCCATATTGATACGAGTATCACGAGAAGCAAACAAGAAACCAGGGATAAGAAAAATTACGATTGCTCCTATCGGTCAAGCCCTCCGAACTTAACAAACTATTCAATCAAGGATAATCCGATTGCCGATTGATAATTTTGATAAAATAATTTAATATAATTTACAAAACTTTTATCGGATTAGTTAAGGTTTCTCGCATAGGGACACCGTCTAAAGTTAAAATAAAAACTTATTCGTATTGATTTAATTTTCAACGTGGGGAAGTACGGAAACAAAGAAAGTATTTTCATATTTGAAGGTGAGCTTTGAATTTGTTAAAATGACCTCGATGCCTAATGCCTAACTAATGAAAAAGCAGAAAATAGCTTCTTTCTCGAATACGCTTTGAATTTCTACGTAAAGAATGCGAAATTCATAAGATCAGAATCCCTACATGTTGTCCATATACCAATAGTCCATTTTTCGTTCACGAAATATTTGATTTATATAATCTAAATTAAAAATCAACTCGGTCGACCTTGCCCCGCCCCTATTGCCAATCGAATTGTATAACTCAATCGTCAGCCCCATAGTCACGGGCTGAGACGCACAGAACGAATGGAGCGATCATTATTTCGAGCAAGATAATCAAGTTGGCGGCATCTCTAACTTTTCCCACTAGCGTTAATCTCATTGCCGGTACTAATGGCAGGGGGTGGGCATTCTTCTCTCTTTCCCGCATATAAACGATCGGCTAAGGACCAACTTTAAATGTACCCCCTTCAATTTCGGCCGATAGAATTCTCAGTCTTTTCTTTCATTCTAGTTTCTTCTTTTTTCTCTTCTTTTTGACGACTGTAGGCAGGGGCGGGCGCCGATCTTAATTCGATTCTCACGCGTCAGTTCGTTAAACATTAAAGATCCATTAGTCGCAGGAGAGGAAGGAGAGTTTACGAATGAAGGACTGTATTATAAGGCCTGAGAGTGCATTTACCATCGAGCAGGAGTCGAGCATTTATTTTTGGCCAGTTTATTGAATTCCTCGCAACTTTTCGTTTATTGTCCGTATCTCTGGCAAAACGGCAATTCTAAGTCAGTATAAAAGACAAGTTCTATCTCTACCGACTTATTTTTTGCTTATCGCAAATTTCACCTCTTTTTAATACTTTTGGGTTCTTGACTCTTTTGATTCAACTGTTACGGGCGAATTTTATGGAAAGCAGAGTGACTGAACCATGTGAATATAAAAATTATATGAAATAATTTTAATATAGAACTAATGAAATAAAAATATCAATTATAGTCAAATATTTTCTATCGCGCAATACAGAGCCTAACCGATTTTTTAGCGAACATCATCGTGTCAATTATACGATAATTACGAAAAACCGATGCATGATTATTTTGGCGCACTCGTACTTTACTAATGTTGATGGAATATATGTCAGACGGCGGTCGGCCCGCTGGATAGGCGCGTCGTACGCGGTCAGTGTGGTCAGATACAATCGCCATTAGGTGGCGATAAGCAAATTTTATATTTCACGTACGTAAGCGTTTGTTGCTTCCTATATATCTATTTCAACGACAACATATAGCCCAACAATTTTAAGTGAAATTAATTTTTTTCTCCAGAATTCCAGAATTCCATTTCTCCAGAATTCTCCAGAACGGAGGATCGTCGGTGAATAGGAGTACATTTCAATATGTATTCTAATTTAAAATGTATCTAATTTATGTATATTTAGAAAAAAAAATTAATCTGTTAAATTGTCTCATTTAGAGTCCATTTATTTAAATATTTAATGAGCCAATGATTTCGTAAGATCGTGAACGAAATATTCACGATGAAACTGTTTTTCACGTGCAATCGTGTTTTTCATGCCTATCGAATTTCAAGCTTATTATAAAAGAAAACCGCTGAAAAGTTATCGATTGCACAATTATTTCCAGCGCAGCCGCAACGCGCCATGTTATTTGCAAGATAATTTTAATTCAGAACATGAAGTTACGGACACCTGATTCCGACAAATTAACATCGAGAGGAATCTTTTCTCAACATTTATTAAGAACACTCCGATGGAAAAATACTCTCAGAAGTTTGATATCCGGCGGGAATAAAGCGAGAGCGAAGAGCATTCGGAAAACCTCTGCAAACCAAAATGAAATTCAACCGAGGAACTCTTGTAAAATCTTCTTCGTATTTCCTCCTGCGCGCCCGGGATAAAGGAGACGGCACAAAGAGTTCCGCCTGCTTCAATCGGGCGCACAATGGCGCAGCCGAAAGACGGAGATAAAGAGACATAACATATAGATATAGACAGCGAGGAAGACAGATAGATACGGAGAGAAAGACAGAGAGAGATGGTGAGCGAGGGGGGGGGGCGAGAGATAGGGACAGAGTACTGAGAGCCTCCGGTACTTCCGCGCCGACGCGCACTCACTCGCCGGGCGTCGCGCGCTAAAAGCCGAATATTGCGTTTCAAACGTAATTTGCTCTAGCTGGCCAACTTTTACCGCGCATACGTGTGTGCGCGCGTGTGTGTGTGTGCGTATGCGTGCGCGCGCGCGCGTGTGTGTGCGTGTATCGCGGGCTTTTCCGGAAGCCCTCCGACGATTAGTCCATCCCCCGGGCATATGTATTTCCGCTACTTCCGTGCTCGGCTCTCGACGCATTCTTTGCCCCGTGTACGCGAGTCGGTATATTGCTGCTGATACTTTTTTTCGGAGGCCCGATGATCGTTGAGCCGTCGCGAGGACAAAGATAGGAATTACCGCAGTGTTGAGTGACGATCGGCTAATGCTTATGCAGGCCGAATTTCTGCGCGTTCGGAATTGATAAAGTTATGGTTTTCATTGATCATAAATAATATTGAAGCCACTCGCGTATGATAACATTTTTCGCTCGATTTACGATCTTTCATTTAACTGTCAGTTTTTCAACATTTTCGGAGTTGAACTGTGGCAATAAAGAATTAAATTTAATTAATAAATAAACATTAGAACGAATACGATTGCGGCAGTAGAGAAGCCATCAAGAAAATTAATAATTAAATTAATTTCAATTCGATGAGTAACGAGTGGCACCCAATATGTCAAATCATAAATATTCAGTCGTGATTTATGAAAATCTAATGATTAACTAAGTCAGCTGTTGGCCTGACTCGAAAGACGGTAGGTGATCTATTATCAGATGTGTAGAACAAAAGCCAATAAAGGGCTATAAGTGTGTTAAAGAAATTCACTTAATTATATATCACTGCCATGGACTATATGAACTTGTCGTTCTTTAGAATATTCATAGTATATGATATATCATAGTACATTCATAGTACATATTGAAAGTGCATTACAGTTGGGATGACGAGGTTAGTTAGTATTAATTAAACTAATATAATGATTTAGAAAAATAAGAGCTAAACAAATTTTATCAATGCTACAATCAGGAATAAAAAGTACATCGAAAAAAAATTAATATAATGTAGTATAATCGTAATATAAAAATAAACATATAATATAATATAGCAATCGAGGAAGAGTGAGAGAGAGAGAGAGAGAGAGAGAGCGATATCTTCGCCTAACACTTCGTCAAAAAGTATACATCAATCAAAGGAGCGGATCCCCCGCGCTCCGCCAGCAAACAGCCCCGCTCCCGAAAGTAATTTTCTAGGCTTGTATCCCCGTTAAGAAATTTTCGCGACGCGGCGCGCTTAAAAAAGGAAGCTACCCCCTCACCCCCCCCGCCCCGACCGCTCTCCCTCCGGGCCGCCTCGAATTTCTAGCTCGTCCCGCCCCGTCCCAGTGCCGCGGCTCGCGCTGCTTGTTTAAAAAATGAGGCTCCCGACATCTCGGCGTGCATTAGCAGGGTAAATAATTGAACGGATTCCCACGGATGAGACGGACCCGGTACGCCGCCCCCGTCCGGCTGGCTCCTCTCCCCTCATACCGTTCTCTGTTGATCTTCTCGTTCGCGGTAATACGTTGGGAGTGAGCGTTCCGCTCGGCTGTTTCGATATTTCGATCGGCCCTCCGTTCAACAATTATTTCGCCGCGAAGTAGAGAATGAATTTTGGTGCTTTTTTTCTTCTTCTTACGATTTGGCGACTGACTTTTAAAATCATTTTAACGCTCACTTCTCGCTCTCGTCATTTTAAAAAGATTATTTTCATTACAGGGCTGCGCGTCGCAGTATACCGTGAGTACCGAGTGAGATTACCGAGGCGGCACGGTCTACGTTTCAACATGAACAAACCAATAGGCTATTTTTAGAATTTATCGATTGACACGCGTGTTTTATTATGGTCTAGAGACGGCCTAGTGTTTGCCCAGTCGAACCGACTTTCATTATATATTATTAATAGATACTCGTGAAGTACCTATCATAAGTTGGAGTAGGTTGTTCAGATAGTATAGATTTTTTTTTCGGGTTAGCAAAGTGGATATGGAATATTGGGCAGGTTCGGATCGAAATTCAATTTACATCGATTTACATTGGCGGGGGTGGGTTATTGTCAAACGGTGACAAGGCAATACTGCATTCTTGCCAATATTGTATTCATTTGGAATAATATTAAGCTGACATTACTCTAAACGCAATAGATACTCAATACGACTTTTGGCAGGGAAACATTGAAAGTTGAAATGTCCACATTGTACCTATTACGTTCATCATTCAATTAATGTTATGGCAAAATTCGCCGTAATCTAATTCGTAATATAGTTTATAGCTTAATTTAAACATAATTTAATTTGTAGTTTAGTTGCTTCAATTAATCGTAATTTAATCTAAAAGATTTGTAATGAAATTGCCAGCTTTGCGTTCAATGCGAATATATAAACAAATGGAAAATGTTTATATACTCGTGAGATACGCATACTTTCGAATGAAATTCTCAAAACAGAAGTATCCTAGATTCAGCTGGTAGTTGGATAATATACATTATATTTACTACCTGCCCATTCTAGTTGAATTATTCATATTTTTGTATTTACTGTCTAACTGACATGATTTCTATGAAATCGTATAAAACGCAGATCAGTTAAATGATAATAATTGAACAATGGTATAATAGCATAATTACTAAATAAGAGGTTACATATCTATGAAACCGTATAAGAGTCTGTAAAATCTAGAGTATCAAAATGATTACTCGAAATATCTATAAAACAAGTACTCTCTGCCTAAAGCATCTTCTTAATGTTTCATCCATTAGCGGTGCGCTAAGTGTACACATCTCCCTAACCATCTCTTCCTCTCCCTCCCAATCTCTCTCTCTCTCTCTCTCTCTCTCTCCATCTGTCTCTTTCTTTTGCTTCCAACGATTCCACGACAAATCAAACGACGAAGAGTACAGGCTTGTTCACAAAAGCCCGAGCCGGCTACAGTTCTGGTTCTCTTCCTCCTCCTCGGCCTCAGCCTCATCCTCTTCTTCTTTGAAGTCGTCCGTATGTACGGAGGCGAAAGAAGGCAGCCAAGTGAGAGGCCAACACCCCTCGGTGCGCGCGTACACATACGCGCGCACACGCATACACATACACACACACACACACGTATGCACATACATGCAGAACTGTATAGGCAGAAGGAGACCCGCGTGGAAAAGGCACCTAGGCACCCCTGCCCCCTCGCCCCCGTTTCCACCGCCAACCCCTGTATTTCACTTTTAGCGCGTGGTGGTACCATACAAAGGTGTCGCCCCCTCCCGTCGGGCGGAATATATTGGAAATACACTTTATCGCGCCTATGTGTCTCGGATATTTGTCACGATCCAAGGGAGGACTCTCTTCTACTTATTTTCTTTTTGTGCCTTCTTTGCTCCACGGGACTCTTTCTCGGGCGCGCCCCACCTCTCTCTCTCTCTCTCTCTCTCTCTCTCTCTCTCTTCCTCGCTCTTTCTTTCTTCTGCCTGTACCACCGTTAGCCCTTTCTCCTTTTTCCGTCGTTTTGAAAAGCACTTTGAAGTATGATATCAGAGACTCGCTGTATTCTTTTTAAGAACAGCAGCATTTTTTGTGTGACAAATATCGCTTTACGTGTGCCTGGAATTTATTTATTGAACATGACTTATTTAGCTATTGAGTTCCTGCTGGCAGAAATGCATTTTATTAGAAAATTCTGAGAACAGCTGACCGAGATAAAATAAATCGTTTTAAGGAGATGTATTGATGAAAAATTTGACCGTCATAACGCCGCGTTACATATAACAGAATATTTGACGAGACCATCTTACAATATAACAATTTGTATATTTTCATGCTGAAACCGGCTGGGTAGCATATTGCGTTTCACAATAAAGAATTGTCATTTATCGGATAGTTGCGGATGTAATAGAAGTTGTGAGTGTAAGTTGTGCAACCTTCATTATTTGAATTATTGAATGAATTATCAAGTTGTAAATATTGCGTTATTGATTTTAATTATCAGGTACATTAGGATTGTGCACAGTGAAAGGGAGCTTGCTAAACAGCTATTTTTCAGCCATGAAATGTACGGCCATTCAGTGTGAAGACTGTCAGATTTTATATCAGGATCCTCTTACTATCGAAAAACACGAAATTATCGAAATACTGCAATATAGACATGTTCATCTGATTGTTGTTCCTTATTTTCGCATTCTCAGATAATAGTAAATTCCATTTTAATAAAAATTCAATTCCTAATTAAGAAGCCTGCTCTTTTGTTTTTATCTTAATGCGAGTTATTCATGACAAAAAGTACTTCTCAAAAACTTAAGAAACACGAAATATTACCGTTTTGAAAACGGATATTTTCGGGAGGACCCTCGCTACAACAGATTCTCAACATCGTGTAGAGGAATAGCCGTTCTTCTTTCAACAGTGCTTACGCTCTCTCACTCTCTCTCTCTCTCTCTCTCTCTCCCTCTCGGTCTCGCTCAGCCCCCTTCTTTATCCAGCCGAGCAAAGTAAACTTGGACATAAAGCAAACTCGCATCCTTCTACCCCGACCCCTGGCTCGTTCCCGTCTCCGCGCACTCGGACCAGCCGGCAGAAGCTATCGGAATGGCCCACGCGTCTGGCGCAATCGTCGAATGTGCCCCCGAAGCGCGGACATATAGACACCTACGCGGGACGACCCGCCGTCGGCTGCTCCGTCAATGCCATTGAATCGGCTCGAAGTGAACTCTCTCGGGGGGGGGGGGGGCGAAAAGCCCAAGTCGCCCTCAAACTTCTTGGTCCGCTCTTACTTTACCGTGGGCTTTCCTTCCTATACCTCCGCCTCCTTCGGTGTCTCCGCGGCCAAGATTAGAGCGAGAGATTGCACGCAAGTATATATATATATATATATATATATATATATATATATATATATATATATGTATATATATATGTATATATACGATGATTGAATGGGATGGAACTGGTAAGAACGTTTGCTCTTACTTCGCTGCGAATAGAGATTTGATTTGATAGCAACGTTAATTATTTATTTATAAATAAGAGCAAATTAGTCTCAACGATAGTCTTTACTTTGTTCGAACAATTGGAGGCAAATTTTGATTATTATTTTCATTTCAATTTTTGATTTATTAATTTCCAGATTCGTTTACAGAAAATGCAGTTGAAAAATTTCAACTATATAATTTCTGGAGTAATCCAAATAAGTCCATGGATTTTACAAATCATGTTAAGCGGTTCGGTGATATTTAAGGTTATGTGCTAACAGAGTTTTTAAAATTGAGAATTATTGTTTCATAGCTGCATATGATTTTTCTATAAAGACATATTGCAGTTTCAATGCTTGAAGCAGCCTGCAAGAATCCTAAGATGAGAGCCTAAGCCTGGCGATTGTAACAGAAATATTGATCACCGGCTAAATCGACCAATCGTGATCAGTGGTCTCGAAATCTCTTTAGATAATATTCTCAACACAATTCGGTAACTTTTTTATTTATCAGTACTTTTACAAATATTTGAGTATTAATTCGTTCCACAAACCGATTATCTAATATCTGTAAACAAGAAAGAATGAACAACCTACTTCAACACTGTGGACGAAAATGTCTAATATATTAAATAAATGAATTTTGAAGAGTTATGGTGGCAGTAGGTGACAACTGAACTAGATTTCTATATATCACATGACATAACCTCAAAAATTGCGATGTATCTAGTTCACCACCTCATATTTTCTTTCTTGTTCTAATAGTTTCGTTTATTAGCCATTATTGCGAACGGATTCAGATGCTACGTGTTATTTTAGAATTGTTTGAATTTGCTTAATAAAAATTATTTATATTTGTATTATCTATAAATATTTTGTTTTTTTTCGACTAATTATGTATGAAATTAGTTGAGCGGATCTTGAATTCTACTTATTTCTGACATGATAGCACTAATTGACTGCTAGTTCCTAAATTAAAACATTTGCGAATATTTTATAACTATCTAGTAAATGTTGTGAATGATAATAAATCTTTATTACAATGTAAAGAGCGAATTTTCTTTATACCGACATGCAGCGAAAATCTCAGTCCCGGGTAGCAAACTTGACGAACTGCTCGACTCGTTACAAAATTACTTTGTGCCTTTGTCAGCCGAAACAAAACGAAACAGAATTTGCGGAAGTGGTGCGGCCGAATCTCCGAAGTCTTTGTTCTTCCGAGAGCGCGAGGCATGAGGGGGGGGGGGAGGCAACGGAGTCGGTAAAGCAAAAATAAAAAGCACAAAAAAGCAACGGCATTATGTCAGAGATAATATTGCATTTCCAAGCATCCGTGCAAATTCTCGAAGGCGAGGCATGCGAAAATTCCTCCCCGAATACAGTCAGACGTCTGGGGCGCCTAATTTCACGGCCTCGTGCCGTGATGTTTTTTCTTCTCTACCTTTATCCCCCTCCTCCCCCACCTTTCCTCCTCTCTCTCTCTCTCTCTCTCTCTCTCTCTCTCTCTCTCTCTCCCTCTCTTTCTTTCTCTCCTTCGCTTTTCACCGAGGCGTGTTATCCCGTTAAGCACAGAGAGTTGCGCGCGTGTACGTGCGAGCGTACGCGCAGTTTCTTTGTACGCGGGCACGTACGAGGTGCCCTTTAGCCAACGAGAAAAATACATCAAAGAAAGGCCGGGGAGTCGTTGGCATTGTTTCGTCCTTCGACGTCCTGGGAAGGCTGCTTTCTTTTTCGCCTTTGCAGATTCTTCCTCTATTTTTTTTTCTTTTTTAATCGCATGTAGGATCAAGGAGCAGCGTCGAAGGAATTAGCTAATTGGCGGGGTCTCTCCGAGCGTAAGGATAGCTCCGAGGAAAAAGACAGCCGGGGAACAATGGATTGGCCACTGACTTGGGTGTCGTGGGTGATTCATTAGAATGGCAGTTGTTGACCCGATTTCCCTGGTGGCTAGGAACTGTACTTGACTGTTTGTTGGTGTATATATTTTCGGCTTATTTGATAATTATAAATGATGCTTAACAGTTGATTCATTCCGAAGATTTAATAAAATTTTTAATTTATACATAAAACTTTTCCATAATAAATTCGTTGTATAAATTATCCGCCTTATGAACCAGTAGACAATATCTTAAAGTTCAGGCTGAATTCACGACCTGGATGTTTTAGCACTTGGTGTTAAGTATCTACTTTAATGACATAAGTTATTAAATATTGCTTATAACGTGAGCATGCGAAAGCTTGATGCGACCCTCGAAATGCACCCTCATAAACCATAGCCTATGATACAAGAAGATTAACAACTTTCGCGTTAATTATAGATTTTCAAAAGAAGAGCATTATCTGTCGAATTCAATGGAGACTGGTGTATTAGGTTCGCCTAGTGTTTTCAGGTGGACCCTTGCATCCCCATTGAAGTATCAAACTAATCACGATCTAATTATGGCAAAAAGTGCAAAGCGATCGAGCTCAAATGAAAAGCAGCGAGCTCGAAAGTTTGAAACTAACGAGACTCGATTTATTCACTCCTACTACAATATACATATATATATATATATATATATATATATATATATATATATATATATATATATATATATTGGATTATTATATACCGCGAGAGGAGAGACCCGGTTGCGTTGCTCATCGCATTGTTCTGCGTCTAAATCCTCCCGACTGTAAGCCGCGGACAAACAAGCACATCGCTCGACTCTCTGCCACCATTCCCCCGTCCCTCGTGAAGTTTCCCTCGCGGGTAAAAAGCTACAGCACTGAGTGTGCGCGTGTACGCGTGCATGTGGATGGAAGCAGTGCAGTAACGGCGGGGGGCGAAAGGCCGCTTATTAAAATGGCAAACGGCAAACTTCTCGTTTCCCGCCTGAAGCCGGCTCCCTCACCGGGAGCCCCGCCATTCATCGGCCCGCTCTTTTCACTTTCACACGTTAAGAGCGAGCGATTACGGTGTAACATTCCGCCGGAATTTTCCTAATTGCAGGTATTTAGTGCGAGGTGGGGGGAGGAGAGAAGGGGTGCGAGAGAACCGCGCGTTGGGGCGCAGTTGGGGCGAAGAGGGGCTCTCACGGGTGGAGTGCCCTTGCGAGGCGCTCGTCGATTCGTGATGAGACTTTCGAGTAAAGGATTGGAGAAAACCGAATTATGGCGAAACTTGCGAGCGGATGCAGGTGGCGGTATGTTTTTGGAGCTGACTGCGATAACCCGCAGCTGACTTTTCCTATGGATTCTCGATAGGAGTGCGATTAAGAATCCTCTTCCAATCTTAGGTCTAATTTTCTCTCATTTAGTTGGAGATTTGATTTTGAAATTTTGCTCAGAAGCGTTAATAGTGGATGAAGAATATAAAACAGTAAATTAAACGTTAAAAAAACTAGCTACGATAAACTATTTTTATCTATTTCAGAAAATTGATCAACTATTACTGTTTGAAAATGAATGCACTCCAATTATAATTCACCCTGACACGGTTGCTTGTTATGAACATATTAATTAAAAGCAAAGAAGAATTAATGCATCTTTAAATACCAGGCTTTATACATACTTTACCCATAAAAGCGCGTAGAAAATTGTAAATCTAAAATTCATCATGGAGAAATTCGAAGTTGGACGGCTGCTCGCATCTTTGTCAGTGTTTACCTCTCTGTCCCGAAGGTCCTGCTTGCGCATTATCCGCGAGATTTTATTACGATGATGCTGGCGTAGTCTGACTGGAAGAAGGTTCATTCGCCTGCGGAGCAGGGTCAATGGCTTCTCAATTCTATTCCCTGCTTTTCTCTTGTCAGCATGATGTATTTCGCAGGAGAATCATTGAATTATACGTTGGCACACGTTTCTAAATTATGTACAAGCATACTTTGAAGGATTATAATATTCGCATTAAAAGTTATCTATTTATTGATTGAAATTATTATCCAAATGTGCATAATTTTTATGTATCTTAAACAAACTTCCTGAACAGCATGGTTAATTGTAATATTCATACAAAGATGATGTTATAAGGAGTTTGTTTTAAATATCTGACAGAAGCTCGGATATATAAAGTATGAAATAATAGTCATTGGTTGTACAAAGTGATCATTATTTTCTATGAGATTGCTAAAAAGTCCATATATACTATTATTGCACGATTCTTTTCCTAAAACAGAATGGCACAACTTTCAAGACATCAATGCTCGCCGAAATAAACGCGAAAGCCTCTGATACGCGATAGAGTCGAGCCGGCACGAAGTAGCGATCGTAAGTACCAATAAAACTGCGAGCTCTTAAACTGCCGCGTTCTTTTCGAAGGCGACTTCAGCCATCCATTAAACAATTCGAGGCCAGAAAATACAACGACCTAACGATTCGAGGGGAGGGGGGCGGGGTTGAAGCTCGTACACGGGCACCGATTGGATTCCAGAGCAGGATATACGGCCGCGATAACAGGGGCTCGGGGACTCGTATAGCAGCGGGCCCGGCCTTTCCCGGGCCGATAGCGGTGGAGGCTCGACGAGCACGACGCCTCGGGGATTCGCGGGAAACGGCAAAGTTCGGGGATAAATCCGGCGCGCGCGGGAATCAGATTAGACGTTAGAAAAGTTTTCGCGCGGAGCGAAAATGCGACGGGACGCGGAGAGTTGAATTTTGAATATTTCGAAGGTGTTACGGCCGGCGGGTGTTTCTTCTTTTTTTTTTTTTTTATTATCTTCTGAAAAATCTGACGATTATTAAATAATTTTGCTCAAGAAGTTTGTGCTCGTTCGATAGAACCAAGCACCGCATCGTAGAATATTTACTTCTGGTTACATGTGTTTTAGAAAGAGTCTAAAAATTAGCACTGTAGAATTAAATATCGGAAGAGTAAATAGTTTTATATTATAAGGAGCTGGTTCTCTTATGCGAGTCATTTCACGGACTGAATAGGGCAACGTTCAGTAAATTTGGTCATAAAATATTTCTCGATTCTATGGTGGAAATAGCATATATTATTAACGTATAGTAATTCAATAAGTTAAATTAGTAATTTGTATGGTGAGGTGAGACTGAATGTATTAATATGGAAAACGGTAATAGGAAGCAAGGAGTTGAATATAAAGATCTTCTGAGAATTAAAGTGGAAGGTGCTGAAGTGCACGGTAGAGGAATGGCTTCTATGTGCTGAATATTTAGGTGGTGGAGTAAAATCTACGACAATCCGTTGTTAAGGATAAGGATATTACGACTGTATTAGTTGAACATAGATAGAATCAGAATGCTGCATAAAATATTGAACATCCTAGGATCTTTATGAATTTTATAATACCTGTATCAATTTTCTCCAATTCGGAAAAACTACAGATTAGAATACTATACCACAGCGGACATAGTCAATTCGAAATAGTAGCACTTTCAACGCGATATCATAGTGAATTGATATTGGAAAATAGTTAAATCATTAAAACATACAATACTAAATTGATTTTATAATCATAACTTTCTCAAGAAAAAAAAATTAAAAAAACATCTGAAGAATTCATCAGAAATGCGTAGCTATCTCCCTACTTGTAAAAGAAACTTTTTGTAAAAACACCTCCGAGCGCACTTTAAAGTTTGTATACTCTCTATTGATGGCATTTCCAAAACATAACTATACGTTAGAATATATATATATAATTCATGGAAAATCCACTCGTCAGCTGGGATGATCAGCCAAATTCGAGGTGTCGTCATCAAATCCCCGGCGGCGCGCGCCGATGATCCCTTTCCCCCTGATTCGCCTGTCTTCGTATCAATTCGTCACACCCCGGAATGTAACGAGATACTTATCGCGCGCAGCCCCTACGTCCGGCCTGTCGAAAACGCCCTCCCCCACCCCGCCCACGGCTCTGCATCATCGCCCGATGGTCGACGGTCAAGCGGCGCGCGTCGACGCGTCGCCCCGTGCACGTAACGCTGCAGGCCCGCGATGCGCCCCTTCCCCCTCGCGACGCGGCCCCGGGGAGCGTCTTGAATAATTCAGGTGACGACGCGCCGTGCGGCGTCGAGGGTGCAATATCGATCCGCGCCGCCGGATGCGAAGATGCTCTGCCCCGGCGCGGCGGTGCCCTCCCCTCCCCCCCCCCCATCCAACACCCACGGCCGTAACTCCGATATTTATTAGTTGTGAAACTGCGCGCGGATAATGGCCCCGCGTGTGTTTAATATTATTATTCGACGGCGAAGCCGTGGAGGGGGGGGGCGGTTGCTCGGCTGCTCGTGTGCTAAATTGCGCGTGGACGCTAATTCGATAGGTGGTTATTGTTATCTAATGAACAAAAGGAGCAGCGGTAACGGTAATGATTGTCGTCCGTCAATAGTTTCGCGATTTAATTTAGGATCTGTAATCGAAATTCTTGTAAATTGGACATTCGGAAAGAAATCCAGATTAAATATGTCTATAATTCTCATTGATCCGTCAAACAAACTTTATGTTAAACAAAGACTGTTTAGCATCGGAAAACCAATATGCCGTGACGGGTAAACATAAAAGGTATAGTAGAACAGCGTTAAACAGTAATTTATTATGTCAGTTAGTATGATAAAATACAAAAACTTTTCTAATCCATATAAATAATGTGTTACGTCTTTGGTTATGTCATTTCGAATGATTATTATTTTGATATTTAAATCGGTAAATAAAATCACGAAAGTGTATTTTGTATTTCATTAAAGGCCCATTAATCTCCCAAAATCCTATCTTCAGGAACTCGAATGCCTAAGAGTGATTTTATTACTTTAGAAATATTCTCGTCATAAAGTAAACGTTTCTTCCGTTAGAAAAATGCACCGAACATGAAGATCTGTGAGTCGGACATTAGATATGCCGCTGTTCGAAATTAGTCTCTTTTTAAAAGACCGCGTTCAATTTTGGCAAGCGTACAAAGAGCCGAAAAAACTATTCGCACCGTCCCCTTTTCCAAAATTCCGTAGACATTCGACATTCGGGCGGCCTGGCTCGTATCTCGAAGCAGTTTGTTCCGTGCTCAATATCCCTGTACATAGATTGCCGGGTAGATCGGAATCGGGAGCGCGCCGGGAGCCTCCGACTCCCGAGATTCATAATGTGTTCCGCGAGCTCCAGGAGTCCCGCCGTTCATTTAGCTTTGTTTGTTCCTGGTCGAGTCCCGCGGGATGGACCCGGGTTGTGCAGGCGGAGGGGAGGGGGGGGCGTTGGAGGTAAAGGGACGCATTGGCGCCACCGTGACTTAATTACACGCCATTCAGCCTTGCACTGTGGACCGTCCTCGCCTCGCCTCAGCAAGGGAGGGGAAGGAGAGAGGGATTCCGGTATGCGTGTCGGGTCGAGTTATTCAAGCGCGCCTGAATGAAGATGTAAATTGTTTGCGTTGTGTGCACGGGTAGCTGCCTCCTCGGTGCGACTCTCTTTTTTTTTCCTTTCCATTTTGCAATGTACGAGTTTATATACGCGAGAATGCGAGCGATTCGGTTTTAGCACACTGACTGGGACGAAGAGACTGTTCGTTTGCATGGCATATGCAAAATAATCTAAAGGAACAAAAGAGTTATTGTTGCTTTGAGGATGTAAAGGTTATTTGATGTTAAAAGGAAATTTTAAAAAATTATTAAAAATACATTACAATGTCAGTCGTATGAAATGTTCTATTTTATTTATATTATATTTACTTATAGACAAATTAAAAAAATTGATAAACTTTTGAAAGGAAAATATATATTTCATATAAAATATTTGTTGAAAAAACTAACAAATAATCAACACAGAGTAATATACGCGTAAATTTATGGGTGGAAATAATTGTGGAAATAAATTTGAGATAAAGGAAAATGCGCTAAGAAGAGAAAATTATTCATTCAGTAAAGTGAATTCACTCGCCTCTGATCTATGCGGAAATCGTTTCATGCACAGCTGATACATTAACGCAGTAATCGCATGCAATTCTCAAGAGTCTGGTAGGAGCTAACCGAGAACAATACTGCATGGTTGTGCCAGAAAACTCCTTATGCAGAAAAGATTGAAGAAATTTCTCAGGAAAATGAGACTTTATCGTGAAAAAGTTTCAATTTTTTTTGCATTTTTTTAAGAATAATAAGTTTTCTTGTATAAAACGTTGAACAATTAAATTTTTTTCTTACTCGCATTCTGTAGCTGACCCATGTAAAAAACTAAGAATATTTTTATAAAATATTCAAAACTTCAAAATCGGTCCGAAACTTAATTACTATTGTTCCAAAATATTTAAGTAGATTGCTCTGGGTATGGTCAGCCATCGCCAGCAATTATGAAAAAGATTAAAACGAAATCCAAATGACTCCTATATACATACGAAAGTTATATTATTAGAATTATAATTTTATCATTAATTGAATTACCACCGACTAGCATTAGCTAAAACCTTAATGAAAAACTATTGTAGGAAAAAGCAGAGAACTAAGAATTCATAACACTCATTCTAATTCAGTCGTCTATATCGTGGTCACTGACGCGCTCGAGCTTCTATTCCTACTCTTTATTGGGCTCCCTCTCCCTCTTTCTCTCTCGCTCTCTCCCTCCCTCCCTCACTCTCTCCCTCGGCCGAGTGCGCTGCGCGCCAATGTAATTGATCAGCGGCAGTTTGTCACGCGATCGGTCGGATACGTCGCGTATACGAGTCAATAATACAAGAATTCATTAGTAGATTTCATCAGGATAAGCGCGCGCGCACCCAGTTTCGCCCGTCGTCGTTTTTTCCCCGATCTATATACAAATCTATATATATATATATATATATATATATATATATATATATATATATATATATATACGTATATCCAAGTTGGCCTGATCGCTTGGATTATGGATTTTTTATTATCCCCTAATGGCCGTCGCGCACGCACCGCAAACTTCCGACGTCGCCCGATTCGCTCGTCTTTTTTTTACTATGCGTATGTATATTACTATGCATACGTGCATTTGTGTATGTGCGTCTGTGCGAGCATGCACGCATGTGTGTGTAATGTGTATCTTAAAAGTCCGAAAGGGTATAATTTTTGCAGGAACAGGAAAACGATTTACGCAGATAGCCGTAATAACCAAAAATTTTCGTGTTTATTGTCAAAATGAGTAATTTCAAGCAATTGACCAGTTTATTCAACCTTAAATCCCGCCGCGAATCTATGCCGCGGCATACATAAATCCGCGGGGACGATGGAGAGTGGTGGGGCTGCCGACAATATTCACGGTGAGCCAGAAGCTTTACTCGCATAAAAATTCAATCTTTCGACTCGCCTGAGAGCCCGTTAGAAGTATGAATATAGCCTGGGTGGCCCCGTTCGGCTTTATGGTCTGGCGCTCTCTCGCTCTCTCTCTCACTCTCTCCCGTTCTTTCTACCCTCTTCCAATATAGCTACAGAATATTGAAACGAATGTATCGAATAGCTCTGAGTTGATTATAATATCGGCTTATTTTTTTCTGCGATTATCCTTTCCAATTTTTTTCGTTCGATTTCGTGACAACGGAATTATCGTACTGACGAATGAATTTACACTCGCTTCGAATCGATAATCCAATGAGCAAGCAGACATTTTCAACGGTATAATTACGTCTTTATTGAGCTTCTGGGCGCTGCGCATTTGTTTCGGAATTGACATTGTCAACGTGCACCATATTTGTCGCTCACGCTCTTTATTTCATTATTACTCCCCGTCAACATGAATAAAACAGCGAAACCTTTGCGAAACTGACGCGCCCATCAACGTGGCGGATATTAGACGGATGAAAAAAAAAATATTTATATATAAATGTGCACGAAAACCGTGGTTGCAAAAGACTATGCATCACGCGTGCGCTGAAAAAGAGAGATACTTTACGTTGGGGAAATTTTATATTCTATTTCCGGAACGGCAGCTGCGCGCGCCTATCTGCCTTTTTTCTCCTCGCCCCCTCCAACCGCGATTTTTAATGTCACCGGTGGAGTTGAAGGAGGGGAGCATAATCAAGGCGGCGCGGTTGGTTCGCCTCGCCATGCAGTTCGACATAAAATTCAGATCTTCCTTTTGCCTCGTTTTTTACACGAGAGACGAGAGTGTTTTCGCGAATGAGAGCTTGAGTTATCCCGACGTTAATTTCGACTCGTAGTTTAATTTTTGAAAAGCGATTTTTCATGCCGACGGCTCTCAAGATTTAATTCAGAATTAATTTTTTTTGTTTGCCCATTTTTTTGTATTCCTGATTTGTTTGCTTATTAGTTTGTCATAATATGAGGCAAACTAGTTTTTTTTAAAAAGATTTGATTCTTCAAGACTTCGACTTTGGCGTCCAAGTATAATCGGTATTTTCGAATTTTGTAACTTTAAACTATTTCCCATGCCCTACTTAATGCACATAATACTTTAATGGATTTTTCCAACATGCAGCATGGCAATAGAAATTATTGAACAAAATAAAATTGTAGTACTGCGAATAAAATTTAAAAAATAATTGAGTCAGTTAGCAGAGCAAGGAAAGATTTTTAACTAGATCGTTAGGCTGAATGGACTAGATTTGACCTAATTCAAATACGTTTCTAAATTACATCCTTGCGCAAGGATTTTGCAGAAATTTGAACTAACGATAAAAATTTCAATTTTCTCACAATTGTTTAAAGTTTTCACGTTTTCGCACCCTGCGAAAATTTTAATTGCGTAACATAAGCATCCGCTCGCTGCACGAGCTTAATAAGAAAGAAGAAAAAAAAGTTATTCAAATGAGCCAAAGCACGAGGCAATTTTGCCTGGAATTGTTTCATTTCCAGCCTGAATTCCGGGCTCCCGACAATGAAAAATTATTCCGCCATACGTCAAACTCAATTTGCAATCCTTTGTGCCCCAAATTAACGTCAAATTCCATATCCTAACTTCCGTCCCGCCGAAACGAAATGCAGCTAGACAGCGAGTATATATATATATATATTTAGAAAAAAAGCGACATTTCTCTGACGTGCGTCTCGATTACATTCCGCTCGCACGGGCGAAGCCGAGCGCGATGTGTGCGGGATGGGGTCGTGGCGCGGAGGCAAGCACTGTTATCACGAATCTTTACAAAAGCATTCCGATATCCATTACCCGGCCGTATATGCGCGAAAATAACCGCGGCCGGAATGCCGTGTCGCGCGCAGAGTCCCGGGGCGCATTTCAAATGCAGCGCGCGGCCTCTCGCTGGGGCCGCTCGGTCTGGCGCGCCGCGCGAGCCGGGGCGAATAATTCAATTTACATGATTTCGCGCCCCGGTTATGGCTCGACGTCGCGTCCCGTAATCGTCAAAAGGCCCTCGTGAAATCAGCGACTAATTGCTCCGTCATAGGGATGAGCCTGTGTGTGCGTGAAAGTGAGAGGTAGAGAGACAGAGAGAGAGAGAGAGAGAGAGAGAGAGAGAGAGAGAGAGAGAGAGAGAGAGAGACTAGCGCGCACTTTAGCATGCATTTTCGAAAATTATCGGTGATTTTATAGGGTATGTCCGGTACGTTACTTGCTCCATTAATTTTCCCCTTCTATTTGCTCTTAAATCGCTTTGTCCCGAGCGAATTTTTTCGGCAATGCACTCGATTCGTTCTCTTGTGATATTTGCATAAATTGTTATCCGATATGGAGTGAGCGTAAATTTATGGAAAACATTCACTAAACGAAGTGAAACTACGACTGCATTAGAGCCCTAAAACACTCTTCATATTAATCTACAAAATTGTTTGACATGCATTTCATTTTCGAATACAAATACTATTCATTTATATTGAATAGTCGATTATTTAACATATATACTATTATCCGTAATCAGAATCGAAGGTTTTTTTTTCCAATTTGACGAACGCTAACCTTATAAATTGATGAAATATTTGATGTGTTACAACTACGTTAGCTTCAATTATATTGTACAATTTATGTATACTCCATGTATATTTGGGCAACGAAAATTCTAATAATGTAAAAAAATATGATTTTCTATCTTTCTATAAACTGAGTTTTATCTCTTCCTTTACTCTTTCATAACAAAAAAGTTCTTTTGCTCAAAAATTTACACATTCTCGAATATGTAAAATAAAAAAAAACAACGCAACCTCACTTACTGTATTACAATTGGATTTTTTGAGCTGCCAATTTTTTCCGTTGCCTCGTAGAAAATCCGATTTCCATTCCATCTCCCTGGGGGGAAGGAAGAGGTACCAAAAAAAAAGAAAAAAGAATTGCCTCAAAAATACTTTTCCCGCTCGAGCTATCCCTGTAAACGAATAACAGGAATATTTTCCGATCGTCTTTTTTTCTTTATTCGACATAAACAAATAAACGAACGAACGACGGTCGGAGTGGGAAAAATACGTTTTTTCGACTAGAGAGAGAGGGAGAGAGAGAGAGAGAGAGAAAGAAAAAGGAAGAACAAAAATCGATCGAACTTCCTGATACCATCATCCATCCATACACCGCTAGTTGTTCTTTTATAACAGAATCGTACGGTAAGAAACGTGCTGTATTCGAAATCTCGATATGTACGTGTAAATAATCGTGTTTACCAAAGCTACACTTCTGCCAATCTATGCTCTATACTCGAGCCTCAGCAGAAGGGAGGCTAAAACGATAATCGCCCGTCTATCGCGAAAACCGCGCCGGGAACACGTTCCCGATGTGGCACCGGCCGCAGATACGAAGATACTACGCAGACCGCCGGAGGAGGAGGCTCTCTCCGCCTCGGAAAGTCCGTCCGCTTTCGAGGGCGTGCCACTCGAGCCGCGCACAGCCTTTCTGGATCTTTCCCTTGAGTCTTCGAGTCTCGCGGTAGATTCTTTGCACGGAAGGGGGGGGGGCGGAGAAAGTTGCGCGAACGCACGAGCTTTGCATGTTGCTGTAAGCTCTTACAAGTGCGCTGTTTTGCGCACGCGATATTTTTGCTGCGAAAGGTATTTGAAAATTTGCAGTGCGCTATGAATTTCATGAACTGACAGTATGAAAAATATTAAAGAAAACAACATTTTTTTTAATAAAAGATCTTAAAAATAATAACTTGAAAACCTCCGTGATCACTATACACAAATTATGAAGCTCGTAAAATACTTTCATCGTTCGAATCGTCTAAAATTACGTTCACTCGCAAACATCTAAACTATTTTCAATTCACTTTCGAGAGGAAATCAGATACATATCTTCTGAAACTAGGAACACCGACTCAATGCGTAACTTATTAGTGCATAAACATCTATCTCTTTGTTTTCTTGAATATATAGGTCGTCCTTTGCTAATTTAAATATATTCATTATTTTTATTTTTACTCTTAAATTTGTAATTGTATATTCATTATTTTGAGTTTATTTTACTTCATTTTTAATTCGCTCTTTATTATTGATATTAAATTTTATTCCACATTATAGCGGAGTAGTTATAAACAAGGACAGCCCGAATGTCTATATATAATTATAATTATATTATTGTATAAAGACTGTAAGACTGATAAAAATAGTTGATAATTAATTGAATGTATCAGTGAATCTGACGGACATATTGAATTTTCTTTCTATGGAATTGCACGATGGGTAATGTTAAAGCAGGCAGAAATCACATTAATATTTCCATACATTTTAGAAATATATCAGAGAATTCTCTAAAATATTTATTTCATTTATTCGAATAATACATTAGTCACTCTCTGCACAATAAATAGCTTGCATTACTTGAAACTTCGAACTCTTGGTTAGTTAAAAATTTTCTCTTATACATAGAGAATATTGGATTTGTACATTTTTTCAAACTTTTATTAGAAACTAACCTCCAAATCGTTAATTATTTTTGTATACTTTGTAATTATTCTATTAATAAATGAAACAAATGCAGTATAGATAATTAATAATAATGCAAAATCAATATAACTAACAAAGAGTTTCACACTTGTTCAAAGGAGAATCCAATTTTTTTAAGAACGGTAATCATGTTGGTGGATGAGTTTTCATTCATATTTCGAACCATTTATATTCTTAAATATTGTGAATATTAAGGCCATTAACAGAGATTTGATACGTAACCATTAACTTGACTTGAAGAAATGCATAATTATATTAGTATCATATATGAAAACTTCAGTACTACTCACGATATATTCCCTTGTTATCGATGAACTCGTTAATCGATACAAGAAGATCGCGGATTGCTCGTAAAACTTTTCGCACATACAATTTGTAAATATACAATACCGAAGAAATCCACGCCCGACATCGACGAATGTGAGTCGGTTATCGCTTTGGGCTTGACTCGGTATCATCCGACCGAGGCGTACGTACGCCGGTCGTAATCCGCGCCCGTAGGCGATTAAATCGATCGGACCGATCTATTTCCAGTCCGTGGCGATCCTGCATAATTAAAGAAAACGATTGACCCCCTCGCCGTACCGGCACGAGCGCTACCACACGTGCTCCAGAATCCCCGATTGCGCGGCGCGCCTGGCCGAGAGCGGGCGGAGCTTCTTGGCGACTGCCTCGGCGCCTCCTACGCAGTCACGAGATTCGAGCGTGTCGGATTCGGATTCGGTTAATTCAGCGCGCTGAGGTGTTTCATACCTATATCAATCTGAAATTTTTCTGCACTGTAAGGAGGAGCTGCGATTAGTGGAAATGATAAATTTCTTCTCAGATATGGAATAAAATAGGCAAGGGACATGTTGTTATGCGATAGATAATTCTGAAATTCATTCAGCATCTGAGATCTATTACGACACACTGTCTAATCATAATAGCATAATACAAAGTCAGCTATACGACAAATGTTTCTATTCTATTCTCATTATCAATTGATTCGAACGGTATTGCGAGAAAAGAGTGACAAACTCAGCAACATTTATCTAGTAGTCTAGAAGATTATGTTGTTGACAATTGACAGTTGTTAGACTTGTTTCGTAACAAGTCAATCATTTTCTTAAATTAAGAAAATCTTCACTTGATTTAAGACGACGTGGTTTGATTTAACTGAACTGTTCTTGTGCGAAGTAAATGTTTCCTTCATTTAAGAAGATACGTTCTGAATTTAAGGAAATAAATTTAC
This sequence comes from Sycobia sp. Sy_11, assembly GCA_018907035.1. Taxonomy (NCBI): domain Eukaryota; kingdom Metazoa; phylum Arthropoda; class Insecta; order Hymenoptera; family Epichrysomallidae; genus Sycobia; species Sycobia sp. Sy_11. The sequence continues at coordinate 429,468 of JACCIC010000212.1, read as the reverse complement.
TTGGTATAAAACAAGAAAATATTTACTTTTGATAGATATTATTTTTGCATTGTCCAATATCATAAATTTTTGTGTCCCGTTTTTGGTATATCTGAATCATACAATTTCCATAATAAATATGAGTTTCACGTGATTAAAAACATAATTTTCCAATTCCCTTGACCATTGTACTCTGCATACTTCAATTTATTGTTATGATCTTAGTTCCTTGTTTTCCGACTACATAGCCAAACGGCTTACAGGGAAGTACGTACCGTTATCCACTGGCAAAACAATAACCCAAAACCCCATGAATTAGCTCTCGACTGTATATAGGTGCGAATCTAACACACCAATGCCCAGTTATCGAAATTTCACCAAAGCCCGGAGCCCCGGCAATAATCTCCCCAAAGATAGAACGTACGGAAAGCGCTTTCGAGATTCGCCCGGGATCAAACTGGCGATGCTCGCGGTTCCATTCAACCCCCCCCCCCGTACCCAATCCTCGTCCTCGCGATACGAGGAACCGAGCCGTATAGCGCGCCGTAAATAACCATATTTCGTCGCGTCCCCCAGCACTACGGGGAGCCATAGACCGGCCGGTCTGAGATAGCCGCTCGAACGTATAATTGCCGGAGCCCCCGGGTAATCGGGAAGAGCTCCACCGGGACGTCTGCGGGCGAGGAAGGATTTCTCGCTCGCCGGCCGTCTACTCCCGGGTAAGCGCCGTCGTTGTATCTTCGTTCGTCCAGTCCCACCCCACTGACCAGCAACAGGCCGTCTCATCTCCAGCGCTTTCGTTCGTACTCAAAATAGAAACCTCAAAAGTCCCAATGTCCCGTCGCTTAAGTCGCAGAACCCAAGGCTGTTGGGAGAATTACAGCGGTCGACCTTGACATTTCGAGCGTTCCTCGATGCTTTTGCCACTTTGGTCACGCTCGACGCCCTCCCCCCGCCCCGGCCCTGCAGGGGTGTCTAAGTAGCGAGGCGGGACGGAGTCGCGGCAAATTATATGCCGCGCCGCGGCGGTCGCATGATTTCCCCGCGGACGAAAAATATATAAAAAAGCCATTTCGGGTCGACGAGAGTAATAAGCCCCCATTAAGAATCTCTTTTATCCAGACGCCCTGCTCTTCACGCTCTTATACTTGCAGACTTTTTTATGTTTTATTTGGCGTAGATTCGAACGAGGCCTTAACTTAGGCCTATTTTTTAAGATTCGTGCCTTGAGCTTGCAAGGCTAAAAGTCAGAGCTAAAAATATAGTGAATTCAATAAATCCGGAAATAAAATTATTTATATATGGAGATATAAGATTCAATAATTCGGATGAACCGATTGAGTCTAGTGTGTGAAATCTATTTCTACATGAGTCTCCGTATAAGTTGTTCAATATAATTTATAAATATATATGTGTGTGTGTGTGTGTGTGTGTGTGTGTGTGGTTGTATGTATTTGTATCGATGACTTTATATACACAAATTTACATTGATTACAATTCCAGACCGAGGGCTCAACAAAGAAATATAAAGCAACAAAATTCAGATTTTCATTTCGCGCTTCATCGGCTGCCCCTCCTGTACGCAACGCAAGCGCGTTACACCGGTCAAACGTAGACGTCGCCCGACGGGGCGCCCGCCCCGTAATGCCCGGCCGCGCTTTATCTAATATGAACGAATGGGCCGCGAAGGGTCGTCGAGCGCTCGCGCTCCCTCGGCTGCAGCCGAGGCCCTCCGGGGAGGTTAAAAGCCGTAGGAGGCGCAACTGTCCGCAGGCGCAATAGTTGTCGTACACCTGGGTGTATTAAAGCGTAATTAGGCCGCGGCGCCACCCCCCTCCCCCCGCAAACGGGCGGACTAAACTAACCGGGGCTACGACCAGTACTCCATGGCGCGAGCGCCCCCGACGTATTCCAGGCCGTTCCGTGTAAACGAGGTCGCGGTACGCGTTAAGCCTGCCGCCTGAAGTATTACAGGTCGAAAGATCGTGTTACTGGCGGATTTGCAAAGTTCAATATAAGCGTTGAAAATTCAATCCATTAATAATTCAACGATACTCACAAGTCGTGAATGGATTCCGTTCGGGTAGGTATTTCATTCGATTAAGTAGACAAGTGTACTTGTTCGATATTAGGAATATGTTGCTATAGCTTTCCAATATTATTATCCATCAATCCACACTGTCATAATGAGAATGAGCATTGCTAAATTTTAAGAAATACGTCCATTGCAGATATGAAATATTATTATTATTGAAGATTTTCTGTAAAAAAGAAGTTGTACGTTAGTTAAGTAATTCGTATACAATAATCAAGAAAAGAGCACGAAATAGGATTTCACAAATAGAATACCTTGAAACAAAGCAAGTCCTCGTTATTATTTTATTTATTTCAGTGGTAATTTATCCTTTCTATATTAAATTAAACAGTGCTTCTCTTAATTTCTAGTGTTGGCTTTGGAGCAGTTATATTACGCTTCGTTATATGAGAAGGAAATGAAAAGGACGATCCCAACATAGATTTCTGGTTAGAGTGAAATTCGATGGTAGAAAATATTGAACAAAAATATAGAAAAAATTAGCTTTAAGCTTTTTCTAAATAAGCTTTTAGAAGGATTTCTTAAGAATTGCAACATATCACATAACCAATTCATTCAAAATTGGATAGATTGTTCCTGACAGTATTGGAAGGAAAGGAAACATTGAAAACATTTTTTACACAAATACCTATTGCAGAATGACAAATATTAATTATAGTGACTGGGATTTGTATTATTTTAATAGTTTTCAATAATGTTAGGTCTACTCGATGAAACTCGACGTCAGGTGATCCTTATATGCTGATTTAATATAGGACTTAAATGTCAATTCCAAATATTTGAGCACATGGAAGCAATTACAGATTTATTTAAGAAACAACCAAGAAAATTGTAGTAAATAAAATGAAATACAATATTGCAATCGCAGATAATATGAATGAATTCCTGACATTCATCTTTTAGATTTAATCTACGAAAGATCTACGAAAGATTCATTGAGAGACGAAAAAAAATTAAATAGTGACAGGCAATCTCGTATAGTTCAGCCCCAAACTTTTACATCTAATGCGCCCACGAATAGACTCGCTGAATTGAGATCGTTTCGATACACTTTGGTCTCGCTTTAGTCGCCGATCGCGCGACTCGTTCGACCGCGACTCATCGGCGCTTTCACGGAGCTTCTTCAGCCTTCCTATATAGTCCTCGGCAAGCTCAACGGTGCCCCGTTAATCCGCCCGCCCTTCCGACGCCCGCCTCCCCGCCGCGAGCCGTTTCGCGTCTCATTAAGGCCAGGCCTGCGTAACTCCGACGCCGTACGTACTTCGCCCGCCCTCCCCCTCGCCCGTACCACCGAGCCGTGCGCGAGCGCCGTATAAAACGAGCTCCGCAATTTTGACCGCGTAAAGTCCGCGGGGATACGGGAGACACTGCTCGGAGTCGCAAAGAAGGGTGAGTTAAAGGCAATACAGCTTTCGAGGATGGGGCGCGAGGACGGCGGAGAAACTGCGGTAGGGGTTGGAGGGGGGGAGCGGGGGCGGGGGCTTTACTTAGCCGCGTAATCGGAAGATATTGCCGGCAGGCACTTTGCGCCGCGCGCGCGCGCGCGGCCTCGTCTTAAGAAAGCCGAGTACTCGCCGCGACTCCATTCTGCGGCACTGGCGATGCTGCTCGGTGGCGGTGCTGCTTTGCCACGGTGGGGCAGGGGCCAAGAGGGCGAGAAAGAGGGACTGAGAGAGAGAGAGGGAGGAGGGACAGGACGAGAGTTCACGACCGAGACACGGATCCCTTATTAAAAGGGAGAGCGACCGCGCCTTCTTCATCTTTTTCGCCGTCTCGCCTCTTTCGCCCGTCTCTTTATTTCGCTCTTACTTTGTTACACGCCGCGTATCTCCCGTGTAACACACACAGGCCCATGCCACCACCCCCCCCGACTCCGCGACTGCTCCGACCGGTTCTTAACTGTGCCCGGGGACGATACGTTTGATGTCGCCCGAGCTCGAGTAATTCGCGCGCGGCCTATGGGTTACGCGGCGGTCGTCGGCGGCCCGCGAATCGGCAAATTGGATAAAAATATCGGGGATGATCCGACCTTAAATCCGATTGAGGCTGAATGCGAGGGCTGGGACGAACGCTGCCGTGTATGTCGCGACTGGCGTCGTCGCGGCCTCGCCTCCTCACTTTGATGCTAAAGTTACGCTGAAATTTACAAAAAATCTGATACACTTGATCTGCGTTGCGAGCATCTCTTTATAACGAAAATCCTTCTTTTTCTGTTGCAGGTAAGCGAACTCTGACTATTTGAACAACTAGTAGGCGTAAGTACATGCAATGCGTAAAAATGATTCTTAGTGTTATTTGATGCGATCGCAAAGCGATGGGGATATCTTTTTAAGATTTCTAACATGAATTACGAGTGAACCGTCTGATTCGTAGGATTTGCTCGCTTCATTCGATTAGAATCGAAAGGTCTGAATCACTGGCATATGCAGCAGAATATTCAACTGGATGCATTTCAAACCGTTTTCGACTGTACAATTGAGTAATAGTAAATTTTCTTCGTCAATTATTTCTTTATAGTTCAATAGTCAAATCAACAAAAAATTACGACATGAAATACGATACAAGTGATTTACAAAATATCGTTTCTAGATTTTCAATAAAAAATTTTGCAAGATAGGCTTAGTTTTTTAATTCATTCATACAAATAAAAAAATTACAAGTTTCGGATTTCATACAGTTAAAAAATTAAACAAAATATAAACGTTTCGTACAAAATGTAGGTAATAATGTTTTTTAATTTATGCTATTTAGATATTTAAAGTACGACAATACTACGAAAATGGCAGAATTAAGCAAGCAAGAATTTAACGTATATTATCTTTCATGTCTCAAAAACATAATTTTAGTATAAAAAACGTAATGTAACAATTTATATATAATCATGTAATCAAAATTTATTTATATCAAAAATTGTCTACGCGCAAAGATAATTTATATCCTCTTGCCTTCTCCTTCCATAATATACTTTTTCCATCAAATCAATTAGCTACAGGAGAATGCTTGGAATATTTGAAAAACCCAGCGACCATCTCGTATTCGAAAGCATCGCTTGCACTGGCAAAGGCCCGTCCTTTTTTCCCCGACGCCACGATGAAGAGAATGCGCGCTAATCCGGCGAAGCGACATTTCTCATCCGATTACCATGACTTATTCAAGGGGGCGTCTACTGCGCCGTGGCGCCCGGCCCGTATGAGCCGCGAAAGAAGCGCCGCCCGACGGCGACGGTGGCGAAATGATTGATAACGCCAGGTTGACCGGCCCTACTCTTGTATCGCTCTCTTCTCTCTCTCTCTCTTCTCTCTCTCTCTCTACCTATCGTGTCGCGAAATAATTCAAAAGGACGTCGCGTTCCCGTCGTCTCTCACTCTTCGCGCTTCTCTCGTCGCGGCGGTTGTTTCTTTTTCCTCCTGCCTATATAGCGACGTAATCACATGTAGGCACTGTATATGCATGGATCGGCTCTTTTCAGTTCAACTTCAGTTATTCATCGTTCATGCTCGATTATTGGGTCGCGCGATTCTATAGCCGGACGGAAGGGACCATGATTTATTAACGACATATGTGACCACATGATGTTGAAAGTTCGGGTGATTTGTTCTTCTATTTCGACGCAATTATATTAAACAAACGTAAATTGATAGGTTTTCAGGTTAGGGTTAAATATTAAATATTTAAAATAAAAACTAATATTTATAAAATTTACCCAGAAAATTATTATTCGATATTATTAAAATAATTGGTAAAATATTAACAAAAACTTTCAACATTGTCTTATTGTTCTTTCATAAACTAATCTAATTTGACAGTGTAATTTGACAACAAAGTATTTATCATTAAAAGTAGCGTGGAAAAAATATCTATGAAATTAGGAACCGGTAGAAAATATATTGAGATTGAGGAAAATTACGAAAAGTCCAGAAAATTTCATCTGTACGTATAACGGTGATTTTCTGCGTTAATAAAAATCTCTCCGAACGTCGGCGTTACCTCATACACAAACTAACGGCGCGCCAAATAGAAAGAGAGCTACGAGGGGAGGGGGCATGATATAAAGATACAAGCATCCGCCCTACGTGTACAGAGTCGCGGAATTGGCTTTTCCCTCGGGGCACGCTATGCGCCTTTCTATATGTATATATATGTATGTATATATATATATATATATATATATATATATATATATATATATAAACAAAAATACGCAGATACATCTACCGAGCAAACGAGCTGCACAGAGCTCGATTCGAAATTTATATTCCCTCACTATATGATATTTTCTCTGCTTGTGTGTCTGCATTTTTATTCCTTTGAACGAGTCCGAGCGAGGCCCGGGGAGTTTTAATTAATACACGCGCTGCGGCAAAATGTAACCGAGAGACAGAGGAGGCCAGAGCGAGAGCGAGAGAGAGAGAGAGAGAGAGAGAGCGTGCTAAAGGCTGAGGTAGGCGGGCGAAGAGGGTTGAGTGGTCGGGGCGAGGGACCGGGGAGAAGCATAAAAATACCTGTAAGCCTTCATTAAAATTAACGCTTCAGTCGCCAGCGGCAGCGGCGCTTTTCTTCCATCTCCTGACAATGAAAGAGACACGGAGGATGCGCGCACACGACGAAATGTCCTTTTCGCGCGCGCGTGCATTGTCCTTCGCAGATTCGTTTTTCTCGCCTTCCTTCTTTTTCTCTTTTTTTTTTTTTTTTTTTTTTTGTTCACTATACTTGCGTTTACGTCTGCGCTCGCGCACGGCTTTCGCCCTTTGCAGGGATTCGCTTTAGTTCTTCCTTTGTCGGACGAGCAGAATTTTTCAATTCTTTCCTTTTTTCCGCCCTTTACAGTATAACTGGACTAATTTTTTATTAGAGAAAAGAAAGTAGGGGTTGGCTTCTTTTTCGTTAAAATGAGAAAATTCAGAGGAAAACGCATTTTTGGAAGCAAGTATTTTAGTTCGTGTTTTAAAATATCTCAATTCCGTATTTAATTACGTAGATAATAGCTGCAGAATTACAACTTATTAACTTAGCTTAGAATGTTCGACAAGAGATTTAATTATAGAGAGCAAAAAAAATTATCATATAAATTTTGTAAAATTATTCATGAATCTCGCACTCGACAATCACTTGTAAGTTGAGAAATTATAAAAACTACGGACTTTTTATCCGCATAATAAAAATTGGTTTACTGAACACGACAACCTTGTGACTATCGGCACCTAGCCGTGACGGGATAGTACGCTTGCTCAACTACGAGATAGCCAATCGCCTATAATAAACAAATCTATAAAAAATTAAAATACGACCGTAATAACATTTGCTTTCTTCGGCAAATCGGCAAAACTAATATATTGATTCATCGAGCTCTGTTCTGCAACGGCTCTCGAAGATCACAAGATGTGACTGATAATCCCGCAGCATATCGAAACAGTGTTTGTATATACATCGGGAGCAATGGGAGCACTGATCAAACAAACAGAATTGATCGAAATCGTTTCGAATCAAATATTGGGGTATATGGCTTCGACTCGACAGCTTTTCTTTTCGAGGAAAAGCTTGCGCGAAACTGAGCCATGTTTATTCTATAATAACAACAACAACCGACATCGAATTTTTAATGAAATGGAGCGAAGCTTTTCTTCAATTGCCGTTTATCCATTTGCTTCGGGATGTTAAATAAAGTTCACAATGTTCAAATTAAATGTTTGTTCTTATCAGGTATATAAAAGAAAGAAATACCTTTATTTATTACTCTTGAAGGATAAAATCGTTTTATTACAAGTAATAAAACTTTATTGTAGAATATTATATAATGGATAATATTTACTATTTTTTTTTAAATATAAATTGTAATATTGTTACAGATCATAAAACATCAATGGAAGTTATACATTTTTGTCGATCGTTAAATTTTGCTAAGCTCATAAATAAAAAATAAATTGAATGGTTTGACAAAATTCAGAAAACTATTAACAATTTCAAACAAGGGCAGTTAAATAAACAGCTGACAGATGAACACTAGATTAAAACATTTATTTCCTAAGAATTAAAAATGGAAAGCAGATCGAGTAAACTGCAAAATTCCACGACTGTCTGAAAGAAAAACATTGATCACCTATTCTCTAGCTTCTCCTATGGTATTTCATTTTCTTTTCATAATTGCTTCTTTTCGAAATTTCAAAAATTAAATATCCTAAGTGACTTATTTAAATACAGCATCGGCTTATTTTCTTCAATTTCGAGTTAAACGCTTTTTCAGTATTTAATATATTTGAATAAACATTCTACTCGTGTGGAATGAAATAAAGCAAGCTAATAAATATTTTATCGGTCTTGCAGCCTTTTATATATAAAAAAAAACTTGAAGATCCATAAAAATATTTATTAGCATAGTTTGTTTAATATATCACAATTCACGAAAATATTTCCTATATTCATGAAGTTGTTTTTATTTTTGTATTTGTATTTTTGTACAAAAATACAATCATAGCCGAGATCAGCAATTCCCCAAGTATTTAGGAGAAGTTTCTACATCTTTATTAGATTTTTTTTATTCATCATAAATACAGTTATTTCGTGCCTCTCGGTATACGCGAAGGATTTATGGCACATCTATCAATTTTATAGTTTTAATAAAACCCCTGGAATAAAACAGCGTATTTCTCAATAATGTTCATTGTATCAAATGCATTTAAATCAACAGATTTAGGATCATTTAAATAGTACAATTATATTATAGTGCATATTAAATTATGCAATTATAACGATTTCCAATAAAATCAGCGAGCAATGAACTATATATATATAGTAACTAATAAATTTGTTATCGCTGCTTTCCTCGTAAATTACGCCATAAAAAGGCTTGCTAAACCGATCGAACATTAAATGCAATCCATCCGCTTTACGAAACTATGCAGCGTGCAGTGAGACCTGCACGTAGTTCCCATTAAAAGAAAAACAAAATAATGACCCCCCCCCTCAAACAATTGCACTATCGAAGGGGATATGCCGAAAATACGGAAGGAAAATTCTGACCACTTGAGACTCTCCTCTTATTAGCTCTGCTTGCGACGCAGAGCCGCGCAATAGAGTCGGTCCGCCTCTCGGACTCGGTTACGGCGGGAGAACGTGCCGGCGATCTCGCAAGGCTGATATTTCGTATAATATAACGCGCGGCTAAAACCGCTTATGCACTGATTATTGGGGCCGTGCGCTCGTACGCTCGTTCGAGGATTTTAGTGGCTGTCAAGGGGCGGAGGGGTGGGACGGGGGTTGGATATCGCGTTTTACGAGGAGAGGACGCTTCGCGCGTTGCGCGCTACACAAGCTAGAATTTAGATAATACCTATAGGAGTATAAGCTGAGAAAGTTGGATAGGGAGGGAGGGGGGTTGCCAGCAGCCGAGGCACTTTGGGAGAAAATTTACTTTGACCGAGCGGCGGTGGCTATCGCATTACTTCGATAAAAGGCTAATATTTTAAAATTTACGGGTAGAACCCTTGAGATTCCATTTCTCCTCTTTAGCGCGCAGCTTATGTTTACTTTACGAAGCCGGGAGATGGACGGGAAAAGCAATTTTCGGCGGCGCGGTAAATTCCCCTCTGATTCATCGCGCTCAATACCGGGAAAATCTGATTACTTTTTCAGCGAAGAAAAAGGATTTTAAGAAGCGCAGCGAAGCAGTCTCGTGCAAGAACTTCAGTTTTCATTTAAACCTGCCCTGGAACTGCTGCGCGCTCTTATCGCGACAATATCCCGCTTACACGGCCTTCGTGCGTTATTATTTTTATATTTTTCGATATAATGAAGTCGACGAGAGCGTGGAGGGATAGAGGGAGATAGTGAAAGAAAGAAACAGACAGAAAGAGAGAGAGGGAGAGAGAGAGAGAGAGAGCGAGTAGAGACAGAGAGAGGGGGAGCCAAACTCTTTACAAGCTTTTGCTCTAACCCACCCTCATTACATTCGCCTTCGACATCCATTTTGCGCGGGGAAAAATGTGCTCGATATAAAAATAAAAGCAAGGAATCAGCAGTGGGAGGCGATGGTGGATGAAGAGACGGGCAAATGTAGCGGTGGCGGTGTGGCACGGAGCAAAAGTAAGAGCGAGGGAGGGGCGGGGGATCGTAACGCTCCTTTAAGAAATTTACATGTGCGCGTCATCCTCTTCCCTGCGTCTGACGCTGACTTATTAACGTCGAGGCGGAGGGGAAAAAATAAGGGAGGCGAAGAAGAGACGAGCGCCTATACCTTGGCGAAATTCCTCCTCCGACCCCCCTCCCCCTGTCCCGCGCTCGCTGTCTTCCCGGCGGGCTCGGTGTTTCGAGAGGAGATTCGAGGCTCGAGAGCAAATATGTCTCGCGAGGGTAAAGTTCTCCACTTTCGTGCTTTGTTTAAGAGGAACACATTCATAAGAATAATAGGAGGGGCGGAGGGGAGAGAGGTGCTTCTGCAACGCCTTCAGTCGTTGTTTTTCTAAGAAGTTACAGAACTTTCGCATGTAGCGCGAGGAAGAAAAATATATCAATTTTAATATTCATTTTTTTTCTCGAGATATTATGCTTGTTCTCAAAATGTTTTTATGTGTTCGTGCATTTGTTTTTTTACGTTTCTGATTAACGGTACATTCTCCCGTATTTTCCACATACGTTGAATAATCTTATTTCGGAATTGCATCTTAAAGTTAGGTTCTTTAAACGTTTGCACATTGAAAAACGCCGTTCTTGCACAATTATGAGGTTAGGCTCTACTGCCAAATCACTTTTTTTTTTAAAAATGCGATGTATCATTTTAAAGACTTTTCTAAATTTCGTTATGTTTTCCGAAATTTCTTATTTATTCAACCAAGATATTCCGTTTTGAAATTATTATATTTGTGAATTTTTATCTCGAAATCCATTAACACCATATAAGTGCAATATAATCACTAGTTTTTTAAATACGAAACACGAACATTAATGAAAATTGAGGAAAATTTTTGCTGCTCATGCAGTTATTCATAGTTGAACAAAATATCTTGAAAAGTCTTATATAGTAGATAAATTATAGATTAAATATATCTTAAATATAACATATATACTAGATTTTCAGATATACGTAAGAGTCCCTGATAACATAAAAATGAGAATTTGTTTTTTTCGAAAAAAAATTCCACAGTTGTGCAAAATCAAGGGCACTGATCCACTTATATAGTTAAACTTGTACCTTGCTCGCACTTCTAAATAATATTCGTACCTTTGAATCTGTCTCATCAACGTTCATCATTTTTCAAAGTCTATAAAGCGTAGTCACAAAATGACGAATAAATCGCATCCAGTTTCTCGAATATTTGTAAAGACGCTTAAGCTTTTAAACAACAAAAGGCTATTATACGACGAAGTCTTACATTTCTCCCAAGGAACGGGACGGGGTGCCGACGTGGTCTTTGCTAAAAAGTTCCCGCGAGTGAAATGAAAATCGCCTATCGACACGTCAGCGGCTGAAAAATAACGAGGCGGCGCGGGAAACAAAAGAGCGTGGGATCCAATGAAAGCTTGGGTAAAAAGCAAAGTTACGAGCGGCGCAAAAACTCCATCATCGATCAAACAAAGGTCGGGAGCTTTAAGTTTTAATTCGATTCCCGTACTGACGCCCCCTCCCCCGTCCCATCCTCCGCCAGCTCGGATGTTCCATTGACCGATTAATGTTTAATGGTCCTCGTTCCGCCATCCCTCGAGTAGGATATCGTGTCTGGATCATTATTTGATTTCAACGGCCGGAAACTTGATCGCTTCGATCTCTGGGGCTGATTAAAAATTTTCTTCTAACTTTCCGAGGAAGTGAATAAGTTAGCGGGTAGGCGGCGGGAGTTGGAAAAGAATGACCGCGGCTCGGATTTACAAAAGAAAATTTGAAAAATCTCGACAAGCTCTTACGGTAAGTTTGAAAATAAGACAGTGTTTCGTGTTATACTTTATGCAAACATATGAAACAATGGTGATTTGTGAAGCTGAAGTAGCAGAAGATATCGAAATATTCCTTGTTCTGTCGTTTTTTACGAAAGAAGAATTTCGGTAAAAGTAATTGATTCAACGAGTTTTTCAATCGTATAAAAAAATTGCTTGTGGAATGAGAGTTACATGCATTGATCATTATTCACATAAATTTATATTTTTTATCGAGCAGTAAGATAAAGCTGTCGAGGTTAATAATATTCCATTGAATAATATGAAATTATTCAATAAAATCTGAGACGTTGAATAAACTGACAATAAATTTAAAAAAGTAGGAACAAACAATATCATACTAAATTAATTTAAATAAATCGAATCGCCCGCGTACCCTTATTTCCATTATATAGGAAAATAAAAATCTCAGCCGGAATTCCTGGAATCGGGTGGTGTTCGTACAATATTTCTTCGATATCGCGGGAGATGTCTGTTTATCGAATTTTCTGGAGAGAAAGCGGCGCGAGGCGGCAAAAGACTGTGGAGGGGGGGGGTATACGTTAACAGACGCAGACACAGCCGCTAAAAGGTTGCAGCTCAAGGTTTCTCCATAGCGGGCGCATAAAGTACCTTTTTAACGGAGCCCGCGAAGAATGCAATGGCTGTAGGAAAATAGTCGGTACATAAGAGAGCAGATAGAGGGGGCTCTCACGGGGGCATAAGGGACGCAATCAAATGAAATGCCCTGGAAAGATTTAATAAGTTTCCGCTGGCGAGAAACAGCGAAATATAGCCTCGAGAATGTTCCCTTTTTCTCCTTTTTTTTCAAGCGCCTTTGAAAACTGAACTTCAGAAATGAAACGATACTTGACTTTCGATTCTTTTGCTCCTGTCACGATTCTGTAAGTAAATCTCTTTTTCTTCTCGGCTAAGTGGGGCTCAATTAATTTCTCGTGGATCTGCTTTTGCGTCGGATTTCAAATGAAAATAGCCTATGGATGATGTTTCACACCTTTAGCGATGGCCCAGAAAGAAACTTTGACGCATGCCAGAGATGTTTTTCGTTCGACTATTTTGCCTTTATATTTTTACTTGCATCCCTTGTCTCGGCTTTGCCCTCGGTTGAATGAAGAGCATCATTTATATGAATTTAAAAATTTTTTTAAATAACATTTGACAGAATTTAATCTGATTTTGTGGTGAAAAAAGTTGTTTCTCTGAATTAATAGTTTCAGAAGATCCGATATAAATTTGTACGCGCTCCAAACATTCTAATCGTAAATCAAACCCCGTAAATTTAAATGATCAAACCGTTTATGGAGTTTTATTTAGCGCAATTGAAATCGTTTTCTTGAAAATTGTAGTCTTTCAAATTAAATTGCTAGATTTATTTCACACGATTTTTCTTTCATAATAGAAAGATTGGAAAAAGTTGAGATACTGATAAAGTTCTATTGGATGAAATATTATTAGAAAGTATTTTAAATTCTTTAATTAATGTTTTATTTCACATATCATGTTTTTATCAATTTTGTGGTGAACTGGTGGTAACAATTATTCTTATGCATTTATATTATCTTATTTATTTAGCAGCTTAAAAGAATTGAGATAAAAAAACATCTGTATAAATGAGTGCCAACTGCTCTAAGAGCAGCCGCTCTTCAATTACCTACGAAAAATAAGTTTCGTACGGCATTGTAACGGCGCGACGGTGCCATTTAAATAAAAAAAAAACAGTGTTCACGTCGAAAGAATCGAAAGTACTCCTGCTAACGAACGGTCCTTAGTCACGAAATATTCCCGGGCGATGGAAAATAGCAAAAAAGCAAATGAGATACGGGGCGCGCCCGTACCAGTGAAAAAGCCAACGTTATAGTCAGCCGTGCTCGTATTTTCGGGGGACGTTCGATCGGGCATTATTTCCAAATCTTGAAAATGAACAGGCAAACGTTCGCCGTAGATACTCCAAAGAGCGTAGGAAGAGAAAATTGAAATGCGCCAATGGCTCTTAATCGACGTATGAGGTGGGGAGAGGCCAAAGAACACGTGATTGAAGAGAAACTGAAGGGCGAGAAATGACGAGTGGAACGCGAACTCGCTGAATTATTTAGCGCAACGCCTTTGTGTCGATTTCTCTTGTTAATTCTTTTTCTTCATACGTTCTATATTTTTTTCTTCCAACAAAGTGATAAGTACATTCGTATGCTCGATCGATCGAAATTATTCATAATATTGGAGCGAAAATATCGTAAGTGGACAATAAACTTATATTCTAATTAATTATTCTAATATTGAATAATAGTGTAACGCATGTAATTTATTGGGAATCCATTTAAATATATATATAAATTTATGTAAAATCAGAGTAGTCCAAAAGATGTTCTTATGGCTCTTTATAGATTTAATAGCATTGTTGAAGATCTACGAGAAACACCCCGATTAACAGCTCTTGTATATGCAGAAAGCATGCCCGTACTCTCGTAATCCCGAAGACCGAGGATAATCCCTAAATTAAAATCCCGCAATATACATTTCTCCAAAGAGGCCTATACAACACGTATATTTGGAGCGGCTACCATGTTTCGTCGGTTCGATGGTCAAGATAAGGGGCACTTGAAGCGTACGCGGTTGAACGCGTATCGATTGAACGTGCCCGTGCTTCCATCTGTCAGCCTGCCTATCGAAACATCCGGCGCGATAGACAAATTTTTTTTCATCGTTTGATGTGTGATTTGCTTGGAATTTCCTGAAAAGGAAATTGTTGAAATCGTAAACTGCGCTGTGTAACGCGCGTGGATTACGGTATTGTATTATCGATGGCAAGCTGTTGTGACTTTGTGGGTATTGTCCCATGCCCCGATATCAGAAGATCTTCCGAGCGGCGATTCTGCCCAGCGGCTAGAGTCTGCGGTAAAGGTTGTCCCCGTTCCTTCAAGACGTTGGGACTGCAACGCAATATTCGATGGTTGGCGGAGCCTCCTTTCAGCTTAACCCTTGAAAATTCATTAATAATTAATAACGCTATTAATCACCTAACTTTTTATGCCTATGAAACATTAAAGATAAGCACCTGCATAAAACTAAAATTATCCTTTTTCTGACATTTTCAAAATTTTGAGTGACGAAAGAAAATAACTATATGGAACCAAAAATTAAAAGAAGCAAAATGATGAAAAATTTTAAAAATTTCGAATGAAAATCAAAGTGAGCGAGAGGTATACTAGCGTAAAGATAATATAAATACACGGTTAATGAAGTGACGTGAGACAAATGTCGATCACTTAAGAAAACAAAGAAAGAAGCTAAAAGCAGGGAAAGAGACCAAGTTATTTCGTTTTTTCAAAGTCTTTCTTTTTGGGAAAAAGGAGCATAGTGAGGTAAGGAAAGAAAAGCGGAAAGAGAAGTAAAAGTAGAGAGTCTGGGGTCACGGCGGCGTTCGGCCTCGTACATAAATTTCACCCTCGTTCTTCCCCCTGGCCCTCTCTGCCCCCTCCCCCTCTCCCTCATATTTTCACCCATCCCCTTTCATATTCCATATTGTCGCCTTTGAAGGAAGCTGAAGGTTCGTACCCCCGTCTACGCCACCCGACCTCCAGAATGCCACGGAAAATCTGGGCGAGGAGCGAGGACCGTCGCCATCTCCCTGCCCGCTTTATTCCGCCTCATTTGGAGCGGAAATTATTGGTTGGCGAACGTGGAACCGGGAGGAGGGGGAGAGCGCGGCGGAATTCCGTCTGGACGAAAACTAGATTGAGTCTGATATCGAATGTCGCCGGGAGCCTGGGAATTTCCCTTCCTACGTTTTCCTCCTTTTTTATTTCTTTCCCTTTTTTTTTTAAAGAAGCCTCACGTTATCGAACGCCAAGCTTTAGGACAAAAATTTACAAACCTTCGATGTTTGAAGCCTCACAGTTACTTTTATTTTGCGGTATTTTTCGGGTCATTGAATTAGCTCGAAACTTCCGACACTCTCGTATGTTCAATTTTATGACGAATTATAAAAGTATGGTTGTTCCACCAATTATTTATTATCCTTGAAGCTTTTCTAATACTATACTGACAGTAATAAAAAGTCGTATTAACGTTCACGTCTAAAGTTTGCCCTCGTTTCGACATTTCCCTTTCAACAACGCATCATTAGATTACGAGAATTATACAATTCCTCCACACACGTGTTAACGTACAGAAACAGGGTTGAACACGTCGATCGTCTGAATAAGTCAGCCCTTACCGGCGAAGGGTGAAAAAAAAAACTTCATCAAACCGACCGAAAATTAGACGTTGATTGCATTGGGAAATCGTTCCCTAATCCCCAAGAAACAGGCGAGAACTTGTTTCTCTCTCTCTCCTCGGGTGGGTCAATCTCAAAGGTACCTCCGTTCCCTGTCCGCTTATTTTCACATCATCCTCCTTCCCCCGACCGTTTTCCTCCGGCCATTAAGCGCGCAAAGTTGCCTAATCCCTTCGCCCTTTTTCACCTCCCCTCTCCTCCCTTGGCTCGTTTCAATTGCTTCATTGTTTTCTCTACGCCAACCCTTTGCCTTCTAATTTCTTTCTCGCCCCCCTCCCGTCGTCGCGCGCTGCTTTCGCGTCATTTCGTCTTGCGGACGTTTTCTTTTCCCTCCTCCTCATTCGACGTAATTTTCCTCACGTACAGTCTGACGCTTCGTTTCTAGTATCCATTAATACGTTTCCAATTTATCTTTGTCCCGAATCATTTGATATTTTAATGACGTCTTTTACTTTACCTTTTTGCTCGCGCTTTGTTTAATATTTCCTCGACCTTTTATTCCTGCCATAGATAGTATGTAATTATTTTGCCTCCCCGATGCATCGCATTATTTTATGCTTTTCTTTTATTACGTTTTTATATGAATCGCAGCTATTGGATTATTTTTATCTTGAAAATTCATTTTCCATTCTTTTTACATCCTATGGGTTTTTTCATATTTTATAGACTAGCTAATACATATATGCATGTATATAAATTCACCCACGTAGATGCCAGTGGAGTATATATACCTTTTTATCATCCCTATTATCTCTGAAGCATTTTATTTTTTTTGCTGTTACTTTAATATATATTTGTAGTTGTTCTTCTCTTTATACTCCTGCTTTCCTTTCTGTTATGAATCGATTATCTAAAAATATTCATTTTAAGAATTTCACAAATGCCAACGTGTTTCAGACGATAATTTACCTCCAATTATCATACGAAAATATAGATTTTCCTTTTTTCTTTTTACATGCTGTAGTACAATTTCTATACAACTAATATTTTAAACTAATATTTTAAATACTCTTTGTACTAATTACTTTTTTTATTTAGTTTTGGAAGTCGTTTCAATTACGTTCATAAGACGTTGTAAATAACAATTTATTTTTAAAATAAAATTATCTTGAGATGATCATAGAATTCCATAAAATAACAGCTTATAATCAGCACATTCAATTTCATGGAAAAGTAATTAGATAAAAAACAATTGTATTATACACAGGAAATTTAAAGATAGACATAAACTCTATTCATTATTTTTTAATTTAACTTTTTCTTACACCATCGGCTATTTAGAAAGCATTACTTTGGAATTTCAGGTAATATACATATTCAGCGAAGTGTACGCAATTGTACCCCTCATAGTAGTTAGCAAAGTTGTATCACAAGTAATTTTCATGCAACCCTTCGAAGCGGCGTTACTTAGAAAACTAGAATCTGCCGTCTGCTTCGACTGCGCAGCTTCAACTGTACAACCCAAGTTCTCCGTTGCCTTCTATTTTTTATCTCGTTGTCTTCTCCGCGCCAGGTTCTCAGTCGCTCTCTCTCTCTCTCTCTGTCTCTCTGCCTCTCTCTTTCACTCTCGTTCTCTCTCTCTCTATCTCTCTCACTGCCTCTCGCTTGCTTCTACAAATATCTGTCGTTCTCCACCTCCCACCCATCCATTCGTCCTGGACTCTATCTCCTTCACATTTTCCAATTCCCCTTCGCACCGGTCCGCCTCTTTTTCTCCCACGCACCCTATTCCTCTTCCCTTTCCCGTCTCGCGACGTTCTCTCTTTCTCTCTCTCTCTCTCTCTCTCTCTTGCTCAATGCCGAAGCGGCTGTTGTTTTTCGCTTTCGCTCGCTTGCGGATCTTTAGTTTTAATTACCGCGCGCTGCCGCCGTCCTGACGTTTATTACTGTTCCTTGCGGCTGGGGAGAAACTAGCGTATATACCGGCGACGGATAGAGGAGGACGGTGGATGGGCGGTGGAGGGAAACGAGAGCACCTTGAGCTCGAAATTAATTCCGAGCGTCGCGTCTGGGTGGGCACGGGCGAGAAAAAGGGCCAGAGAAAGATATAGATAGATGGGGTCTAAGGGAGTAACGAGGGAGAGAGAGAGAGAGAGGGAGAGAGAGAGAGAGAGAGAAGAGAAAGCTTATTTCAGAAATTGTGAGATGTCATGACTTGCCTCGCACGGGGAGAAAGGGATGCTTATCTAAGTTTACATACCATGCCAATTTGAAGGTGAAAATTAAATTGTCACCTGACTCTCTCATTCATGGCTACCGTATACTTTTTATTCCAGAGCCTATCCTATCGTGTATCCCACACAGTGAAGAGGATATTTCAAATTGACTATATTGCCCAATGTAAAAATTTGTAATTAGGAAAACTAGATACTCCGTTATACTTCGGACTGCTACATTTATCAGAGATAAACAAGGTAAATAGCGATAAATCATACTGATGCAGTGTAGAATGATTGAGACCGTTAGATAAGAATAAATGATAGAAAGCTAAATAGTAAATTCCACTGCAGTATGAATCGCGCTGGCGAACAAATAATAATGATTCCTCTTTGTATTTTTGAATAAAAAGCAGTATGTCGGGAAAAGAGACAATTTATTTATCATTTATTTGAAAAATCTTTTACATATATTACATCTCGCTGCATTCAACATTTCCTTTGGAAATCAGCTGCTACTATATATATCCAATAAGCCGTATTCAAAGTCTCCCGATAAAAATGGTTAAAGTAACCTAACTTCCTTTCAAAAGAAAGACGAATGAAATTCCGGCAATGCGGAATACGATTTATGAAATAATAATGAGCGTGTTAGAAAGGCTTGTCCGATTTTAGCAGAGGCGAATATAATGTTATTTTTAAAAAAATTTATTGACATACATTATCCTTGTAGAAGATCGCTAAGTATAACACTTTTGGAATACATAGTATTCGATTACATAAAACACAAATAACACATTATTGCGCTTATCTTTTTCTGTTAATAGCATTTGATATAATAACGCATTAATTCCTTAAATTTGGTATTGAAAAAATGTGCGCAAGTATTTAAATTACGTGTTTTTTACGATATTATGTGAACTATTTTCTACGAATTCTGCTTTTTTTTAGAATTACTAAATGTATTACGTTTTTTTTTTTTATTGAAAATTTACAGAATCTCGATTTCTATATACATTGTCTTGTTGAGTATTTACAAACCTCAAACGCCAATCTTATTCCGCAGACTGATTACGAATCGATCCAATATTGTTCAAAGTTTTGCTCAGCAATGAAAATAAATTTGTGCACGTTGATTTGCCCACTAAAAGGAAAGATAATACAATCTTGTATATATTTAAACGGATGAGAAACGGACTTTCGAAATAAAAGCGTGACTTACGCCAACTGTCGCAGGTGATACGCAGACCGTTTTGACTAATTGGATTTGTAAGAAATGGCAAGGTGTAGTTCAATATTTTATTCAGAATTTTGTTCTTGTATTTTTGTATCTGTTGAAAATTTCAAGAAATCAATTATAATCGATCAACGACGCAAATTTAAATCATTAGCGGACGAATGAGCCGAATAATTACACTTACGAGCGATTTTATAAGTACGCATTGACCGGTTACCAACCCTCGTTTCGCTGATTGAACTGCTTGTAATAAACTTCCTACGTCGGCTGCAAAGAAAAATTTAAGATTTAAAAAATTTTTTTTTACTTTAATTTTTTAAGGTTTAATTTTCTTAAATTTAATTATAATGAATTATGAAAATTGCGATGAAATTTGACTCGAATCGAATGAGTGAGAGAATTCGAGGAAATCAGAAGATAAATGCAGATGATATATGTGTGTCGACTCAGATAAGATTTACTATCTCCGACGTTTTAGTTATTGCATAACAAATTGTCTCATATTACATTCATTGACTGCTAGTGCTATCAGTAAATGATTTAAATTTTAAAAAGTCCAAAACACAATGGTCATACTTAAATCTTTTGTTTTTCTTTTTAATTAAAAAATGTTAATGTTGGCTCCAAACGTATATGTGTAAACATTTTTAGTTATAATTATTTTTAAATAAATTCTATTTCTTATTTATTATTTGCTGTAAAATTTATTCCAAGATTCAAATTTGAATAAATTAAATTATAAAACAAATGCATTACAATATTTAAAAAAAATTAATTTTTCTATACCAAAATATTTTTTACACGATGAGAAAACTGTATCGCTTTACTTAATAGACAATAGACAATTAATGTAATCAAATTTGAAAGATATTAATCCATATCAAGTAAAATTATTATATACGTTCAGTTTTTTTTTTTATTTTCTCCTCACATCAGTCATATTAACATTAGTTTATTCCGTTATTGTTAAATCGTTGTTCTAAATGGCCCGTGTGAACTTCAACTTACCCTGGGTGAATCCCGCATTCAGAGCGCAGGCATTTTGAATTTCTCGGCGATTCAATTCTTCCGGATCGAGGGTACGCTGTTGAAAATTAATTGTCAATATAATCTTATATAATAATTGAAAAAATCTGAATCATGCCTCGTATAATAATGAAATTGAATTTTTACC
Organism: Sycobia sp. Sy_11; assembly: GCA_018907035.1. Lineage (NCBI taxonomy): Eukaryota > Metazoa > Arthropoda > Insecta > Hymenoptera > Epichrysomallidae > Sycobia > Sycobia sp. Sy_11. Next base: position 408,630 of record JACCIC010000212.1, on the reverse strand, counting down.
GAATTAGCCGAGACGACCAGAAAGGCTAAAATAATAATTATCGCGCACCTCATTGTCCTACAGCAGGTTGAGTTCGAGTTCGAAATAATTATTCCGCGAGTGGTAGGACTTTCGTACGCGAGTACTGTCTTCATTTGCGATTCTTTTCGCAATTTATAATAAACTAATAAGAGCAGCAGTCTATTGATTTATGATAAACTAACAGATTTATCTATTGCTCTGTAGCCGTGTCTAGAAATGGCAACCTAATTAAACTACAAATATGCAAAGTCATTGTATGCGTCAATAAACAGCATCCTTATTAGAAATTGCGCGATAAAATTACGCTCTCATTTAAATTTAAACACAACTATCGTGAAGGTATTAAGGGGAAATCTGAAATGATCTTAAACGAATGGTATTTAAGCGCGTGAAAAGTTTTGCGCGTTCATATAATTCGAATTATATACCCGTCCCCGATGTTTTTCGTTTACTTTACTTTGTCTCAGAAGGCAGACTTGCTAAGTTTTCCGAATAAAAATGAACGCACCGCGTGCAAGGAAAAAAGTATAACGGGTCTTTGCGAGGAGGCGCCTTCTCGAGTTTCGCATAAACAACTAATAAATGTATGTAAATTTAAGCACAAATTGGGTGCGCGGGATCAACTTCCCTCTTTTCCCTCATCTCCCTTCGCACTTTTCCTTTTTAAAAAGAATTCTTCGCGCGTGGATGAAAAATGCTAATGATTCGCCTCGCCGTGTATTCAAAAAGATGTTTAACTCTCTTTACCCTCTCCCTTACTCTCTCTCTCTCTCTCTCTCTCTCTCTCTCTCTCTCTCTCTCCCTCCCGGCTTCCTTCTCGTGCAGCGACGTTGCATCTCACCTAAATTAGTCGCTGGATTCCAAACTTTTCTACAAACTCTGGCGCGCTAAATAAAAAACAGGATAGGGTTCAAGTGGGGTTACGAAAGGGAAAAGTCTTGCCACGCTGACCGAAACCGGCATCGGACGGAACAGCGAAATCCGGGCTTCCCCGCTTCCACGGGTTTTAAAGGTCAGCCCGGGCTTATTTGCATGTGCCGAAGTGGGGAGGGGGTACAAGAAAGCTCCATTTCCAGGCCCGCTCGCTCGCTTCGCGCTTCGCTTAATTTATAGTTCAAGAATGTTTAAGAGGCTTTCTCTTGGGCGTATATATATATATATATACATAACTTTTGAATGCGAAATATGGGCCTTTCCCTCTCGGCCGTCCCGTTCCTCGCTTTCAAGTAGTTAGGGCACGCTCGGTTTCCGCAAGTGTTTCACCAACGACGTCGTTTCGGAGGCTGGATTTTCGGTGCCTCGGTAGGGTGGACTGCTTGCTCTGTGCATTCGCTGATGTTAACAAACTAAAGAGCTAGTGATGTAAAAACATATTAATTCTGATTAATGAATTGAGTATATTTACGATGGCCTACTGGTCGACGATTATTTGGAAAATGATTTTTGAAAAAATTATTTTTGGGAAATTTGTTTTTTTTTTATTTTAAATTGTTTTTTAAGTTTGAAAATAGGTTACTCGGATTTACATATGGTAAATACGATGGACTGTCCATAAATTCAAACTTGAATTCCTCAACTTGCATCATTCAAATCGCTCGCACTGTATTATCTGGTAAAACACGAAAGTTGTTATTCTTCAAATAATACCATCCTCAAATGCATGAACTATAAGCATTCCAGCTGATTTTACCATATTTGCCTTCTATAGAGCGCATACGATTCATTATTCTTTTGTGTTATTAGGTTTCTATGTTCCATACAACTCAACACAAATCTGATAGATATACTGCAGATATTTTTTTCATTTCTAATTTAATACGGAAATTTTAAGTGAATCTTTTGATACCCTTTTCGCGATTTTTCTAGATCATTCGGAGAATACCGCGGCTGTTGTACAACAGCATTTAAATTCATTTATCCATTCATAAACTTCTGCAAGTACTCGGAAAAAAATTGTATGGCACAAATCCATTGAGGATTTTATTTCGTTTGTTGTTGAGCGTGTTAACTAGAAATCTTTCATTGTTATATTTTTTTTTTTTTAACGAACATAAACTGTTTCATCCAATGTGAATAAAAACAAAAAATTACCGGATGAATACGGCACTGGCTTTGACAGATATCTGTGCGAAAACCACGTTTTCTAACAAGAACCTATTTGCGATGCTAAAAGCACCGTATACATGGTTTTCTACGGACTAACATTATTGCGCGAAGGTCAAACTACTGACGTACAAAAAATAATTTTAATTTTATTAATTGTCAGTTAAGTTTCGCATTAAATTTTAGTACGGCCGAGTGGTCCGAAATATTTAGAAATATATACAGACTAAAAATAGCAAAATATATCTCTTGTTTCATTCTAATTACAGTTGATAATCTCATAAGTAAAAAGTTTCTTATAGCAGTTTTAATTACTGTACGCGATTTATATATCAATAATATATATCAATATTTATATATCAATTTAGTATACATAAAGGATATTTATAGGGCATTCGTAAAGTTATCATTTCAAAAATTGATTTCAATGCATTTGTGTAAAAATAAGGAGTCATTTAATTATTACTGCATTAGTTTATAATTGAAAATCATACATCGTATTGAAGAATAACATATTCAACAATATAAAATTATTAGACAGTCAAATATTCAGCATTTATAAAATTTTACGACGCGAGTAACAATAATATTAGTTATTAACTTTCATATGTTTTCCAAAATAAATAGAGAAAAACTTCCAATGCGGTTAAAAAGCGTCAAGAGTACGTGAGGGCGTGAGAGAAAGAAGGAGAGAGAGAGAGAGAGAGGGGGGGCTTACTGCTTGTGATTTAGTCGCTAAATGAAAAGCCGAATATGCCGGGTGCTCTAGCGACGATCGATCAAAGTTTGATAAAGCAAGGCGAAATGTCGGACACGTCAAATAATATTTAGTTGGAGACGCTTGGAGAGGCTTTAACGCCTCCATGGAATCCGCTGACTCCAGTAGTTGTACACCTCGAAAGTAATTTAAACGTCGGGTCGACCGAAGAGCCTGCGAAATTGAATTTTTTTTTGAGTTTTTTTTGTTTGTTGTCCTTGGTCGTAGTTGAAAAATACTTAGGCGAAACTCTCGTTGATGTGCGGGAACGACGATAAAAAAGTTTCGGACACTTACTAATATTTCTTTTTCATTGTACCCAAAAGAAATCCCAGAATTTAATCATAATTCTTTCATAGCTAAACTTTTTCCCGGAAACTTATCGCTCAATTACGTATTAATTGCAACAAGTAAAAAAGGAAACTTCTTTGGAATTTCTCTTCTCGACCAGAGAGGCACCGATCGAATCAACGACAAAAGCCACCCCGGCGAAGCAAAAAAAAAAAAAAAAAAATTACTCGCAGCAGCTTGAATCGATCGATCCGTCGCGACCGGCAAAAAGCCCTCGTCGAAATTCCACCCTTCGGGTGAGGAAAGGGTGGGGGTTATCGCTCGGGCCCCCTTCCCCTTCGAGTGTTTCGGTCTTGACCGACGAACAATTACACCTCGAGCGATTGATGGGCGCGAAGGATTTTGCCGGGACGACACCTGCGGGGCTTTGGCTGGCGCGTAAATCAATCCGACTCCCCCTCTCCAGCACCGGAAATTCGCGATAAACACGACAGGGCAAACGTTATAAATAGAGCCGGCGGAGTGTAAGCCAAGGACTTTACTAATCTGCCCCCCTCCCCCCGCCACACACATCCTTGTCTGCGAGTTCCTATCTTTAATGTTTTTTTTTTTTTATCCTCGATCGCTAAAACAGCGAGAAAATCGTTTGCGCACCGAGTTCGAAATTATCCCGGCCGACATCGCTGTCGTTGCCGTCGTCGGTGACGGCGGCGGCCTCGATCTTTTCTTCAAACTTTGCGGTCGCAGTCCCCCTCCCCGACCCCGGAGTCGCCGCCCCTCCCCCGGCAATTTTCTACGTGCCAGCGGCACACCGGCCAGCGGTGATTGTAGTTTCGCGACGCGAACCGCAATTTAATTACCGCGCCCGAATCGCTGCTGCGGCGGGCAAATTGTTCTTGGCACCCCGGCTGATAATCTCCGGGACTCCAGAGACCTCTCGCTCCCCCCATCGCCGCCTATCAAACACAGAACGGTGGCCTGATTTCTTTTTCCAAAACAGGAAGTGTAAAAAGCAGGTTTACGTCGGGATCGGGTTCCGCTATTATTCTGACATTCAACAGCGGTGTTTTTTCTACTTGTACTTGGCAGTCGATGCGAGCAATTCACATTTAAATGTTAATATTAGATTCCACGAGAATTATGTCCCCTAGATATGCAATGATTGTGAGAAAATCCAAGTCGTTATTTTATTCTCATAGTAGGATATTAATACACATAAAACTCAAGTATCTTTTATATTTAATGAAATATTATCTGGAAGCTTTAATAATAAATATGTATGGAGATCATAAAACAAAAATGAAAATATCGAATAACAAATAATAATTAATAAAATAATAATAAATGTTTTGCCGATATGATGCTGTTTTTTTCATATCTAGAAATGGAAACAAAATTTGCAGCCATTGGCATTTCCTGATTATTTCGCGCATTATCCATTAATTGTTTCACTGATGGATTTACCTGCAACAACTGAAGAGCAGGCGCTCGTGTGCAAATTATCGAAATAATTGAAAATTGATATAATGGAAGGAGGTGACATGGATTGACACTGCTTTAATTATTATTCGAACGCTCAATCGAATAAAATGATTTCGTTGATTTTTCGCTCACAGTTGAGACCTGAACTTCCTTTACTAAGTATTAATTAACAACAAATATCATAAATGTTCGGTTGAATAATAGTTGTATGATTAAAATTTCAAATGCTCTAACGAGCGAAGCTAGATGAAGTTTCTACTCCCTCGAACATTGGATTATTAATCATAAATAATGAAATATTTGGTTACAGACAGATAATTGATAAACACGATTTTCTGAATGAATACACGATCAAAGAAAAAAGTTTGGCAAACTTCGCTACAAGTAACAGTCAATGCGAATGATAAACAACCGAAACGACCCCGCGATTTTCGGCGCATCGAGACCCGCCCCCGATTCCCGTTGAGAACCCGCCCAACGTTTTCCAAGCATAATAACTCGATATCGAATCTCACAACTCCTTGAAATCGACGTCGTAAAGAGCCCGCGGAAATGAATAAAAAAGAGACCAAAAAAAAAAAAAAAAAATGGAAAAGAAAAGAAAGAGAAAGGAGGAGCCTCCTGCAGCGAAACTTCTTACAAGTCGCTTCCGGATGAAGGAAGTCGAATTACATCTCTTTGCTCTTCGGTATACCCCTGGCCTCCTGCCCCCATCGCCCGCCCCGCTCGTCGTTCCGCTAAAATACTTTTGGCAAACAACAAACGATGGGAGAAAGATACTTGAGGCAGAAATCTGATATCATCCCGCGGAACTTTGGTAACGAAGCCTCGTCGAACAAGTCGAAAAAGTTTCGGTGGCGCCCTCCCGCGCCGCGCCCCCGCCGCCGATGCAGCCGCGTATAATGCAGTCGCGTGGAGGAAGAGAGGGAGTGAGTGAGAGATAGAGAGGTGGGAGACAGAGACAGAGGGAGGAGGGACGAGAGGGCGAATATAACTATTAATCTCGTGAGACAAGCCGAGCGAAAAAGAAGAGAGTTTGACTTGGCTGTACGAGTTGGCCCTCGCCGGAAGGAAGCTCTCTTATGCGCGACAGGGAGAGAAATGCGCGTCTACCGGGGTATAGATTCGGAATACGAGCGTTATTTCCTTGTATTGTTGAGGGACCAGTGGAATAAAAAGGGATAGGTATATAATACCTGCCTATGGGAAGGAAACCTATATTGTAACATTTTAGTACTTGCTTGTTAACATAATTTTACGATAAATCATACTCGGCAGCCCCTCATTGACAAAGGAAACTCTATTTATATATATATATATATAGGAAATAACTATATCTGTATATATATATATATATATATATATATATATATATATATATATATATATATATATATATATACATATGCTGTAGAATCATTAACTAATATATATTTTTATCGATCTTAAAGTTCTATCATAAAATAATAAAGAATTAGAAATATTCTCGAAATATTTCGATGAACATGGACGATCATAAGAAAAAGGAAGTATTTAAAATTTTATCAAGAAAATAAAAATTAATAAAAGCAAAAGGACTCTAACTCAAAAGTAAAGTACGGCGTTCATTTTTCTTGCACCATAGTTCATTTTCTCTTGTTGCTTTATCCATCCATCCTACATTGTGTCTCTTTTTGTCTCTACCGCTGTATTTTTCTTCTTCCCTACCTTATTGCCCGAACGGCACTTTTTTAGCGACCTCGTCCAATGATACTTTATTCCTGTTTGATGTTTGCGGATGTCATAGTTTCGCCTCGTCCCATCCTTCAGACCGCCTGTGTGTCCACGTTAATTAAAAGTAAAGCGGCCGACTTTGTTGGTTGAGCAGCAGCAAAAAAAAAAAGAAAAAAATTTATATGGCTTCGATCCACCGTGGGAAGTAGTGAAAAAGGAGAGATTGGCAAGAATTTACAATGAAAGCGGCGTATTATTAATACGTCTCTCTAAAATATTCTCCTCGCATTTATTAACAATATATAGTATGATATTATAGACGTCTTATAGAAGTTGGCATTAAATCGTAAGACGATCAATAAGGATTTCGAAGAATATGCTGTTGTATCAGTATTGCCCAATCTTTATCAATTTTTGATATACATATTTTGTATTATTATGAAGAAATTGGTACCTACAAACAATTTTCAATTTAAAACTGTATACCTCAAAACTACATATAAAGCAGGTTGAATAATGCTTATAAAAAGTGAGACCAATACCTTTGTATTATTCTTTATTTTGAAAATTATTTCCATCAATAACATAACTTAATAATAATTATTGTTAAAACAATTAAAATATTTATTTGTTAAAGTGCAATTATTTGCAGTAGTTTACTCTTTATAAAGAAAAAAAATTTTTTTGCACTATTTTATAACTTACTGTTATGAAATTTGAAATACTTCAACTCTGTTACAACCAAGATAGTTCATATATTTTGTGATGTATAGATGTAAGATCATATTATATATTCTCATAGAATTTCTTATTCCGTGAGTGCGCTGCTCAAGTAATCGTCACCTATTGAATATAAATGAAGATCACTATGAATGAATTAATCTTCCGTTAGCGGAGTGAATATTATCTATACTTATAAGCGTCCATAAAAGCATGCATATCATATTTATTTATACTTAGTACATGCGAGTATCAAAATAGTCTTTTTGCACAGTTGGATTTTATAATTTCATCAGCAAATATTATACCATTCTGAATATGATTGTTATAATACGTTCACTATTACACAAGTTAACCTGCTGGTTTCTTTAATTTTTCATTGTTTACATTTAGACTAAAACTGTTAAAATTACATTTACATACTCAAACTGCTTATAATAAATTACGGGAGGAAAATCAATACTGTAATGAAGTCCTTGAGAAACTCAGTTGGGAAAATTCACAAATTCTTTAGATTCGGAATTTAAAAATTTTGATCCAAAGTTAACATAATCTGGACTTCTTGCGAAAATAGATTCATTAAAACTTCAAATGTTTTACGCTTGCATACTTAAGCGATAATAAATTCTTTTTTCACTCATATTACAGTTTGGTTCTCGTTTTAGTTCACGTTCAAGCAAGAATTTCTGTTAAAATTAAGTTTAAATTAGCAGATAACTTTCGGCTAATTATTGGAATCTACATAAAAAATTTTATTTATCTGTTACATAAAGTTCTAATACAATATTCCATGAAAATTTCAGTTCGCATAATAATTCATCGACTCGTCGATTTCATCTTAATCCCCGCAACAGATGAAAAAAACCATTCAAATATTCATAGGGCAATTTTGAAATTACCTAATTATTTTTCATTCGTGGCTCCGTTCTAAAAGAAACAATCCGCAATACTACCTAAATATCACTCCACTATAGAAGGGGACGAGGGGACGTTGTACCGTGATAAAAAAAAAAAAAAAAAAAAAAAAAAAAGAATCCATCGCTAAGCCGCGGGACGCGGGATTCCGTATAATAATTTAACGTGGTCCCGGCCGGACGATTATTATTATAATCGTTATTATTACAACGTGGCCGCCTCCGGTGGCGCCGCCTAGGCAGCCGACCATTGCGGAAGCGGATTACGAGTGACGCGGGGGGGGGGGGCCCGGCGAAGGGCATTGGCACGGAATAAAAGCATTTGCAGAAGCCACCGCCGACGGCCCGCTCCCCGGGTGGAGAAACACAGCGCGCGGCTCGGCTCAACCCCGCTCACCCCCGCGCCCCCTGCCCATCCCGCATCAACTTCCGCGGATTATTAGCGGTCGAGCTAATAACCGCTAAATTAATCGGGGCCCGGATGCGAGGCGTGAATTAGCGCGGGAGCGGCTCACGATTTTTTTTTTTGTTTTTTCATCGGGAGGCTATTTATGCACGAGTTAAGTTTCACGGTAGAGTAGGGCTATGTTTAGGTAAGTTAAGGGGCTATTTACAAAGCCACGCGGTCGACCGAGCTCCGACCGCGGGAGAAGCAGAGGTAGCGCCGATGAGGTGTTTGTTATTGTAAATAATATTGCTCGCTAATCTTAATAAAGTCAGATTTGAATTGCATATCGATGTTAGGAGCTTTTCGTGAATCTATGGAAGGTACGAGTTTCTAACTGGAAATTTCCAGTATCATAAACAGATTAATGGATAAGAAATATATAGAAGTAAAGTTTAACGGAAGTATGGTTTTTCTATTCAATAGAACTACAAAATAAATATAGATTAATGAGAATTTAGATTTTGTGGGTTTCGTGTTTGTGAGTTTGGCATTGAAGTTCTGGATTGATAGATTTCGAGTTTATAGGTTTAAAAATCGATTTCTGTTCTTTTTGATAATATAATAACAAGTTTTGATAATATTCTATTATAAAATAGATAAATTTATAAAGATATTTCTAGAAACACAAATATACTTTAACACACTTTTAGATTAAGGAACAATTCACACTTTCTAATAGATAAATAATTGACCGTTCTAAATAATATGGAATATGTTAAAGAATGCTGTTTTTATTTAAGCTTTTTATTTAGGCTATGCTATCTCAAAAACTTACAGGATGGAGCAACTCAAGTCCAGTTAGTTTTTAACTTAATGCAACAACTATTTTAGAATTTGCGTTTCTTTACCCCAATGGTCTTTGCTTATCGATGCTTATAAATGCTGCATGTAAGAGTAAATGATTGTGATGTTTGAAGTAAGTGATTTTTTTTATACTTATATTTCCTAAACAATAATGTTAATATTTTTTTACATAATAGAAATACTTGAATTAAAATATACAATTTAAGAATTTTTAAGTATTAAAATATATTGTTCGAACATGTAGATCATGCGCAAAGATTTAGTTAAATGAATTTAATATAAGTTGAAGTAAAAATTTAAATATTAATACTATTTCTAATTATAAAACTTACCGATACATAATATGCATATATATAAACAGTTTATTTGCTTGAATTTTCATCAAATAATCATTGCGCATTAAATCATCCTCGTATTCAAATGTTAAACTTAGCATTAAACAGTTGTTTTTGCATTTTAAAATTATAAATTAATCAACAAAAGTTTTGAATTTCGATTATGTCATGATCATAAAATACTTTGAAATATATCTTATCACATCTGATTGAGTCACTAGAAACCGTATATTTAGATTAAAAAATCGTGACATTTTAACGCATCGTCGCAAAAAGTTGGGCGTCGCATAAAGTAGCGTTGGCTGTGGCTGCGTTATCGCTCGTAAAGAGAGGCAGAGGGGGAGGGGAGGGGGGGCAATGTGACAGGCCCGAGGAGTCTTCACGCGTTCAAACATTTCTCACTCGTATGCTACTGTTAAATTTAGAATTCCTCGTGCTTCGCTCGTCGGTAACTTAAACAGAGGAAAAAGGAGCCGTAGACGCGCATGGGATGGGGGTGGGGGGGGGGGGCGGAGCATAATTTTAATTGCACGGGAGCGCAAAAAGTGCGCGGTAAAATCCTAGGATTTGCCGAGATTCGCCCTAGCAAACGTGGTGGAGGCAGTAGCTGTTTAAAATGTTTATGTCGTGCTGCTCTTTTTTGTGTTTCTCGTTTTAAGCACTGGTCCCTCGCTACGTGGGGTCAACTGGTTTAAAACATTCCCTTGACTATTGAAATTTTATTTATCTTTATTTTATTAAAAGTCTAATTTTTATTTTGTAAGATCCAACCTGAAGCTTTTTCTCTAAATTTTTGGGAATAAATTTTTTTCGAAGTGAAAAAGCAATTAGTACACGAGTCCAAAATTGATGGAATTTCAAAAGTCAGTGTAATATCTCAAATCCTTGACTATCTAAAGATTAAGATGAGTTTGGAAAATAAGTCATAAATATAGAAAAAATACATATTCCATACAATTGATAACAGTTGAAATGGAATTGGGACATCAACGATCGTTATTTATTGAAAATTGCATTAGAAAATTTTTGTTGTGCTGTTAGAAACGGAATCGCCCAAGTTTAAAGTATTTTGAAGTGTTTTTCAATTAATTGCGCATATTTCGTAACATTCCAGCAAAGTTAGACGATTCACGTAAGTGAATGCTCAAAGAAATAATGGATAGAAATTTTTATCTTGTCATAAGAAAGGAGATGGCTACCGTACCAATTTATTCTTTCTTTAATTCTGCTTCGAATCCTTCGCACCTCGAATTCGGCTAGTATCAAAATTCGTTGGATATATGTATGACAAGGTCTTATTTTTCAGCGGGTTAAGAGCCTTAACTCCGAGTAGAAACTATTTATTTATTATTTATGCATTTCAATCAAAATTAATTTGGTGGCATAAATCAATCACGCCAAAGCCCAAGAAGAAAAAGTGGCGTTGGTTAGACTAATAAATGAACAACAAAACAATTTTATTTATCATAATTTAGTCAAGAAAAGGAATCCCATTCTTTAATTAATTGAAGCATTTGCACTTCCATCGCTGCTCCTCGGTAATATCTGCCAAATGTACGAGAGCAAAACACCCCCATTTAGCAATCGATTCTATAGATAAAGAGCTAGCTCGTCGTTCACGCGTCGGGGCGCGGCTCTGACATTCAGTTACTCGCTTAAACGTAAGACAACGCACGCGCTCCTCTATTTGCGGCAAGTAGTCTCGAGCACGTCAATGCCGCTAATGGCCTTCGAGGCGCAGGAGGGGGGAGAGATTTTCTTCTCTCCAAATCTTTTTAATTATTTCCACCTTTCCTTCCACTCAAGACTTCAAAGGCATCCGAGCAAGCTCTTGTTCCGTCTAGTCAATCGCTCAGCTATTCTTTAGACTCCCCCCCTCTCTCTCTCTCTCTCTCTCTCTCTCTCTCTTTCAACCATTTCCGCCTTTTACCCTGCTCTGGCTTTTGCTTCTTTTTTCTCCTTAACATCCCGACTCCTTTCATACTGCTGGGAGGACTTATCCTGCTTTCTTTTCAGTAAATTGATCATATTTCGCTCTTCTCAAAGAGCGAGATAGTAAAGGCGGCCGTGGAAGAGAGTGGATCAGAAAATAGTTGAAAGTTAAAGATTTTAACGAATTTTGAAAATGTACACGAGTGTGAGGAACTAATTGAAGATTATTGAATGAAAGTTCACGGTTCGCTTCAAATTGCGCTCAAAATGCTGAAGGTAACTTTCATCCATCTTTATATTGATAAATTTTTGTTTTGTGTGTAAAATTTCTCTGATTTTTGAGCATAATCTCGCTTTGCATAAATAAATCGCGCCTTGCTGTCAAAATAAATATGATCGATACAAGCAGTATTTTTAACTGATCATCATCAATATACCGTCTTTGTGATTACGTGAAATTTATACACTCTTTTAGACAACGTGGAATTTATGACGAATTTGCAAACCTTTCTTTCGCATCGCACAAAGTTATCTGCATGATATCAAAGTCAGATAACATCAAAGAAGAGCACGTATTATTTTTAACGCAGTGCAACCTACTTTATTAAAATATTTATATTCTTTTACCTAGTCTTAGCATATTACACTGTGTCTCAATAAACATGCTATATTATAATTTCAAGTGGGCGAATAATAATTTCTCACAAAAATCCTCGACCTTATCATAACAAATTTTCAAAATTATCCAAGGCCGCGCGTACATCGCTCTTCCTAATCCTTAGCCCCCAGACTAGAAATTTTATTTTTCCGTTAACGAGCCAGCGGCTCAGCTATCACCTCCGAGTGGGTCTCGCGACTCGTTTATTTCTCCCGGGGCATCGACGCGACATTATACGACGCAAACAGGATTTCCAAGTCCCTCGGACTCATTCGACCGTTCGAGCGTTATAACCAGATTACCCGTCCGACTACCGCCCCGCCTGACCTCGGAGATTTTCCAAAAATAGCCCATACTCTGTCGCGCGCTATCGGCTAAGAAGGCCCGCCGCTCGCGGTTGTACCGATGAAAGGCGCTCGCCAGCTATAGCCGACCCCGTGTTAATCAACTTCTCGCCTCGTGCGCTATAAGTACACACGCCTGCCTAGGTACGAATGCGAGCACGAAAATACGGGAAAATGTACACGGGAATGAGTCATAATCAATCGTGTATTTCAAATGAATTGTTTATCGAAGTTGTTTCTCCGCAGTCCATCTTACAAGTAAATATTTTGTGTACTTCGATCTTCTATTATTCGACACGCTCGAGCCACCTTGCCGGTGCCCGACTGGTTTGCTGAGTTTAGATTTTAATATAATTCGATATATTCCAATGAAATGAGATAATTATTTAACATCGATTGTTACTCATATAATTTAATTTATTATAACGTGGATTCTGTTCGTAATATGTCTGTTTACATTAGATAAATAATGAAATTACGAAATAAATAGAACGTTTTATATAATGCAGATTCACCTGGTAGAACGAAATTTTAAAAATATTTTATGGCACTCGAGCTAATTTATTATGAAATATTGTTTGTATGAGCCGCATAAATGCACGCGCTTGTCTTCAAACATTAAAACAAACGTGTACTCGAAATTTTCGAAGAATTTGTTCATAGCTTCTTTTAAATAAAATACTTCAGTTGATGCTAAAGATAAAAGTAAAATGATAAAATTTTTTAAATCTCAACAAAATCGAATAATCAAAAATCTGTTCGAATAAATTATGTGTTTACATTTTTACGCTTCTTAATTCTTTAATGTACTTAAATATTAGGTCAAACAGAAAATCTTTCAAATTATATTTCTGAATATAAATATCTATACAAAATATAAGTATTATATATTTGTGAAATAAGGCCGTGATATGTTTTTAGAAATTTAAAATGAATAATATTTTATACATTTTTGCCAATGCAGAAATTCAACAGAGTTCCGTGTTCTCAAACACGAATACGTACAAACGATCCCGCTTACATGATGCACGGGCGAAATTGATTTATACACCTTTCCAACGTGCGTTACTTTATAAATGAAAGGAAAATCATCGAATTAACGATATTAACTGTGGGGAGCGAAGTTCGTGTTTTCGCTCAGTTTTGTAATTTAATATTCGCGTCTTGTATGCCAAAATTCATGCCGGAATTGAATTAACAGTACGAGGACTCTTTCATTTCAGTTCCTTTTTTATTCGTTAAGCTTATTGGAATCATAGAATCCATCCAGATAATCAGGAGAATTTTATATTTCTTCTATTATAACTTTTTGCCGATGCAAATAAGACCATAAATCACATTACGCATCAATGGGGTTGAAACTCGATTTTAGAACGCTGATATCGTGAAACGTAAATCGACGGGTTTCTAGTACGCGTGCACTTGCAGTGGGCAGAGAGCAGGACGCGGGATGGAGGGACGAAGCAAGCGAATCTGCCACTGGATCGCGGACGGTGGCGACGAGGACGGGCCCGAGTCGCCGCCGTCGCCGCCGTCGTCATTAAACGCGCCGCGCCCGAGGTGTCATATAGCCGCCGACGGCAATTATCGTTATCTCCCTCCAGCGATGCGAGCGATTCGAAAAATTTCGCCACTCGCCTCGGCTATCATCGCCTCCCTCCCCCGTTCTCCCCATGTACACTCGCACGTACGTCGACGAATTCCTCGCGTGCCTCTTCGTTTTCGGAGTGCGGAAATTCAGTGGCTGAGGGGTGGTCGTGCGCCTATATATATATATATATATATATATATATATATATATATATATATATATATAACTGATGTAACGCATTGCTATTTAATCTCAAGTGACGAAAATTTATAAATAAATATAGACATCTTTGCTTCTAGATTAGAATTACACAAAGAGCCACATATTAAACTCGCAAACAAGAATATATACTTTTACAAAGGATTTTAATATACTCAGCATGAATTTGATCTCAAAATTGACATCTCTCCACTTAGGAATGTTTAAAATTGGAAATGATCGTGTTTGAGGAATAACTACAAACAAATGATAAATGCTAAAATACAAGACAAATGCTAAAATAGATTTTTCTCTCTACGATTTTCAGGTATAACTATAGCAAACAATTGGAGAATAACAACCATACGTAGAATGAAAAAGGGATATTTAAACCAAATCAATTTCCTTTAACAAATTACATTTTGCAAAATAAATTTTTTGCCATTTTTAGAATTACACATCACAAAAGTTTTTGAAAACGTTGCAATCTTGTTTCCAGATGTGAGGATTATTTAAATTTTGACGACCTGTGCGAATGGAAACTAAAGTCACCTATAATCTATTTACTTTGGTTCTGCGAACTATCAGCACTAGATTATTAGGTGATCAAATCAACTGCAAAGCGCAGAAAATGCCATTATTTTTCGAAACTACGTACAATACATATAGCCAGCAACAGTACCTATCACAGTATTTTTTTCACCCCTCCATATTTCGTTGGGCGTCCAGGCCTCGGTCGCCGTTTTGAAATCAATTACGAAGCGTACGCGCACACCGGGTGAGCGTTAATTAATCCCCAACTCATCGCCCTTCGGCCGGATCTATCAAGTGAAGGTACACGTGCAGGGTTAGGTAATTATCGGTCTCTGGACGGGACTATCGGGTCTAAACTCGGAGGGCGGGAAAATTGCATGTGTAGCCAAAATAAAGGGCGAATGTCATATGGCTGAATGAACTTTACCAGCTTTACTTCAATTTGGAAATGGAAGAGTGGAATGAGAAAATTACTTGAATCTGTGGCCAGAATTTAACCATTATTTCCTCGAGATTAAACTGAACTTCTCTTGTTTTGCCCATGAAGATCATTGCAGTTTATTTATTCTGTCGCATAAAATTAATTTTTATATATCAGTTATTCAACATTTTTCGTATCCCATATATATTCAAAATATCCTCGAAGCTTTATTTTAATCGTCTGCTCGAGTCGAAGGTTCGTCACATTATCGTAACATTTGTCAAAATGCCTAGGATGAAAGGTCTCTTCCTGTTCGCTTCCACATTCGTGCAAAAAAAAGAAAAAAAATATGCGATGACAGCGCTTCATTGACGCGACACTTTTAGGACTCACACGTCTCCTATGTTTGGAGTCGCCCAAACCGCGCGGCGAGAAAACTTGAAAATACTTTGCACGCGTTTGAGCGCGACTCTCCGAATTCCTAGCTGACTCCGAAGTTTTTAACTAAGTTTGCCTTTCTTGTCCCATCCTCAGTACTCTCTCTCTCTCTCTCTCTCTCTCTCTCTCTCTCTCTCTCTTTCTCTGTCCCTGAGAGTCCCGCAAACTTTGGAAATAAGGAGAGCGAAGAAGGGAGGGGTGTGTGGCGATTCGAAGGGACGGATATATTTAAGAATGGACGGTTTCTCTTCGGTTATTATTTTCGGCGAACCGCTGACTGGAATAGTTTTCCGACTGCCTTCGCAGTTTAATGAAGCGCGATGCCCCTGCGCTAAGTTCTGCTGGAAAGACGCAGGAGAGAGTGGCGGCGCATGTACGGGTAGAAACTTTTCGACCAAGTTAAATATGTGCCCTTAGTTTTTGAAATTCCAAGCAATAATTTGGACTTTACCACTGGCTTAAAGAATATTGACGGGATAAGGGACGATATTTTACAAATTGTCGAAAATATTTCGGATTGATTGAAGTTTTGTTGCTGTTACGTACGTTCCCATTGTCATAATTATGACGTGTTGCGAAAGGGGTTTGCATTTTGTAATCACGAAGTAGCATTGATCATTTACAGAAGTTTTTTGAATTTCAAAAAATGAACTATTTGGCTTTTCATACTTTTATTACAATGCATGAACAATAAAGCATGAAATGTATTTTTGATTGTTCTTGATTATTCTCTGTATTCGTTGTATACATGGGAAGAATTAATAGGCTATTTAAATTTGAATCGAAAAATACATTTATTTCAAAAATAGTACAATGTCAGATAATCTCTATAATGACAATAGTCTGCACAAAACAATAACACATTCATCACTACAAATCGACACAATTCTTCCTATGTCAAATGCAACATATCGTTAGATTAGAATGAAATCTTATTAAAAATTTGAAATAGTAATTCAAAAATTTCTGCTGCCCCGACGTTCGCATCCATTAGTAAATTTACGATACGGGCTCAATACACTATGTGCATTGTCCGCGTCATCTTGCTATCGATATTGTCGGATCAAAAAACTGGTTGAACAGTCTATCTCGCTCTCACAGTAGTTACCGTGTCCCGGAGTAGCCCGCAGGTTCGAAAGCGAAATTGCGTGCATAGCTCTTTTTGCATTGCTCGATTATTCTGTCGTCGGAGGGTTAAAAAAATGGCGTTGCCCGAGGACGCAAGGCCGCTGTTATTATCTCAATTTCCGCGCTCGAGCTATGGCTAACTGAATTTTCCTCGGTTCGTTGCCTCGCTGACATTTTACCCGAGGGCCGAGCGGTGTGCAATGAATTTTTGGGAACGGACGGGTTGGACCGCGATTTTTCTCTTCTATCTTTTTGTTTCTGTTTTTGTTCCTCACTAGCACAGTATTTCATCTGTTAACTATCGTTAATTTAACCTTTGAATACTAACTTATACTGAAAGCTTTTCATTTCGTTTACTCTATTTTTTAATTGATACGTTACTAAAGAATTCAGGTATTTTGTATATTTGTTTTACTTTGAGATTGTATCTAAAGTCCTTCAATAATTTACTTTTATCGTTAGTTACACACTTATGAAGCTGATTTTATCATTGTCTATAAATAATACAACATTTACATGGTTTAATCATAAATTTATTTTTTAATATTGATTTACTTTTGCATTCTTGGACGCAGAAAAACGATTACTCTTCTTTAATTCAAAGAAAATAGATAAGCTGTAGTCCGAAAGTTGCTAGTACTTCGTTTTCATACCAATGAGCAATTTCCTATGATATTCATTTGAATGAAATCGAAAAGTATCAAAAGAGCTCCCTGGAAAAGTCTCAGCAAATTGAACAGCTTCTCAGGCTCTTCGATCAGTTCTATTTAATTATCAAAACCAAGGCCGGGTAAAATCGTAAAGCCACATTTCTATGGCCGATGTTCTAGATATGTGGTGCATAACCTTTCTTAAATTTGTTCTGGATATGGAAAGTACGATAGCGAAAAACCCATGATGGGCTCCCTTTCATAAATCCGGAATATTGTCTCCTTGTTTCCTTTGGTAAGAGAAGAGTAAGGGACTGTAATATATGTATGTGTGGGTGTAGAGAGAGAGAGAGAGAGAGAGAGAGAGAGGGAGGGAGAGACAAAGGGTGTGTGGGGCGACGGATTGCCGTAGGGATGAGACTGGCTGGTAATATCGCATTATGCCACAGGACTAATGGAGATGCTAATTCCATTTTCCAACCATCCCCTATTCCCCCGGACTATCTCCTGCGCCGCTAAAGAGCAGATAGCGTGGAACGTGCAGGAAGAACGAAAAGGGAAAATGAACAAGAGAAAGGGATAGAAGAGAGAAAAATGGGGAAAAGAGGGGAGGAAGGGAGAAAGGAGGGATTGGATGGAGGGAGGAAGGAAGAAAGAAAGAATGGGAACGTGCATGCGTGAAGTGAAGTAGGGGGAGGTTGGTAATTATAAAGGAAATAAGAGAACGGAGGAGATAATAATGTTAGAAGGAGAGATAATAATTGTAGAAGAGGGAGGAGGAACATTGACGATTAAGCTAAATGTGAAGAGGATGATAGAAGAGAGGGGATTGTAAGTGAAATATAAAGATGAAAATTTAGTTATGGAAATTGAAGCGCTGGGAGTGGAAAAAATTAATGGATACATACTCTGTGTCGTGATATTCTGAAGTGTAAAATGAATATCATATGAGAATGCAATTGCGATATTTAAGGGATAAGTCTATTAAACTCGGATGTTTTAATAAACCACGTTACAACATGTAGGAAAACGATCCTCTAATAATACGTTAAATAATCGTTTCTCGAGTTAATAAATAACTAGAAAGCAAATTAATCTTTCAAACAAGGAAAGCATCGTCAGATTTATATGGACTATTTCGTCCATTATTTCCTTTCGTATATCAATTTCTAATGAAATTAAACGAATTGTTCTATTTCATATTCCCAGAGGCGTGGCATGGAAATTCCTGAAGATTTTACGATCACAATGCGATCTCCTCAATCTCCCTCAATTTGCCGGAATATCCAGAATACTGGACCTTATCGCCGAGGACCAATGACCACTACAGGCTAATCGTACACCAATGACAAATATTATACCCTACACCAGATCTCTCTCTCTCTCTCTCTCTATCTCTCTCTCTCTCTCTCTCTCTCTCTCTCTCTCTCTCCCCACTTTTTCTATCTCTCTTTCTGCCCGGCCTCTCTTACTTCACATTCTGAATGGATGTGCATTACCAGTACGCTAATTTAGCCAGTTGAATACATGTATTCTGATCTACTATTGATCTTCTATGCGGACGTTGAATTATCCTCGGTCACGAGAAGGACCAGGGAATTAATGAATTGATTTGTCATCTAATCAATGGAGAGGGCGAAGTTGGAAAAATGTGAGAATGTAGTATGCTTATGTAGACTTCACTACTTCTTCATAGTAATTTAATTAGACGAATCATGCCAAGGTGTACCTTTTATAAACGTGATCGTATTATACCCTTACATAAGGAGTCCTTTGAAATATTAACTATGGATACATAGACAACAAAAATCCTTACAGCAGGAAGCATACCTATCAATAATTCTTGATGTTTAATATATATTTAGTTAGATATCTGAAGTAAATTTTACAAACGAATAATATATTATGGGTTAATTTTCATACTGAATCATTTTCTTTCGCAGGTGAGTCTCTAAAGCCTCTTGTAAACGATATCGTATCAACTTTATTGATTCAACACAGTGAGTAATAAAATAATTCTTTCATAATACAATCTAGAGTTTAAAATAATGTCCATGTATTCAATCCACGAAATTATTTTAGCTAGTAATGTGACAATTTAGTACACTTGAGCTTCCAATTTAGTTCCATTTACGAACAGTAATTAATCGAGTGGAATACTCGAGCGGAAAAAACACGAGCCATACTATGGAAAATCCTCTATTAGGAGGGCAGTCACCACGAACGAACGAAGGCGCACGCGATTATTTAGCCGCGTGGCACGCGAGCCTCGGATATGTTTGCCCGTTCCGTCAGCCACTGATTATGACTGTCTAACCCCATTTTCAAGCGAGAGTTTAATTTTCGCTCTCGAGCGGCGCAGAGTGGCCACTGTCAGCGTTCCACGCCTCGCTTGTATGGCAAGATAACGATAATTGCGACCGTATTATAGATGACTGGTGCTGTAGAGATTGAATGACGATTCAGCTCGCGATTTTATTATATTATTCTTTTGCGGCTTACTTATTTTGTTGCAAAAAAATTTACTCGAACTTTTAGGATGCCTCCCGTCCGCAAAATTGACAGGCAGGTTTTATATAATTCTATTTGAGAGTAAATACATTAAGAAGTAGTTGTAGAAGGATATAACTATATTTCGTAGAATAAAATTCTGCTAATTCGAACTGAAAGAAACATACAAGACAAAAGTCAATAAAAGTGCACAAAATTTAATTCTGGAAAAAAATTCTGTTTCTATTAAAAATTAAGAATCTTTAATATAATTATCTTATTATCATATTAACAATAACCATTTATCTGATACTTTAGGCGGATATGCAAAAATCATAAAGAGAAACTAATAAAATTGAATTTTGAAAAAGGCTTTGAAATTCTCACTCAGATGATAAGAAATAAGCAATTCGATGCCAATCAATAAATATATATCCATGGCTTTCAGACCTGATGACTTGATTTATAGTCATGATCGTACCTCGAATCCGATTGACAGTTACATAATTTCATGGAAAGACTCATTACCTTCCGTATTCATGAGTTACCATTCTTTTTCGAATCTGATAATGAACGAGATGCATCGACCGTCATACTTTCCAATATATTCCAGCCCTTACCTCCCCCCACCCCACCGTCCTACTTTCCTCTAATCTCTTTTTGCTCCATCCCTCGTCTTTCATGGCCAATTTCCCCGATAATTCCTTTAAACCTAACCCCGCGTTCACCGCCCCCCTCCGTATATTATGACGAAGTCCCTCCCGTTGCTCGGCGACCTCTCGCTTCCATCCCCTCCTGCCACCTGACTACCACCGCCATCCTCCAGCGTTCGCCCGCGTTAAATTAATGATCCCGAAAGCGCCTAAGCGGCGCCTCGAGAAACAGGAGAATGCACTCAGGGGGTGACCGCTACCGGGCGTGGCGGCGACGGTAGCGGCGACGCGGGCGGCTCCTCTAAGTCTCTTAGACGGCCCCCGTCGCGATGTGGGAGAGCTTAGTTGAAGGAGAGAAAGAGAGAGAGAGAGAGAGAGAGAGAGAGAGAGAGAGAGAGCCACTACGGTCCACGAGCCTAGTCGAAAGCTCCTACCGCTCCCTGCCTTAACGGCCGACGTTCTTATCCTTCCTTCGCTCTCTTCCTCTCTCTCTTTCTCACTTGGTCTGCCTTCTCTCTCACTGTCTCTCTCTTGCACTTTCTCTCCCAAACTCTCTAAAACTGTTGCTGAACTATAAATATCTTATTATCCCGGTAAGGTGGCATGGCTACGCCTCTACATCACACGTTTCAGTGCTCAAGCTTGGCGTCAAATAACTTTTTTTTGCGTTTTCGAGTATAGAAGTGCTCATATTAATATTTTTCAGTATTTGAAAAAAAATTATACGTCTACGATTTTCTTGTATAGTATTAACGTAATATTATCCTAATCATATTACGATAAATTACTGATATTTCTGTGGTTTAGATTTTTAATCTTTTTTAATTGAATTTCCAGTTCGTGGAGAATGCATATACGCTGATCCACATTGAATTTTCTTATATAATTTCTAAAGATAAGAAGTAATTATTTAGTACTCAATTCAACAGATGTTTTGGTATTTAATGACATGTCCCTTTTATTAAAAAGCATCGCTGTTACGAATGAAACTTATTAGATTTCTCTAGATGAGAAGAATTACAATTTTTGTATATCTATGGAAATATGAAATAATCAAGGCAAAAAAAAATTATCTGATTTTATCATAAAATAGTAATGTACATGAAGTATCTTAGCATTCAGCTAATATGAGTATCATAATTATTATGATGTCCCGTTGCTTTCACAAGCTGAGTATCTCTCTCTCTCTCTCTCTCTCTCTCTCTCTCTCTCTTATAACCTCCTTCTCTTTCTACCCGTTTCTATTCATCCTGTTCACCGGATCATTTGGCTCCTGATTTCCGGCCATTCTCATGTCTTTTTCCATCCTTTAGCTATGGAATAATGTAGGAGTACTCTAGTATTTTTCAGATGAGTATTTTTGAATATGTAAACGTCCCCATACACTCTAATTAACTCTTCAACGTTCTCCAGTCTCGATCTAAAAGGCCACGATGAGGCGGTCCCTCCCTTTTTTATTCCATTGGATTGCGACGATGTTCGAACAAAGAGTTTGCACTCCACATTCATCGAATTATACACGGGTATATATATATATATATATATATACATACACCCCTTCATTCGGATCGACAGGCCTCTACCTTTGTTTTCCCAGATTTTCAAGTGATTCTCTCTTTTGCCGACATCTCTTCTTTCTTGAAGCGCTTGTCGAACAAGGAGCTGGATTTCAATGAAGTGAAAATTCATTCTATGCATCAATGCTTAGCATTCTCAAAGAAGATTAAACGTGGTTGAAATTTAAAGATCTTTTATGTAAATACTATTTATGTAAAATTCACGAGTACACTGTAAAAGAATTGACGAAAATGAACAAACAATATAAAATTATTTATACTGCTTTCGAAATAGTTGTCGATGATAATTGTGTATCATAGTAAATATCTGTTTTAGATTATTCAACATTTATCTCTTTTGTTGTAAATATAAATAGGTATATTTTATAATTTTTCTTTTGTACTCTCTGAACATTGAAACTTTTTCATAAATGCAAATGTCACCTATTACGCGAATAAAAGATAAATTGCATTTCTTTCAAAAACTATACAGCAATTCAGAAACAATACAGCTATAAAAAATTGCATCTGTTTAATTGAATCTTTGACATCGTCGTTCCGCAGGAAAAACTCAACTTAAACATATAAGATTAAATCTTATACTTTCTAAATTGACTAAATATGTACAACAGACGGCAATATATCCACCCCTCGTATCTTCCAACTTCCCCAGATAATTAATTAGACTCCGGAAAATACACGGCCAATAATAATATTTGCGCGCAGCGCGTAAAACTGGGTTAAGTAGCCCTTCCGTGCAAACTCCAACGAGCTGCCCTTTCGCTCGGGCCAGAGAAGCCTTAATTAAACGACGAAATTAACCCGTCCACCCGGTCCGAAATTCCGGAAACCCCGCAGACAGAGAGAAAGAGAGAGGATCCCCCGGTCAGAATATGCGTGAACGATCAAAATTATTAGATAATTTCAAAAGAGCACCCCAGAGTCCGTCTTGACCCCCCTGCCGCCAAAAAAAAAAAAAACGAACGGCAAAGGGCAAAAGGAAAGCGCCACGACTCTGAGAATCGTTCTTTCGAGCCACCCCCTCTCCTCTCGCCCCTCTCGCTCCCTCTCTCTCTCTCTCTCTCTCTCTCTCTCTCTTTCTCGACCGACACCCGCACTTGAGAAAGCGTCGCCGTCGGACTAACGGACTCATTCATTGCCCAGTTAAGCGGCACTTTGCCCTGAATATTCATAGCCACTCTGGGGAGCGGGGGCGTCCTCCCACCCTCTCTCCTCGTCCTCCTCCACACTACGTACCTTTGAAGCGTCCTGGGTAAACGTCGCTCCGAAAAGTTCGCCGCAGTCCGCGGGCGCTCCCTCAAAGTGTTTCGCCGAGTTTTCGGACCTTCTCTCCCTCCCGCACTTCCGAACCGTCCTGCCCCACCTCCCGCTTCGCCCTGGCTCGCGGGCGCGGGCGCAGCCGCGTCGCGTCGCGTGCCGTAGTCGTCCGACGTAGCGGTCGGCCGGTCGTTGCTTTTTGCGCGGAGCGCAGGAAATCAAAGACCGCGGAAACCTGGCTTTTTGCCCCAACCCCCCCTCCCCCACCAGCCTTCCTCCCACGCTGCGCGTCTCCCGTAATTATTCGTCGCGCGCTCTGTGCTGGGGCTCCCTTCCCCTAGCCGCTCCAGGCACTTTTATCCTTTTTCTCATCTTGTTTGCGGTCGGTTTCGTTTTTTGGGCAGAGCTGGTGAGACGGAATTTTAAACCACCTCTCCCCTCTTCCTTCCACCAAAATCTATCTTTGCTGCACCAGCCGCTTGGTTCGACTATTTTCGGTGAATGCGGCTTCCCCCTCGGCGTTTTTTGCCAATCCGAGCGATTTCAAAAACTTACGGCCGAGCTCGTCACACCTCCAAAAATTGTTACACAACTATAGAAAGCAGTGAAACTTGCCAATCCTCGGACATTAGCGTAGAGAGTTTGACATTATTTTTGTTAGAGATTCTTTTGATTTTACTGCAAAAAATTGTCTGATTAATTTAACCATCACGCATGTTGGTGAACCTGATCCTTTACCATGGACATAAGATTATTGGAAGCTTGAAGTGCGTTTAGCAAAACATGAAATAGACCTCGCAAGTACGATATGAACACAGAATCTTGATTCTACAACGAAATATATCAGAAAAACCATTCTAACATTATGTCAAATGGTTGTCATATTTGTAAATACAGGTTATCTTATTTTATACACAGTTGCGAACATTTTTAGTACCCTTAAGAGTAAACTTCCAACAACAAATTGCAATTCTCATTGGCAAGGCTCGAAGGTCATTTGTGGATTTGTTAAATTTTATGATCAACCCAGATGTCTAGGATGTTTACAATTGCATCCAGTTGTCTGCCATAACCTAGTCTATAACGCGTTGATTTGTAAATAATAAGTTCGACGAATAAAATTCCCAGTAGTGAGTTCCAAGTTGTCTTCAGAAAACTAATAAATTATAATGTAATAATATATGTACCCAGATGAGAATCGAAATTTTGAGAGTTAAAAAACATATTTACCACCAGTTCGATACGGATCAGGATTATTATTTGAAATTTCTCTCGGTAACGTGAAATTACAAGCACTGTTAGTGCCATATTTAATTCTACACCATAAATATCAATACTTACGGAAGACATATCGAGAAGCCAGGAGAGAATACTTACACGCTCGAAAATCTTTATATTGACACTGTTATGGGAATAGTATCAAATATCCTTATACATGAATACAGCCGACAGTGAGGCATTTTTCTCAGCGCTCGAAAGACGCACCGAGTGTTTCGCGCAAGACTATTACCGAAACTGTAGTAAAAATATTTGCAGTTTAAAGTCCTCGTAATATTGGCGGCAATCCGGCGTGTCAATCCTAATTACCGAACGCCGGGGACTTTCAGTTTTACCGCTTCTCCGGCGAAACTGTATAAAAGACGATGTCGGAGAAACAAGTTTGCCTTCCGCTAGCCTTTATTTCTCTGTTAAACAAAGATACAGAGAGACAGAGAAGGACAGGAGCAAAGCGAGAGACAGAATTCCAGTAGCACTTCCGCTTTGAATTACTCGAGAACGCCCAGCGCGACCGTCTAACTTGTGCCCTTTCTATATACTTCTCTCTCTCTCTCTCTCTCTCTCTCTCTCTCTCTCACTCACTCTCTCACTCAGTCTCTTTCCCTCCCTCTCGCAATATTCCGACTGTCTGTCGGGATCTCTTGGCCCTTCGCCCCTCGAGCGTGTATATGTACGTTCGCCCGGTAACTTGCGCGCTGCCGCGGACATTTGCATTTGACGTGCTTGAAGATCCGCGAAATTTCCCGTGAAATTGCGTTACCGCGAGCCGTCGGGCCGTTCGCTCGCTCGAAAAATATAATATAAATAAAGGGTCCGCCCCTCCACTCCCACACTCCCCGCCGCTCGCCGTCGCTCTCGCTTTTTGGGACCGGCGTCGCGAACGAGTACGAGGCGAGCTACTACCCCCACCCCCGTCCCCCTGCGGCAGCTCGCCGCTCCTCTCGCACCGTGTTGGGAAATTCACGAATTCCGACGGCTTTTTACGAGCTCGCGCTTTATGTGCGGCCGCGCGCGTTTGACGCGGCTGTCCAGAGCGCGCGTCTCTCGTTTCCCTCGTAAGAGCCTCTGTAATTTTTACATCGGGCTCGTGGGCTTGTTTTTCTTTTTTTTTTTTTTAGTATTTTTGCTGCTTGAATATTTTAAACCAACGAATTTCGAGGGAAGTCTTTTCGGTGCGTGTTCTGAAAATGTGATTTTTTTTTTGTTTTTAATAGAATAAGTTTAGTGCGCGGATTATTTTTTTCATGCACGGTGCTTTTATTTTAAAATCCAGTATTTCTGTAGAATTTTTATATTTTTCAAAACTCCCTTTTAATGCTTTCAAAAGTTTTTTTCTGTATTGAAGAACATCTTATTGCAAAATTTACCAAAATTTACATTTAAGGCAGATTATTAAATGTTGTGATAAATATATAGTAAAATGTCGATTAGTAATTCATATCGACTGATTAAGAAGTTTTCTTTCCTAAAGAATATTTTTTATTTAACCGTTTCAATTTTGAAAAATGTTTACAATATGCGCTTTATCAATCTTAATTTCAAACTCGATTTACAAATAAAGAAATCAATATGTGATATGCTCTGGCCCAAAATTCGAAACAACTTTAAATGTAGCAGTTCACCGAAGTGTAATTCTGCGGTAAAGCCCGCGTGCAATTTTAAAGTATAAGCTTCTTTAATAC
This sequence comes from Sycobia sp. Sy_11, assembly GCA_018907035.1. Lineage (NCBI taxonomy): Eukaryota > Metazoa > Arthropoda > Insecta > Hymenoptera > Epichrysomallidae > Sycobia > Sycobia sp. Sy_11. The sequence goes on along the minus strand of JACCIC010000212.1, from coordinate 382,211 downwards.
GGTTCGATTTCTCTCTCTCTCTCTCTCTTTCTTATTTTTCCACCATCTCACGTGCAGAGGCTACGAGATTGCTTCATTAAATTCTATGAATGTGTATCCCACCTGGAGTGGGTGCGCCCGTGGCGTCTGAAAGGGATTTGCTGGCTTTTCCGAGTGTCGAACTTGATGGCGGGAGGATGGGGGAGGGGAAGAGAGGAGGGGAAGACGATTCGATTACGTGGCTCTATTTCTTACGGATTCGATGAGATTTCAACGATAAATTGTATTATTTAAGAGGTTCGCTGTAGCCGCGATTGTAGGCTCTAACGTATTTTTCAATAATTCCCTCTCTAGATATTCCCGGTTTGTTCTCTATTACTGCATTTCGAATGCATGATATATAGTGCGAGATAGTTTCACTTAAACTACTTATCTGTTCGAAATTGTTAAAATGTCCTTCTATCATCGGTGCCATCGTTCATCTCGTTAGCATTGCCAATAATGATATCAATATCATCTCAGGTTAAAGGCAGGTAATGAGCTCTGATAAACTCTTTTATCGTGGTACAGTCAGTATGATTGATTTTACTAGAAAATTGATCCTTTTTTCGAATCTTTTAAAGCAACTGACGTAAAATTTAAGCCAATAAAATTTAATTAAGCCAATATTTTTCATTGACTTATAGTTGAGAGCTTAAAACCCAATAAACGATTAAAATCGGAAAACACTATGAGCAACAGCTTCACGTAGTATCGAACCTTTCTCGTTTTTTTCTTCACGCTCATAGTAACATTGAATGTCTCCAGTTGGACAATTGTGCCTTAGTTTCGAGGTCAATTCAACAAACCCATACATCAATACCTGTTATAATTTACTCGAGCGATGGCTATTTACCTGATACAGTGGATCTTGAGCTATATCACGAAATTGATAATCAATTTCAAATAATCTCATCCATTTTTTCGAAACTCGAAAAATCGGCGAGAGAACCAAACATGCTTCACTGGCAGTTTGGAGTATTTCAGCAATGTAGCTCTCAGTGTACATGCCAAATCCAGGTAAATATAGCAACATGCATACATATTGTGCATTTATCTCACCACGTGATAAAATAGTCGACAAAGTTTCAACAAAAAATGAAGAGAAATAAAGAGCGCTGTCATTCACACAGAATGATCACCAAGATTCACAGAGAGCCCATAACCGACCTTACAACATGTCGGATCTTCCAAATCATTTGCCGCGCGCACACGAGATTGTCACTCGCGGGCCACACTCGCTCGGATAAGCAGTGGTATGCGCGTGCACCTGTAGGTGGGAGGAGCCAGTGCGGTGATCGTCACCAATCGAGCTCGCGAGCGAGGTAGATAAAGATGAAAAAGAAAAAATGGAAACGCGACGGCGCGGCGGTACAGTCGTGGACGGGCGAACGAGAGGTGGGAGAGTAAGCGGAGCCGTTGAAAGAACGAAGATACCGGAAAGGTTCCCTTTGCAGTCGTCCTCGCTGATCGAGAAGTAAATGCCTTCAGTGCCCCCGCCACCCCCCCCTTCCCTACCGCCCATCAACGGCACCCGCTCCACGTCGCGCGCGCGCACGTTATCGAGTCAATGGAGTACACGCGGCGTCGCTGGGGAGCGAGGACTGGTGACACGGAATACTAAAAATAAGGGGGTTCGAAGAGGATATCGGATGGGATTAGTTTTAGGAGAGAGAGTACGACTAGGAGGAAGATAGAGAGGCAGAGGGATAGAGAGAGAGAGAGAGATATAGGGGTAGAGAGAGAGCGAGAAGAGGGAGACAATGCGCACTGAGATCGTGGACGTTGCGCTAGGTAAAGTTCCGATTTAGATTACATTCCTGCTTTATGTTTAGATTTGGTTTGATCTTTTTCAGCTTGCTTATTGTCGTAACTGTCGTGAATTTTACAAGCCAAATATTATAATTATATATTAATCTATTATTTCGTTTTATGCAATATTATACATATATATATATATAATAATAATAATATATATATATATATATATATATATATATGTGTGGACATATGTGTGTGTGTGGTGTGTGTGGTGGTGTGTGTGTGTGTGTGGTGTGTAATCTATTATTTTCTGAAATAAGTTTCACACAAATAGAAACAAACCATTAATCAGCTAATGTGACAACAAGGAGCCACTAACTATCTAAGGGATCGTATAATTGAGAATCGGAATCGACAAACTTCTATTTGCGCATCATCTTCATCGATCCAGGTTGTTGTAGATCTTGACAGTATTTTTTCTCTCGAGCTTAAGGACTTCGTATAGTTAAGTCGCGGAGTGGAGGAGAGTCCGAATGGAAGCATAATATAAATTTATGTTAATACAATTTATTTGGTGGAGCTTCATTAATCGCTCTGTAGGTCTATATTTTATGCTTTTGTTTCTTATAACATTTATCAATTATTATATTTTGAAATTTTGATTTGATCATAATGGTTACAAAAAGCCAACTTAGCCTTAGATAATACGATGAATGAAAATAAAAGTAAAAATAGTCGGTAAAGGTCAGTAGTTTTTTAAGATAACCAAGACGTTCTCACTAATATTTCATTCTTATATAAAATAATTTATTTTTATAACTTGTTTGCTAATTAAGAAGATACCAAAACTTCGGCCAAATTGTTCGGTGTGAGAATGCTATTGTTTCTTATACATTATTATGTCATTTTACCGTAAAAACCTAAATTCTGTAAATAATTTCAACCTGCAATGGAATGAATATAACCCAGTTTGATTTATTCGATAATATTAATATCATTCGAGTTCGACTCGACTAGGCGTATTTTATAAATTATGACAAAATATTAAATTCAAAACTATATATATATATATATATATATATATATATCTGTGTATAATTATTGATAAATTTTATAGCCCGCACGCCAGGCAGCCAGTGATTCTTATGAGATTTTTTTATGAAACCCCTCTACCCAGCGAGCGTATTATTAATTTAATAAAAATATTTGAATAATCGATGAAACGCGCCATTTAACGCCAGATGTCCTCGAGTGGCGCGAGGCGGGGGAGGGAGGGGGGTGGCGGCGAGGGGAGGCGCAATCCAAGGGCCTCGTATAATCCGAACGGCCGGGAATAAAACCGGGGCCGAATTAGCGCGACTCGCGCGGTTAATTTTACGAACTCCGCGCTCCGATGGAGGAAGTTTTACGAGGGCGGATATTTTCGAAACACCTATATAAGCGCGTCCATTCGCCGGCGGGGAGCCCGTGTCAGCCTTGAGGCGCGGAGTCGCGGGATCGGCCGCGGCGACTCGGCGGTGGGACGCCTGCAGGTAATGTAAGAAGCGGCCACGGCTCCGATTTTTCGCCCTTTACGATGCGTCGGAATTGTGCGGCGCGCTCGGGCTACGCGCGCGCCCTTCGGCTTTTATCGGGTTTGGCGAATTCCCTCTTGTAATTAAAATTTTTTCCACCGAGAGGGGTGAACTTTGGTTCCGACTTTGCGATTCAGTTTTTATTTAGCTGCGGAGGCAGTGGTTTTCGGCGAAACTTTGTTAATTCAAGTTGAGTCGCGGCGGTTTTCTATAACATCGAATTTCTGATAGTTTTGTGTAGTTAAAGCTCTGTTGTTCTTTCTGATCTCATTGACTGTTTAAAAATCGTTTAAATTGCTTTGATTGGAAAACATTTGATTGGAAAAATTCCAACTTGTCGATGAATATAAAAATATGATAAATGAAATACATATATATATATATATATATATATATATATATATATATATATATATATATATATAGGCATGATTTATCTATGTATAGGCTTGACAGTCATATCATCTTATGAGAGAAACTACCATCTGACGGCCAAACGCATGTAACGACTTATTTATTTTTGAGATAAAATATTGCGCTTATTTTAAAGTTTGATACTATAACTATGTATTTATGTATAATAATAATAATTAATTATTAATATTAATAATATTAATTATAAAAATTATTATTAACATCTATCCATCATACTTACATCATCTCATTGGGATTTTACAATGGTTTATTTTCTGACGCATACATGCGTCACACCGGTACTCTCAGGGTTCAAGGATCATCATTGCTATATTATTCGAAATTTACCTTGTTGGTAAATTTACCTTGTCGGTAATATTTAAAGACTTTAAGACTTTGGTTCGCATATGAAATTCGTGAAAAATTAAATTGTGCAAAATAAAATCACTAACCAAATGGAAATAAATTTATGGAAAGGTAATTTTATAATCTTAGAATCATTTTCTGCCCATGAAAATTATTCTATATTACAGATCATTCCATAATGTGAAAAGTATTTATCTATTGTAAGTTGTCATAATGTAGGGTACAAGAGACAAAAAGAAACCAAATGTGGACCTTAAATTTTAGGTAACAGTCCGTGAGAATTTATTTATTCATTATCTGTTCTTTAAAAAATAAATTGATAAAGATCCAGGTAAAGAAGAACATGAATACTGTAGATTCATAACAAAATCTTAATTTCACTGCACCTGATGTAGGTAATGGATTGTCTGCATGGTAGGAGTCTATGCAAGGTTCCCTCGATGCCATCAATTTCTCGAGCCACCTACCCGAATCTTTAACTGTTCTTGTACGATTTGGATGATTAAAATCAACTTGGATTAAGCCAAAACGAAATCTAAAAGAATAATTTCTATATTAATATCGCGTCTTTGAAAAAGACTGAAAGAGAGTGACCTGTCTCACATACTTGAACGTATCGACGAATTCGTAACTATCAACTAAACTCCAATACATGTAAGATTTAATATTAATATTATCCTTGTAGATGGCATCCGATACGACTTTTAAAAAGATGGAAAGAAACTCTATCCTATCGTAATCTTTAAATGAGTCGTAGGATGGGTAGCCGTTTTCTACAATGTAAATAACTGGATTATCATATTCTAACTGAATTTTTCGTAAAACATCTCGAAAACCGTCCGGGAAAACCTAAAAATATAGATAAAAAATACTCTTATATTGTAAATTTCATTCGTGTTTAAAAATCGAGTTGTTATCACTTCGTGTACATATATATATATATATTGATAGACAAATAAATATCTTAGTTCGCACTATTTGTCATTTGACTGCTTTAAATAAAAAGTAAGTGAATAAATTTCAATCATTCAGAGTTACTATACCAACACGTTTTAAGGTACAAAAATTATTTCCAATAACAACGGCTTGCAATTATAATAAGGCACGTTCTATAACTTTCAGTGGTAACGTCAAATGGAAGCGTGGCTTTTTAATAGTGCATCAATATGTCATCGTAAGTAAACACTTTGTATAGAGTTAATCATGAACTCATTTCTGGGAAGAAAATGAGTAATGTATAAAATTTGGGTTTACGCGAAAATTAATCTAAATGAACACAAAATTCGAGAAGGAAAAAGGTTATTCAAAACCAAGATTGATTATTCAATGTGGAAAAAGTGCAATATTAAAAATCACAAGTATTGTCAACATTACAGATATTTGTTTGAAGATTAGTATTAAAACGTTATTTGGTCTAGAGAAGCAATGAAAACTAATACTGTAATTATTCAATGTTTTGCCATTTAACAAATTGATATAAATTAGTTCTAAAACTTTTTATAATGTACTGCGAAAACTCTTCATTCTCAAATCTCTAACCATAGAAATTACTTTGTAATTGAAAGTACATGAATATAATAGTCTTGCATATAATGTTATTCCAGGCTGCTGTTTTATCACTGGATTACCCAATTTTCAGAACGATAGGCTTGTCAGTAAGACAATCAGTCGTTGGAAAGATACGCCCTCTCTCACTCTCACTCTCCAATCTCTCGCCCTCTCTCTCTCTCTCTCTCTCTCTCTCTCTCTCTCTCTCTCTCTCTCTCTCTCTCTCTCTCTCTCTGCCTCTTTCTCTCTTACAGTGGAGAAAAAGAAATTCACATCAGATTTGCAACTACATGTATAAATACATATAGGTAGATCAAACATTCAAATTTCAGACGTTTCTTGCGCATTTATATTATAATTATTGTGGTTTCTATATTTACTTACAACTGATTTATATACTGAATAATTCCAACTGGGATCATTGCTTACGACAACACCGCTATCAGGTGATATATAGTAGTTTGAAAACATATCTTCTTTGTCCTGTACTCGGGGTTCTGCGACATGTGATTCATAATGAATCAAAGCAAAGAAATCCGCCGTTCCTCTAAAGTTACAATTATTAACATATACATATGCATATAGATATGTGTGTGTGTGTGTGCCAATTATTTATTATAATAAATAAGTTTATTATTAATACAGTTAATTATTTTTACACAATGACCGCATTCTGATTAATATCGTACACATCGTGCGTTTCAGAATCTGATATAAATATAGTTATTTTATCTTTAACGATATAATAATATTTTGACAAGAATTTCAATAAATAATTGGGATAATTTTATGTAATTGTTTTAAAGAATAGTTAAAGTAAAAAATGTTAACCTTATGCGATCGACCCATTCTTTCGAAAAGGATGGCAACCTTGATTCCTCCAGACCGTCGAGCTTACTTTGTTCTAAAACCAGCTTTTTCATGATCGGCGGATAGTCGCCGGCTTTAGAAAAAATAGGATATCCAAACCACCCGCAAGTAAATTGAAAAGCTATTTCATCTGATATAGTGTCATTCTTGTACTTTGAATAATAATGGTCACAATTTAAGTTTATACTAATTAGACCTTTCTGTTTGGGACGAAAGTCTTTCTGGTACATATGATAAATGTTGGCGTGTGCCTTCAAAATATTGTGGCCACATAAATAATTTGCTGTAAGATTGGCTGGATCTGAAAAAATTGTATTTCATTGCGATTGTTGAATGAAAAAATGATATTTTTTATAGAATATAATTATGAGCATGGTGATCAGGCACATCATTATATACATATGCAACCATATCGTTAATTGCAATTTTCTTAATTAACTTAATTTTCTGATCGGTACGAAGGAGAACAAAAAGTTGTTGTATACATTATTTAAACTAGTCAGAAAAATGAAACAAAATGGTATAAATCGCGTAAGCCGAATGTTATAAAAAATCATGATAACCTTACAAAGCTATTTCAGGCATCTCGTTTAAATATCTAATATTCGTAAAAACCAATTGTAAGAGGATTTTTTATTTCTATTTTTTTCTCATAACCTAGTTTTCTGTATCGTATTGTAGGATAGTGTAAGGGTGGTTGGCGAAATAAACAAAAATCGAAAATATATAGGTACATAAGTTGTTGAAGACTAAACTGATAATAAAGTCATACTGGAGGAAAAAGCCTGTTTCATAAATAAATTCTTCATTCCATAGATGTTGATTGTTCGGATTTCGTTGTACAAGACCGTTCGTATGAATGTTCGTCGCCTATTGCATAACTCCAGCTTAGGTGTGGGGTTGGTTGCTCGACATCTGATTGATAAATACATAGATACAGTATCTGCGCATCCTCACTCTCTACCTCCATTCCCTCACTTCTGTCTCCGTCGGCCGTAGTTTTTACATCCAAGTTTTGACACGACGCAGTTCTATTTATAATTTCCATCGAGCCGTCGAACCGCTGTCTTAGAAATGTAGAAATCGTTTTTCTGCATTTAAAAGCGCGGGAAACGAAGACTGAACGAAAACACGTTTTATAAAGGTTTTCAAAATTAATAATTTCGGTGTCCAGTCTAATACAATCATCATATTAAAATGGATTTACATTATGATGTTCAGTAGATTTTGACAGTTTTTTAAAATTATTACTACTACTGAATTACAAATTTTATAAAAAAAAATCCAAGCAAGTAAATTAGCATCTTCTAAAGGGCACACAACTGAAAGATAAATAATCCTAATAATATGTTCTTTCAAATTATTATTTTATAATTACTTCTAAAAGTCCTGTAAATTCCACTACTTTCAAACTAATTCTGAGAACCACGCACTAGTCCTCATGTATTAAAACCAACATGTAATCGAAGTTCAAATTCCTAAGTCATTATGATAATCACCTATAATCAATATTAACTGATGTTGTTTATTGGGTTTGATATCATATAAAATGTAATATGATTTTGGAAGCGATAGATACACTCATAAAAACGATACGTACTATGTAATTAGAAAAAAGTGCAGAAATTCTGTTTAAGCCCTTTTCTTATCCAAATATCAGGTGGTACGAGAAAAACAAAAAAAATTTGTCTATTTCTCGAAAAGTCTTTATTTTTTTAAGAATTTTCAATGACTATATTAACACATAAAGAATTTTAATATAAAGAATTATGATTATATAAAAAATAGCGAAACAAAGCTTTTAAATAATAATTAGAAGTTAAATTAAAATAATTAGAAGTTAACTAATGGATATTTTGTTGCTCATATAGTATTTGAAGGGATTAATGTAGCATGAAATACAAGGAAAACAATTTCAAAGTAAATTGTACTACCTTGTTAAATGAAAATATGGCCGATGAAAATAGTAACAGTTGAATTTATGAGAGTCTACAGAAATAAAATTAGTGATTTTAATAATTAAATAATTATTAAAATTATTTATAAGTGGAACGACTATAATAAATATCAAAGCTGTGAAGCACTTACCAAGTCTACCGAGGAATGTTTCAGGAAAATAACATTCGAATGCATACCAGGTACGGTTCATTGATAGTAAGGAACTTTTTAACTCTGTTTCCGAACTCCGTAAAAATAAATCTTGCATATTCTGTAAAAGAGTCGATCATCGACTCGTTTGTCCAATCGCCGAATACCGCTGGGTAGTCGTAATGCTGAAGAACAACCATCGGCTCAATATTATTCTTTTCTAATTCATCCAATAGAGCATGATAATATTGAACGCCCTTCAAGTTGATCTTATTTGGATCACCATTTATAAATAATCGTGGCCAGCACATTGAAAATCGGTAGGCATTCAGCTAAAAAGAATACGTAAAACTATATTGTCTTTCCAACATATATGTGTTTGGAAAAGATAAAAATAATAAATTTGAAATAATAAAGACATTTTTCTCGTGGATTTTGTTCCACTGAAAGTAAATGGAGAGGTCTTTTTTATTCAAGAGCATTCTTGAATTTCATCATTCAATACATTATTGAAATCGCAAATGGGAAAACTTCGTTTACAAACATTTAAGCTAATTTTTATAATAAAATTTTTAAGAATTCTAATGAAAATTTATAATTGTTTGAAAATTAAATTTTGCTGTTGCTGTTTAGTAATTTTGGTAACTAGTCAAATTCACATCAATAAAAATTGTAGGATAATTTACAATCATAATTTTAGTTTAAATTTTCATTTATCATTTAGAATTTTAATTTATCAGCTGATATAATTTTGAAAATGTTAGAAGGTACCCAGCTATAAGACTGGAGTTATCAGAAGTAATTAATACTTTCTCACCTATTCAAACTTTCAATATTTCTACTTATCGTATATAGTTGTGAAAAAAATAGAATAAGGAAGTAAGATCTATTTTCTTTATTTTTATTACTCACCCCCATGTTTTTCAATATTTTTATGTCCTCCTTAAATTTGTGAAATGTGTCACTGGTTCTAAGTGGTGGAGTCTGTTCAAATAATTTCATAGCACGTTCCAGAGCAGATTCACTATATTCTTTATGGATTAAGTTAAATATTAAATTATTATATTTTATAGAAAATTTCGATAATCTCCTAATGAACAGTTTACACTAATGAAATATTAAGATTGTATATCGACCGTTTCTACGAAGAGAGGCTTCACTGAAGGTCCTATTAGAATAACGATGTAGGACACCTGAAATGCAAGTAATGTCGGTAGAAAATAAATAAACAATGTCCAGGATTTATCGTACGCGTAAGGATCCCTCGCTCTATTCACTGGTCGTGAAACAATACAATTGCGGCGCACTAGGGTGCACAAACGATAGTCGCCAATGACTCGATGAAAACTAAACCATCTACGGAGCGCTTAGCGAAGGACGATTATTTATTCACAATATTAAAACAAAAATTTTTGTAATTATTTTTTTCGAATTTGACTTTGAGAAGCTTCAGCCCTTAGATATTTAGACTATCGTGTAAACTTTTCAATATGTTTCAGTTGACTTCAAAATACTTTGCATTCTATGGTATTTGAAAGGTAATAAGCAGATATGTAAATAATAGACATTGGAATTCCGAAGCTGTAACGTGTGATGATTGATTGGTGAAAGAACAGGATTGACTTTACTTATATTCTTTTGAGAATGGTGCAGTTTTTCTGATGATTTGATACAAGGACAGTCTAACTGTCATTATAATTTTTAATTTTTATTTTTTTATTTTTATTATTTTTGTATGTTGATTTATTAATATTAATATAAATTTATATTGATATTATTACGTATTATTTTCGATTGATTTAATTGGACTGTAAGACCAATGAAAATATTTATTAATTGGTACAGTTTTTCGTCACGATTTCGAAGGTCGGTGTAAGGGCTCCGCGACGAAATTGATTTCATTGGGCATTGCGTACATCGTTTACTTTGTTAGTTATTTATATTATATTATTATTATATATTCTGACAGAGTATTCCTTATACCGAAAACGAGCTTCTTGTTTCGAAGAATAGGTCATATACGTAATCATTAAAGATATTTTATATAAGATATTTATTTCTTTATTTTGTTAAATTTGTGTACTTAACAGTTTCTTTGACATGAACTCTGAGTTCCTGTAATAATTTATACTCTTTTTCTTGTAAATAACAATATTTTTAATTAAATTGAATTAAAATTCTTCTGAATTAAAATAAAATGGTGGAAAATTAATCCATTGAATTAATAAACGGACACAATTATCTAGCCAAATCGTCTGGCATTAATTAATTATTGTCAAGTAATTGTATAAATTTTTATAGATTTGAAATCTTTGACTTACCGGAGTCATCCCAAAGTCCCTCTGCTTGAACCGCAGATGTACCCGCGCCCAAGAGAAAGTCATTTGGTAATTTTAATGCAAACTTGTTAGTTGTGTAGCAAACACTGGAATTCTCTGAATACCTTTGAATTGGAACATTGAGATGAAAAAATATATACGCACTAGTTTTATAGAATTTAAAACATTTAATTATTCAAATAAATATCTCTATTTGTCTTACGCTAGTGATTTTCCCGCAATAACTGTGGATATGAAAAATAATAAATAAAATGTGTTCATTGTATCGAAACTGTGAATTGACTGCTCCATTTGAAAATTTAACAAACATTTATACGCGTATATTTAAGAGAATAATATCAGAGCGATAATAATTATAAAATAAGCGGATTATTATAGGGATAAAGTTACTGAATACTGGCTTATACTATAAAAAAGATTATACTCTTGTAAAAATATTTGATAATATTGACGTAGAGCAGACATTTAGCAAATCGAAATGTAGAATGTTTTCTTGACGTAACGTGAATCTTATCTTGTATATCTTAATTTGAGTCTGTAGAGGTTTATTATGCTTGTATAACAAACAATATAAGAAAAATATAGAGTATATCATATTCAAATAATTAAGACTTTTAAGTCCTCAACAATTACAGGTGATATAATGTTTATGCTGTATACAATTACTAAAAGTTATGTCATTCGATATTTGAAAATGAATTGTTCCGTAGTACAAAAACCAGCATTTTTTAGCGCCATTACTGACAATACGAATATTAGTCGAGGAAATAATGTGACATCGATTTACGAACGTTCTCCATATTTAAGTATTCAATTAAAAATAATATTTTTGATTATTTGCATTTTTTTAATTTTTTTGAAATTTTACGCATCGCTTACGTTTCAGCCACTGCTACCGAAAAGATTGATGCAGGATTTATGGATATTAAAATACGATTGCGATACATATTTACCGACAGACTTGCGCGATATCTGATTAAAATATTGTGGATCTGTTGATTTTTTATCTCACCTTTCAAACAATGGCTGGCTGCGTGGTGCCATGCAGCACATTGTTGAAATTCCCGGATTTTGAGATGCGTTCCACGCTGTCTATGCTCCAAGTGACTCTACGCCGACTAAGTTCTCAGCATCCCTACGATACTACTGTGTATATTAGAATAATGTTGTCATAAGGCATATTGTCGCGTGTCTCTTATAGTAGCGAAAACAGCAGACGCTCCGGTCAAGCCTGTTAATGTAATGTATGAGACAAATAGAAAATATTGATCTTACCTGCTCCTGCCAATTTAACCAATCAGATTAATCTGGTAAAATAATGCAATAAAATATGCGAGGTATTCTGCTATGGAAATTGGTAAATAAAATTCGGATTATTCGAGTGCGCGATCCCCCATCAACACACATTGTTAATATATTTTAATGATTTTAATTTTTTATTTTAATTTTAATAATACTGAATTTGTTTTATTTATTTATCGCCCTTGTGATATATCTGCTAAGTCAAAAGAAAAAAAAATACGTGCAATCGGCATGAAATTCACACGGTTAAGCTGAGCGATATATGAATGGACCAATTAAGTCATAAATTAAATTAATAAATATTTTTATCAGTCTTACAGTCTTTATACTATAATATATTATACTAAAATAATGACAGTAAAACTGTCCTTGTTTATAATCAACTCCTAAGAATCTGAAATAGAAATTACTACAAAAAATAAAATTAAATTACATTAAAAATTAAATATGATAAACATAAACTATATTCTACGTTAGCAATGGACAGCCTGACTGCTACCACATTAAATTACATCTTCATGGATTAAACTAAAACTGATATTTTTATTTTATTTTATTTTATTATTTTAATTTTCTTTTATTAATATTTTTATTTTTATTATTTTTAATTTTTAATCTAATTTATTTTTAGTAGTAAATTTCCATTTCAGATTCTTCGGGGGTGATCATAAACAAGCACAGTCTAACTATCATTATTTTAGTATGATATAATATGAAGACTGTAAAACAGACAAAAATATATAATTCAGAACAGTCGAAATAAGTACGGTCGCCACGACTTGGTACAAAACAGCTGCCGGTAATCTTCGTAAACGTATCGCGCGACGTAATCCCTTATCAATCAATGAAGAGGCAAAGAAGATGAGAGCAAAAAGCTTAAAATTGATTCAATTCAATAGTAAGAAAATATGTGAGAAATCACGTCGATGCGCTGCATTTATTTTATGCAAAATTGCAGACGTATGTTTATGGGTGAGTTTGCGGACGTGCACGATTCTTTTATACACATGTGATATGGCATAAATAATGCATTTAAATAGGTATTCGCGATTTCTTGTTCAAATTTTAATGTTGATTTAAAAAATAGGATTCTAATATTTGACGTCCATTGAGGCAACTGAAAATGTATGTAACTTTAATTAAAGAGACGATAAATATTCGTCCTGCGTAGGACAAAGGCGGGCGTTCTGTTCGTATTCTATATGCTCGAAAAAGAATTAAAATTTGTTTTATTTATTCAACAAAAAGAATCTAATGACCCGCTACTAATAAACGGTACCTGCGTTTCTGGCAGAAGTATAGAAACACAACGTAGCTAATACGCCTTGTTAAAGCTGCAGTTGGCATTTATATTATTTTCCTATATAACAATGTATAAAATGTCGTAAGGTGTAGAAGCTTTCGCACTAATGAACGAAAAAGCGAACAGCTGAAATGTGTAGATAAAGGATAGGTAAATACGGTCGACGCTGATACGTATTTCCGTCTCGATCCTAACCTCGACACGGTTGATCTGCCGCGGGAGGGGGAGACACATGGACCCTCTCAAAGACGGATTGGTATGTAATAGTAGTTCTCCTTTTGATAATTCTTTTTGCTCTTTATTGTTATACCATTGTAAATAGTTAGTCTAAAGATGAAAATCATTTAGCAACGCACTTGCTCTATTAGTATATAAAAAAGCAATAGAACTTCGAAGGTATTTGTATAAGTACAGATACTCGTTTCATTCTGTCTTCAGTGATGCAGTTCCGATTTATATGTACTGCAATTGTTAGCTGTAAAATATTTAATAAAAATGGAATTATAATATTTTATATAGTTGTTTTTTTATTTAACGTTCTTCAATTTTTGCTGCCAAATACTGGTGCCCATCAGTAGCAAAGGTCTACGATGTGTTTATGAACCAAGCACATGTAAATTGTTGCAGCGAGGCTTTTGCCAATCGGCCGAGACGGGAACTTGAACTCGGATCTCTGAATTGTTAGTCCTTCGCTCTAGCGATTGAGCCATCGTAGGCTTCATTCTATATAGTCATTTTACTAAGTTTGTATTATTTGTATGAATTTTTTTGTTGATTTACTTTGTTTTCAATATTTCATAAATCTATATTACACGAGAAAATAGTCTAAAGAATTGTCTCATGAGATAAAAATGTAATATCAATGATCTTTAATGAAGATAACGTACATTTCAAATTTTATGACGGTTTTTCATATTTCATAACAAAATACCAGTAAAACAGAAAATTTAAATTATATTGCTTATTCCTCGTTTCAAGTATTGCTAAGTATTCTACATATACCATGTGCATTATAGTCAACGCAAAAACAACAACGTGCGCCATACAAAAATAGAAAATTCGAAATTCAAGGAAATACATTTATATTATTACAGTCAAGTTAATAACTGTTCTTTATAAGAAATTCTCAATAAAATTCAGAAAAGAATCATCAACACCAGACTATTTAAATTGAATTTCGCAGTAATATATAATGAACACACTATACAAAATCTATTGAATCTACAGTGACGAGTATCTTCGCCACCTACCGTCAAACGAAATGTATTAAAATATTGAACGGTAATATTTGATAAATATTTAAAATAAAATTTTTGTGTGTTATGTAAACAAAAACAAATAATCCTTGAACAAAATCGTTAAGTGGCAAAAAAAAATTTTCCAAAATATTTCATCAAACTTTACAAATATATTCAAATTAAATATATTAGAATAGTTTTTTTTAGAAATAATTTAGAATAGTAATAATTAAATTTTTTGTACTGTTAAGGTATTTAATTATTATAAGTTATCATAATTACTACATTTATAATTATTCATATATATCTAGTCAAAAATCTATTATATTGTTTATGTTTTTTTATTGCTGTGCTCATAATTATAAGCTCATATCTTTAGTCAAAGTAGATTTTATGTTTAACTTTTCAAAAAACGCAATTAGATTTTATTGAAAATC
Organism: Sycobia sp. Sy_11; assembly: GCA_018907035.1. Taxonomy (NCBI): domain Eukaryota; kingdom Metazoa; phylum Arthropoda; class Insecta; order Hymenoptera; family Epichrysomallidae; genus Sycobia; species Sycobia sp. Sy_11. The sequence continues at coordinate 366,953 of JACCIC010000212.1, read as the reverse complement.
ATCGTATATGTTGTATTTAAATCTGAAATTTACCAGACTTAAAACGTATCATATAAGAGTGTTTGTTTGTGTAAAAATAGTGTACATGCAACTGTATTGCTTATATAAGATAATTATAAGTTGGCGATATTTTTTTCCACGAAATAAACAAAGGTTTCAATACCTCGAATAATCCAAATGTTTTGTACTTTCAAAATTTTTGTTCGTACAATGATATATTTATAAATAAGATTGTATAAAATAAAAATGATTAATTAAATAGTAATCAATTTATAGAAAAGTTATTTTATTATCTTATGGATAATTTTCTACAAGGAAACTTATTCTATATTACAGAGAATTTCATAAAAAAGAAATAATATTTAAAGTATTTATCTGTCATAAGTTGTCATGATGTAGGGTACAAGATTAAAAAAGAAACAAAATTTGGACCGTGATTTTAGGTAGGAGTCCACGAAAATTTATTTATTTAATATCTGTTCTCTAAAAAATAAATTGATGAAAATCCAACCAAATAGAAAAATGAATACTGAAGATTGATAACAAAATCCTAATTTCACTGCATTCGATGTAGACAGTCGATTGTCTATGCAAGGTCCCTTCGATGCTATCAATTTCTTGAGCCACCTACCGGAAGCTTTTACTGTTCTTGTACGATTCGGGTCAGTAAAATTAACTTGTATTAAACCAAAACGGTATCTAAAAAAGATTTTCTATATTAATATCGAATCTGTCAAAAACATCAAAAAACGGAATTTGTTTCACATACCTGAATGTATCGACGAATTCGTAGCTGTCGACTAAACTCCAAGTACATGTAAGATTTAATATTAATATTCTCCTTGTAAATGGCATCCGATATAATTTTTATAAAGATGGAAAGAAACTCTATCCTAGCGTTATCTTCATTTGAGTCCAAAGACGGATAGCCATTCTCTACAATGTAGATAGTTGGATTATTATATTCGTTATTAACTTTTCGTAATATTTTCTCAAAACCATCAGAGTAAACCTAAAAATATACATTATAAATAATCTTATGCAGATTGTAAATTTTATTTATGTTTAAAAATTGATTTGTTATCACTTCATATAAATTTACATTAATAGATAATTAGTAATTTAGTTTAATACTGTTTTTTATTTCAGTGATTTAAATAAAAGATATTTTTATAAATATAAGTAAAATTTAGTTGCGAATAGGAAAGGCTACTTAAAGCCAAGATTTATTATTCAATGTAAGAAAAGTGAATTATTAATAAGTAGAGGTACTATAAACTTTACAGATATTTGTGTAAGGATTAGCGTTAATACGTTATTAGACCAATCACAATTGTCATTTGGTCTAGAGAAACAATGAAAACTAATACTATAACTCTCGAATTTTCGCTATTTAACCAATCATTGTAGAAAATTCCTAAAACTTTTTACAATGTACTGTGAAAACTTTTCTCATATTTATGATCATAGAAATTGTTGGTAATTAAAAATATGTAAATGCAAAGGTATTGAATCTTATATCAGGCTGCTCTTGAGTTATTCGAATTCCTAATTTCCCTACGAGATGTCACGGAAATGATATGAGTTTCCAAAATAATTATGATAGCACAAGAACACCATACTTTCCAGCGAGATTAGCGAAGATTGGAATATCTTGCTCTTTGTCTTTCTGCCCCCCTCTCTCTCTCTCTCTCTCTCTAATCCTTAGACTCTAATAAATAAAATTCTAATTCTAATTCTCTCTCTCTCTCTCTCTCTCTCTCTCTCTCTCTCTCTCTCTCTAGATCCCTCTACAGAATGAACTTAAATTCAAAAGCATTGGTATGAATGATGCTGTGTTTGTAATCTTTCATTTCTCATCAGTCATAATAAGCTGATGGCATACCACAAAATGTATTTGTCATAGTATTATTTTCCATCCGTAACTTCCTGGTTCAAATATTCAATACCTCCATGAACTCGCTTCTTCTCTCATCTTTGGAAGAAGGCTTCCATTATCCCTATACTTCTTTGCTACTCGTGATATCGTGCATACTCGTATGCTACTGAAACTAATTTTCGATAAATGTCAATACTACGTTTTCCTTCGAAGATTCTCAAGAAAATTATTTATGATCAGTTACAGGAACAACTATTAAATTTTCAATTGTTAGACCTTTCCTCACACTAACGAATTAAATGGAAAATAACATATTAGATCAGATTTCAATAATAGGCATAATACAACAGCTGTCCTCTATAGATTGACTCGTTTTTATCCAAAAAGGAATACTCTGTACTATGCATGAACAAAAAGTCCATTTCTTGACACAAATTAAGGAGTTCTAAAGGGATCTGTTTTGGGACGATTGTTTTTCTGTGTATCGATAAAAGGCATACGAGACTTGTTGAACGAATCAAACATCCAACACTTACTCTATGGTGATGAAATACTGGGTGATGGGGTGACGGTTCGAACGATACACAAGAGTGATATCCAAAGGAGCGGTTACTGTTTCTCTCAGGCTCTGTGCTGACAAGGTGGAGATGGAAATAATTTTTGATACTAGGACAATTACTTTTGAAATGCAAGACAAAAATCAACTTAAACTTGACTTGAGGGAGGGTATCATAAGGCCTTTTCACACTAGTGACCGATAGTGGTCTCTAGTGTGGATGTTAAGTTAGATATGAACATGTTAGATTCAAGCATGGCAACTGCATTTAGATGAGTTAACAAAGAAAATGAAGAAAATCGTATCCTACGATTCTTTCGCAAATATACTGTTCAGGAGCTGAGAAGGAGACTTGCTGATATCGTTGCTAGTCTTACTGAAACATTCTTATTATTATTGTTCTATCCAATGTCTTATTAGCGATTATATGGAGACTACGAATTGTAAAATACTCCTATGTTCAATATGTGAAGGGAATTACGCGGGATTATCACTTCACCTCTTTGAGAACGTCCCAGGAATGATTGCCCACTGATAATGCGATGCATTATTTTATGCCTTTAATAATATAAAAGAGTATTTAATGATCTGCAGTTAAAGCAGCTTTCGAAAATAGCTTAAGAGTGGAGAATATAGAACTCGCAGCTTACTTTTTCGCACTCAGATTGAAAAACGTTTTTCTGAAGCACAAAAGCACAAATTTGTTGGATAGATTTTCGACTGAGATTCGAAATCTTTCGTCTCCCACAAAGTTCAAAGTAACAGTACGAAGAAATATCTTATTGAAATCGATTGAATCAAGATCGTTATAATCATTGTCGTATACATTTGACTTTAATTTTATAATAATGAATTTATTTAAACGAAGAATGGATCGAACGCTTACATATTCTGTAAAAGAGTATCTGTATCTTATTTCATCTATTGATAGATGTAAATAAAAGGAAATTATTTTGTGTTATATTTGTATTCATTTTAAATATTGTTCTGTATTTATCTTCTTATATTTATCTCTTATCTTCTTGTAAGTTCTTCGGCCTTTTTTAACTTTCACTGTGACGCAGTTTAAGTTTAACTATGATTATGTAAAAGTATTGTTTCTAATACTCAAATTGATCCTATATCACATGATTCCTTAGTTAATCGTGTGTATTACTGTATAAGTATACTATAAATGTATGATTTTGTTGCATGATTTGAATGTTATATGTATTTGCAGAATCTTATAATTATAATTTCCATTTTGTACAGGCAGACAAATAAGCATACATACGAGTATCTATCTATCGCTCTATACTGTGCATTGAGCGCCACTAATGAGAGGAGAAAATTTAAATCAAATTTGCATGTACATAGATATATAAAGATTGATAACACCTTCAAGTTTGAGGCTTTCTCTGCGCATATTATAACTATAGAGGTTTCTGTATTTACTTACCACTGAATTATACACTGAATAATTCCAATTGGGATCGTTGGTTACGAGAACACCGCTATCAGGCGATATAAAATAGGTTGAGTACAGATCATATTTTCCTTTTTCTTGGGGTTCTGCCAAATGTGATTCATAATGAATCAAAGCAAAGAAATCCGCCGTTCCTCTAAAGTTACAATTGTTATCAGTATATGCATATATATATATATATATATATATATATATATATATATATATATATATAGAATCGGTTTATTATTATGCAGTTAATTATTTATCACTATGTCTGCATTCTGATCAATTTGCATATAGTATGTACTATAATGCTATATTTATATAGTTTTTGTATATATAATGGTATAAAAATTTTAAAAACAAATTTGAACCTATAATTGGGAATTTTTACATAATTGTTGTGAAAGATAATTAAATTTGTTAACCTGATGCGATCTATCCATTCTTTGGAAAAGGTTGGCAATCTTGATTCCTTGAGACCTTCCAGTTCACTTTGTTCTGAAATCAGTTTTTTCATGATCGGCGGATAATCGCCGGATTTAGTAAAAATAGGATGTCCAAACCAGCCGCAAGTAAATTGAAAAGCTGATTCAGCCCAGAAAGAATCATTTTCGCTCTTTGGATAGTAGTTGTCACAATTTAAGTTTATACTAATTAGGCCTTTCTGTTTGGGACGAAATTCTTTGTCGTACATATGATATATGTTGGCGTGTGCTTTTAGAATGTTGTGACCACATAAATAATTTGCTGTAAGATTGGCCGGATCTGAAAAAATTAAAAATCGTATTTCATTGCTCTTGTTGAATGAAAAAATGATATTTTTTATAGAATATAATTATGAGCATGGTGATCAGGCACATCAATAAATACATATGCAACTGTATCGTTAGTGTTTTCTTAATTTTCTCATCGGCACGAAGGAGAACTAAAAGATTTTGTATACATCTTTTCAACTATTCAGAAAACAAAAAAATATGGCGTCAAGCATGTAAGCGAAATGTTATAAAAAATCATGATAATCATTACTTCAAGTTATTTCAGGCTATTAATTAAGAATATTATTTATCAGAACATTACTTATTTATACGTATAAATAAATAATATTCATATAAACCCAATTTAAGACTTATTTGTTATTTAAATTTTTGTCTCATAACCTACTCTACTGTATCAAATTTTCTATCAATTATTAGTTTACTTATAATCAACGTCAACAACGTATATTTTAGGGTTTCCTTACATACGAAATTTAATATGATTTTTGTAATCGATATCTGTACTCATAAAAATGAAACGTAGTATGGTATTAAAAAATAGGTGCATAAATCTTTTTTGACTTTTCATAGACCCTTTTCATAGACAAATCTTCGAAATTTGGTATGCATGAAAATGAAGTATTGCCACATATAAAGTGATACATAAAAATATCAAACAATTAGTCTAATTCGTTGAAAGTCAGTTTCTTAAAAAATTTGATATTAAAAACATAGCGAAGTAAAGTTTATAAAAAATTATTAGGAGAAAAAATTAAACTAATCGATATTATTATTACTTCTATAGTCTTTTCAAGAAACAATTATAATGCAATGGTTATATATAAAGGAATTATTATTTCAAGGAGACTTGAAACGTTCAACATTACACATGGAGAAAAAAATTTTCACATATATTTTATTTGTTTTTTTTTTCAAAGATTAAACTATTACCGATAAAAATATTTGCGGTTTTATTTATATGAATCTATATAAATTGAATTCTTAATTTTAATATTTATATAACGTATGCTCGATAATTGAACTTCAAATGAGATACTTTCTCATAAATATCAAAATTATGCAGCACTTACCTACTCGACCCAGGAATTTTTCAGGAAATAACATTCGTACGCACACCATATACGGTTCATTGATAGTAAGGAACTTTTTAACTCTGTTTCCGAACTCCATAAAAATAAATCTTGCAAATTCTGTAAAAGAGTCGATCATCGACTCGTTTGTCCAATCGCCGAATACCGCTGGGTAATCGTAATGCTGAAGAACAACCATCGGCTCAATATTATTTTTTTCTAATTCATCCAAAATAGCATGATAATAACGAACTCCCTTCAGGTTAATCTTAGTTGGATCGCCATTTGTAAATAATCGTGCCCAGCACATTGAAAATCGGTAGGCATTCAGCTAAAAAAAATACGTAAAAATCTAAATTTAAATAAATTTTACTAATATTTGAAATAATAAAAACAATCTAATAAATTTTAATAATATTTGAAATAATAAAATAACAGTTAATTTTAATTCGTAAATACAATGGAATTTGTCCAGGGGTTGGGTATCTTTCCGTTTGCAATGCTACATTGAAATCTCATGTATTCATGTATTCATGTATTAAAACCAGGTCAAAGTAAATACGGACTAATTGTTGTAATTACAAATGGGATCCCTTAGTTTATCACAATATACTTTTTTTTAATAAAGTTGTTAAATAGTATTTCTAACGACACCTACCGAAAATTGATAAGTGTTTCAAAATCAAATTTTGTTGTTGTTTCTTAGTAATTTTGATAACTATTGAAATTCAAATCCCTTAAAAAAGATAACTGAAATCATACTTTTACTTTAACTTTTGATTGATCATTTGGAATCTTAATTTATCAGCTGATATAATATAGGTAATGATAGAATGTAACCAGTGATAAGACTAGAAATATAAGAAAGTAATTAATACTTCTTTACCTATTCATAATTCAAAATCTTCTGCTTATCGTGTATAGTTGTTAAAAAATAGAATAAGGAGATAAGATCTATTTTGTTTATTTATAAGTAAAAATACATTCAGTTACTCACCCCCATGTTTTTCAATATTTTTATGTCCTCCTTAAATTTGTGAAATGTGTCACTGGTTTTAACGGGTGGAGTCTGTTCAAATAATTTCATAAGACGTTCCAGAGCAGATTCACTATATTCTTTATGGATTAAGTTAAATATTAAATTATTACATTTTATAGAAAATTTCGATAATCTCCTAACAGTTTACACTAATGAAATATTAAGATTGTATATCGACCGTTTCTATGAAGAGAAGCTTCATTTAAGGTCTTATTAGATTAACGCTGTGAGACACTTGAAATGCAAGTAAGATTTTTTTTTTTAAATACTTTGTATTCGATTTTATTTCCATGGTAATAAGCAGATATGTAAACATATAGACATTGAAATTCCGAAGCTGTAACGTGTAATGTGTGATTGGTGAAACGGCAGGATTGGCTTTAATTATACTTTTTCGAGAAGGATACTGTGCTTCATTACGACTTCGAAGGTCGCTAGATGTGTTCTAGCTACTATCGTTTGTCTTCCCCCGGACTCCGCGACCGTAAACTGTTTTTATTGAGCGTCGCTTACACCGTTTACTTTTTTAGCATATTCGCGCAGCGTCAATTATTAACTAGCTATTTCTGCAGAATAGGTCGATATACGTGATTATAAATGATGTTTTCTATTCGATATTGGTTTTTTTGCTATATTAAATTTTTGAATTGAAGAGTTACGTTTGATTTTCGATAAACTTCGAGTTGTTACATTAATTTTTGTTCTTATGCTTTTAAATGACTAGTTTTGTATAATGTTTGTCATATATTGTATAAAACGATGGATTTTATTAGAGAAAAGTTTGAATTAAATTAAAAGTGTGCAACTTTAATACATTGAAGTAAAAATGTACAGCATTATATAGGTGAATCATCTGATATTAATTAATTATTATTAAATAATTGTATAAATTTTTATAGATATGAAATCTGTAAGTTACCGGAGTCATCCCAAAGTCCCTCTGCTTGAATAGCGGATGTGCCCGCGCCCAAGAGAAAATCATTCGGTAGTTTCAATGTATAATCGTCAGATCTATAGCAAGCACTGGAATTCTCTGAAGACCTTGAATTTTAAGATTTAGATGAAAATATAGGCACGTTGGAGTTATAAAATTTAAAAAATGCATTTATTTTAATAAATAATTTTGATTGTCTTACGTTAGTAATTTGTCCGCAGTAACTGTGGATATGAAAAGTAATAAATAAAATATGTTCATTGTATCAAGGCTGAGAGTTAACTGCTCAAAATGTAGCAAAAATTTTATATGAACATATTTATAAGAATAGTATCAGAGCAATAAAGAGGATGAGTGTTGAATGAGACGATTATTATGTGTTCAAAGTCAATAAACACTGGTGTATACAAGAAAAGTGATAATAATCTTGTAAAAAGGTTTTATATTATTTGCGTAGAGGATACATTTAGCTAAGTAAAATATAGATGAAGATGATTTAAAATATGATTTCTTGACGTATTATTATTATATTCTATATTTTATATACTATAACGATTCTATAGAGGTTTAGCATGCTTGTATAATAAACAATATTAGAAAAGGTTTAGAGTACACGTCATTTAAAAAATTTAAACTTTACGTCGTTCATGCGATTGACAATTATTAAAAATCCTGTCATTACAAATTGGAAAAATGACTTGTACTGTAGTACAAAAACCAGCATTTTCTATCGCCATTACTGACAATGCGAATATTACTTGAGGAGATAATCTGAAATCGGTTTTTGAACGTTTGGTAGATTTAAATATTTACTTAAAAAATTATATTTTCATAATAGGGTTTTTCTAGTTTTAGAAATTTTAATTATCTGTGACTTGTAAATTGCAGTTATTGTTACGCAATAACATTGTTGCATGATTTATAATGATTATAAATAATTATAATGAAAATATGTGTTTTAAAATTTGTTGGTACGTAGTTAGTTGTAAAAATTATCATAAAATTCTAAACTTTCTGCAATTCACAAAAATTTTCCGGAAATACTTAAGTATAATCGAAAAATATGTCCTCCGTTCATGATATATATTTATCCAATATTATGTACAAATACATTCAGAAAAACTAATAAATACATGTCGTGGAACAATATGCGACGAGCAAAATGAGTCTAGAGTAGGGGTAGTTTCGCGGTATTGGAATCATGTCTTCTGCGCGTCGCTGCGAAACTTTCGCTTCGTGGACAGGAACGCGAGTTATAACGACGATAGGCTACGAATGGCAACGTTAAAATAAGCGGGCTTTCCACGCTTCATGGCTGTATTTTATTTATATGTAATTCATTTAAACAAATTTTATTAAAACTTCCAAATTGATATTTCATATTACAGTAAAATTAAATTACTGGGCAAGTATCTTTTGTTACTATCAAACAACATAGAAATTCCAGGATAAGTGGTAAGAAATGGAAAGCCGTATCTTTTTTTTATAATAAGTCTTCCTTACGATAGCAGTATTATGTATTTCAAATTTCATCGAATACAATAATTTGAATCTAAAAATTATTTTCTTAGCTAATTAATTATTGTAAGTATAAAAATAATAATTGTTTGAGACAATAACAGATTAATTAACAATGGATGACAATATGATGTAGCATTATAATTATCAATAATAAAAGTAAAAAAATACATGATATCTCATTAAGCGTAAATGAATTCTGTATATCGCAGGTTATTCAACAATTATAAAGTCTTTACACATTCAAAACATATTAAATGACAATTACAATGATTACAATAATAAAATTGACTTAAGATATTTCTAAACAATGTCTGTAAGTTACGATTTTTTTCAGTTCATTCTTTTTCGTTCCTTATGAACACTGCATTTAATCTTTTTTTTATTCCTTGCCTGGGATATACAGTTGAATTTTTATTTCTGTAAATCTAGCTTTATGATTTTGTGAAGTATTTGACTCATCGATTATTAAACATTTCAGATAAATTGTTACGAAGCGGCGAGATGTTAGACATTATTTTAAGTATCTATATAAATAAAAAAATAAATAAATATATATATATATATATACATATATTCGTTATTAAATAAATTCCTCAAATAAATGAACTATGCGTTATTCAATCGCAAACATAAGCAGTTTGTTTAAATTAATTAAGTATATAATGGTAAGAAAGATTTCGACTCACGCTATACAAATTATTAGTATTATAATGCAAGAATTTATATGGTTCACATAAATTTCTTAAAATTAGTTTATTTAAAATGAAATTGAAATTCTATTAGAAATATGATTGTTTGAATTATTTCGATCTCTTTGGGCCGTTTTTCTATTTAACTTTATAATTTGTCGACTTTGGGACTATTAATTGTCAGTGTTCGTGTCACTGCTTAAGAAAAATATGGATACTATTTTCCAAAACTGTAAAACAATGCTTTAAGAGATAACACGACAAAATACCATTTTATGCGTTGTGCAAAGTATAAATCTAGATCCATCGGGGCCGTGACTTTAGCAAAGCTGAAGAATTTTGAGTATGGAATGTTTCTATATAAGAATAGAAACTGATAGCCTTAAATTGAAGCTTGTATATGCGTACACAAAGGACTGCGAGAAGAAACTTTTCGAGAGATAGGTGCTCTTAGTTCTCTGGCTTAGTCCTAAATACAGTTAATTAAATAGCCAAAGGAAGGTCGAACTTATTATTAAAAAAATGCGTCCACTTGTATTTCAGTCGCGTACTGGTTATTCAACGAGGTGCATATTTTCTTTATGCATAATTTTACTTTCGTTAAAATATACTGAAGAATTATAAGGAAATAAAAATAATATAAACTCATATAATAAAATCAACTCTTACTAAATTATCTCTTACTAAATTTTATTTATGCGACAACTTTTTAAGAAATACAAATATGAAAATTTAGTTGAATATTATATCCACTAACATATGTAACTGTTGCTTTAACTGAAACGGTCAAAATTTAAAGTTCGAGCAATTCAAGCAAATTTCATGCGACATGTTCTTGATGTACATGCGAGAAAGAATAAAAATTACTGAAAAATGACGAAAAAGGAAGAATAGATGAAAATGCGAAGAAAGCGTCACGTACAAGAAAGCGAGAGAACGTAAAAAAAAGTGAAGGATGCCTTCGCGAACTAGTGAAATAAACTACTCCAACGAGACACGAAGAGGAGTAGCGGCAGTAACACAGCAATAGAAGAGAGAGGATGGAAAAAAAATGAGGAAGGAGTGAGAAAGAGAACGAAGACGAGCTAGCGCGTCGAGGGAGCAGAGAAACTAGTGAAAAATGAAAGAGTCGAGAGGGAAGAGTTGCCAGAGATGCCGGCATACAACACGTGAAAACCTAGAGGGGTGTAGAGCAGAAACGGGGAGAGGGAGAGAGTGAGTGAGAGAGAGAGAGAGAGAGAGAGCGAGAGAGATACGAGCCGGTGCAATACACGCACGCACGAATGCCTGCGACGAAAGATATACGCTCTGCATAATTTACGAGGGCTGCTGCAATAGTGCGTCTTTTCCTCGTGGCCGGTGGCAGGGGACGCGCGGGGCCCACGAATGTTTTCCCATATTTCCTTATTTACGCATATTTTTACGCCACTCTCGTTTTACGATGTATAGGACGCGAAGGGAGATTGTCTCGTGTCCATGTTTTGCCATTTTCAATGAACGCGTCTGTCTCCGGTCGGACTGTTACAACTTTGAGCGCCTGGTCTAACTGCCGCGACTGCAGAGGAAAGCGCGGAGAGCGGAGCAAACGGAGTGGGCGCGACGTACGATCAAAATTGTTGGTCCCCACAATCGACATGCCACCTATGGATTACAAAATAAAAAGTGAACATTTGAGTGTTGTGTAAAGTCTTGTGTAAAATTGTCTGTCATACAATAAATAATAGTCATAAACATATTAAAACGTATTAAAGCCGTGCGCTCCGTGGTTCTTGAGAAACCGGTCTAAATGCTTTTATGGTAGGAGAAGTTGTTTAACAATTGCGTAAAACAATATTCACGCTGAGAAAAATTGGGGATTGCACGTGTGCCGTTTTTTTTTGTCCTAAAATCGTTGTATTTAATACAATGGATTAAATCTACTGATTTGATTATTTATTCAACTGAATAACTTACGTTTTAAACACGAGCGTCGTGTATATTTATGCAAATAAACCGGTTTTTAGCAGTATTTTCAATTGCGCAGACGTTATGTAATCTAATTCGTTTAAGATCGAATATTGGCAAGGAGAGGTATTTTCTTATTCTTCTCTCTAATTTCGTTGTACTGCATGTCTGCCTCTCGATTATACGAATTTCAATTTCGGACGTCGTTCAGTACATTAAAACTACTAATGTATTAATTAATATTCAAAGGAATTTTCTAAAAATTCTACATCTGCGTCTTTAGTTGAATGTTCCATTTATTTTTATTTGTACATTCATAATGTGTTGAAAACTTCTTAGAATTGAGAATAGAAAGAAATCTTAAAATAAAACAAAATACTTAGAATTTTCGCTGATTTATGAACTATATTTTATCTTGCTTGTATCCGAAATTCAAAACGAGAGAACTTCCTTAAAAGTGTACAGTAAATTATTTGAATAAAAATAAACAAATTTACTTCCCTGACACATTTCTCTCATGTGCTTACTACTTTTTGTATACTGTTTGAGATTAGTTATTTGATTATTTGAAGTAACAATTCACATGAACAGATTAAAAAAATTTTTTTTGTTAACCATAATTTATTGCTTTGATCTGTATTACAAAATTGCTATATTAGAAGTAAATATTAGTTCGTATTTTCGGCTACAGGTCCAAAAGAAAAAATTCTTGACAATATTACACATGCTCAAATTTAGTTCGAGAACATATTTATAAATGTGTCAATTCTGATGTCTGGTACGATGATTTTCAGAAAATTTATTTACTGTACTAGGTATTCCATTTTGAAACCCTCTTAAGCTGGAAATTACATATAAATGAAAATTGAAGGAAATTTGAAGGGCGAAAAAGTATACATAAATTAACTGCATTTAATTTTTATTTTAATAATATATATTGCGATTATATTACGATATTGTGATTTAGGTAATGTATTATTACAAGGCAAGAATTGGTCTTGTATGCTTCAAGACAACCATCACCCAAGCATTTGATTCAGCAGTCCAGAGTTGACTGGGCGACTACTCCGGAGTAAGAACACTAACCCTTTCCGGGAAGGTGCTTCCTCTCATTCACTACTTTTCTTTGTGTTTCGACAACTTCGTTTTCTCGATTAACAATGTCCAACTTTGACGACTTATATATCGATTTCACGTATTCGATTTTGAATCATCTGGCTAATGTTTTTGGATACATTCATCCCTTCCACCATTTTGGAAAGAATAATGTTCAAGTTCTTTGGCAAGTTCTCTTTATCCCTATCGAAAAGTACACACTGGGGCTTACGTACACTCTAAAATTTATACTGCTACTTGTAATATGTTTCTTCATACCATTCAGGTTACCTACAGGCATCATAAGTAAGATAGGAACATCCATTGATTCTATTGAGCCCATTGTAGCGGACTATGTTGGCTAGAGTGAATTAGATATACATAATTGTGGCGGACCTTGAGTATTGTATGCTTTTACGACTAAACCCATGAAAAGGAGAGCTCACATAGATACGAAGAATTATCCTGACAGCCGACCGCGTAGTCATACTAATCTACATGGTATCCATCTGCTCTAACCATACATCAAACTGATCTCATTTGAATGCGAGAGGTACCCGTTTCTAGGGTCTCTCTCTCTCGATGATTCTCTCATCCGCTTCGAAGGTATCTATTTACAGGGCTTTCATTTACATCATACATTGGAGACTATTCATATCGCCCTTGATACATTCTACAGTATTTACAGTACGAAAAAACTCACGTAAAACTAGTGTAAGCTATATGCTAGGTATATTGTGTAACTACCTGATAGACCGATATATGTTTCAAGAGCATGCATCCAGCGACCCTACGGAAAAATAACTACAGAACTGCAGTGGCTCAGGATTCTATGCAATGGATCGCTGGATTCCAACCTAACTTTCCAAAACCAAATCAATAAGTGTCGGCACAAATTATATGAACTTTTGAGTGGTGTAATAATGTTTATTATTATTACTATTATTATATTGAAAGTTTCGTTATTTTTAATCCAGAATTAGGAAATGCTCTATCAAGATTTCGAATATCAGAATTTAGTAGCAAAATTACCGATTGAAAGCATCAAATAATAGCCTATCCAGCTGGGCAAAAATGTTTAGAACCCATTCGCGAAGAGCCAGCGCAGACATTTTCTGGTGGCATGGAATTGGGATAGGGCACCAAAAGAAACTCAAAGGATAGAGAGAAGAATGCTTTCATCGGCTGCCCGGGAAAAACTTTTCGGCGCGCGTATAAGCATATGCGCGGTAAGACGCTTACCGCGCGCTGAATGCCAAATCCGCGCGAGCCGTCGTCCCTTTTAGCCGAGGAGGTTGCTCCTTGGGCGCTGCCAAGATGCCCGGCCGTTTCCTTATGTGCGCTCGGCTTTCCTGCCTGCCCCCCCCCCCGCCCACGAACCACCTCTTTCTCGACGCGGACGAGTCCCGCCTCTATCTTCTTACTACGTATCCAGACGAACGCGCGCAGCCTATTTACAATCGACCGTTCGTGACCGAACCTCTCCTGCATTTTTGTTAGAAAGTGCCAATGTATTTATATGTGAAATATTAGAATTTATATATTAGTTATTAGCTTCTTTAGTTATTTAAGTCTTCATCTGAATAATTCATAAGGTGGATTCATATATCAATCATAAAATTATTTAAGAAAAGGGTGTTATTATATATATTATGGAACGATAACTACGAATGATAAGACCTTATAAAAGTTAGTTTTATTGTATGCTGGAAAAACTTTAAAAATATATAAACAATAGCTGTATACAAAATTAAAGTACATGTTTTTCTACTCATTAAATTTCTGGAGAAAAGTGAAACCAATCGAAATGTTATGTAATACTTGAAAAAATGAAGACTATGATTTTGAAACAGCCAAATTAAATGTACCCATAAAAGAATACTGAAGGAATAATGTTTGATAGTCTAATATCAGGAACAACATCTTCGCAAAATGAGTTCGCAAAATGATTTATAAATTCGAAATTTCTTCTCCACGTAATGACTCTCATCCAGCTAGACCTGCCCCCTCCCCACCTAATCGACAAGAATAATTCTGCCCAATCAAAATTTCTATCGGCAAGAAAATAAAACTGTGCAAAATATATATTTTTCTTCAAGCAGCAGCCACGGTTATTTGCGGAACAACAGCAAAACGTAACAGAGAGCGCCGCGCGCGAGAAGCAAACAAAAAAACAAAGGTACCATCCGAAAAAACACCCTCGCATAATCCGCGCTACTCGGGGAAAAAAGGGCGAGGGCTGGCGAGAGAGGCGGGGGGTGGGAGGTTAAAAAACAATCGCGTCCACCGAGCCCTCAGAGCGTGCGGAGCTTTAATTTCAGAAGCGTCGGACAGACGGAATAACCACGGGAACGTGCGCCGGAGCCTCGCTAAAAAATACACAATAGCATCGTAGCGGCGTCCAGCCACCGCCGCACTCCGTGGTTCGTGGTCGGGGCGGGAGGGGGGGGGATCGAGCGCGGAGAGCGGGCAACGGTCACGTACGCGTATTTCCCGCATACGTGATGTTTTGTCCTGCAGCCGGCCAGTCATTAAAGTCCGTCTCACGGACGCGCGGGCGCGTCCGAGCCATCGGCGCCCTCTCTACTATTACCTCGCCCCTCCCGCCCTCCCATGCGCCGCGAAATTAATATATCGATATCTCGCTCTCTGGAACGGGCACGGATAACTCGGACGTGCGCTGGTCGAAGAGCTTTTTTTTTTCACCCCGGTTCCGCGCTTGCCGCCCGGGTTTCCTTTCTATCACGGCTGGCAGGTCAGTGGCAAATATTTTCGGGACGCAGGAAGTGGTCAGGCATGAAGACGGCAAATTAATGTAAGCGCGACCGTTTGCTTTTTCAAAGCCGGGAGACATTTGTAAATAATGGATTGTAAATTTTTCTCTTTTTTTTGAGATTGCGAAATAATAAGAGTGTAATGAAGCAAACAGTTTATGTAGCTGCGCAGTTCTTTGCTTTGTCTCGAAAAATTTCGCCAAGAAGTATTTAATTAGATAACGCAATATTTACAGCTATTGTTAAATGTAATTGCACTACGAAGTCTGAAGACTGAAATTTATAAGATGAGACTTCAAGCTTCTTGGATAATAATCGGTATTATGTGAGAAAAAGCTTAAAAGTCATACATGTCCTTGTTTTATGATCGCAAGAAATCAAAGATTGTTATTCTTGTTAATTCGCTTCTCGAAACAAATTTACACTAGTTGTGAATTCTTGCGAAAGCTTATGATGAAAAACCACTTTTTGAGAATTTTTTGTCAAAAAGCTTTCATCATTTGTTTAAGCCTTTTATGCGAGTTCCTTTTATTTGAACGCAGATAGCTCGAAAGATTTATCCATGATATTCTTCTTAATTTTTCGAGTATGTATAAGCATTAAATTTTTTATTTTAGCAGTATAACATTAAAAGTCTCATCTGCTTAATTTTCAAATGTGTTTAATGCAGTTAATTTAGAATTTTTTAGAGTATATGCGGATATTAATGTATGATGGATATTAATGTATAATGTATTTTACGCAGAAAATCGTAGAGAATTAAATTTTTTAATTAAAAGAAAATATTTCAACTTTAATTTCGCACCATTAAAATTGAAAACCAAAAATTATATAGAAAAAATTTTTGAGTGTTACAAAATGATCTGGATTTTAAAAGTTGCAGCCTATGATGAATATATCAAAAGTTCGAATAAGCGACAAAATTGTAACGCTGATCTTTGAGACTTAAATTAAAAAAAAAAGATAATCTTCAAAGATTGTTTGAAGATTATCCACGATTTTCCGAGAATTGTCAATATTTCGAGAAAAACAAATGTTCGTGACAATTCTTTTGCCGGCTGTCCATTACCGCAATATTTTCCCCTTGTCGTCCCGTCTCTACAGAAATAACACGATGGACTTTACTTTACCTTTCCATCGTCGCGGCATGGAAATCAACCGCTATTCAGACGACTCGACGCAGACGCGTTCCAGCCGCTAATCGACGTGTAAGCGAGAAGGGAGGGCGCAGGCTGGAAAATTTCAGCGCGCCACTCTTCTTCCAAAGCAAGAATGAAAAAGGCAAAGAAAAGTGAATACGGAGGATGGTGAAAGGATAACAGCGGGAAGGAGCTTGGGGGGGGGGCTCTTTTCTTCCTCTACCCCGACTCACTCGCGAGTCGAACGGGGCGCCGCGACGCTACCGCTCGCGTACGCGTGCACGAGTGCGCGGGCATTATGTGCGCCCGTCGCAAGTCGATCTCATTTTTCCTCGGGGCCGCTTCGAACCCGGCTACTCGCGTAGACGTTCCGTGCGTTCGTCTCGCCTCTATTGGCTACGTTGTCGTCGTGATCGACGAAGCCGTTATTCTCATGGGGTTTGATCAGGATAAAATACGTATATAGAAAAGCGACGATTTTCTGGAGATGCGTCAATTGTGAATTCTTTTGGAAATCCAAATCAAGCTATGGATTTGCTTCGTTCCAATATGCGAAAAAAAATTTCAATCCGAAAAAAATTCTTTTGAAATACAATAATTGAATTCGAAATAAACACAACGGCTATTTTTGTACGTGTCTTGCATGATAAACTTTTCAATTTGAAACGTGCCTTATTATCGAGAGTCCCCTTCCCTCGATCATACACACACACACACACACACACACACACATACATGTATATATATATATATATATATATATATATATATATATATATATATATATATATAAAACGGGAGTATCTTTTTCATTAAAGCCTTATTAAATTCCCCTCGCTTTCCTAAATCCGTTATCTCGGCCTCGTCTAAATCCGTCTCATAAAAGAAAAGAAAAGGCCAACTCGTTGGTGCGTAATAAAAAAAAAAAAGAGGAAAAAGATGGAGGGCGACGGTAGGGGAAACAGGATTTCGCACGCGGGCGGCGATTGGCGAAAATTACCTTAGCTCTCCCCCTCCCTGTTTACCCTTTTCTTTACGACGTGCACTAACCTATTTACGAGCTCTCCACGTGTTATATACAAGCCTGACCTCCACCTCCCCCTACTCCTCCTCCTCCTGCCGCTCCGTCTCCTCGCCCCTGCCCCTGCGAACCGCTAAAGTTTCGCGCGTTGCTCGCCAAGCCGGAAGAGGCCAATCACTTTTGCAATATGCCGGCGAATGTGCGCGAATAAGAAAAGCGGAGGCTATAATGCGCGCGGGTGCGTGTATGTGTGTGTGAGTGTGTGTGTGTGAGTGTGTGTGTGTGTGTGTGTCTATGTGTATATTGAGGGAAAAATTGCAAGTCCGTGTACTTATACACGCTCGATACTTCGGGCGAGAAATCACGTTCGGGAATAAAATATTTCTGCTTAAATTTTTTCACCGAATTTATCTGTACTTAAATTTTTATCCTTGTCTTCTGTTAGCAACAGATTTTTAACGCTATTCATTGTTTATGAAAATTCTCCCGTTTCACCGGGAAACGATTAGGCATCAGATGATGGAACACGATTTAAAAACATGTTCAGAAAACGATTTATTCAATCTCTTGCATTGCCTTCACCTTTTAATTCATGTCTCCATTTTCTAGAATCAATAGATATGAGAAAAAACAGCTTTATTTATAGCTCCGGATAAATGTTAATGAACATTTTTCATATTCTAAAATATAATTTTTTACGCTCGGACTGACGTCATCTCGTTATTTTATTATCGAGCTGTAAAACAGGTTCATTATCTTCAAACTCATACTTTTTCAAGATATTGATAAATTCAATATCTTAAAGAGAACGATTTTTAAAATATGTTGTATATTTAATTTATAACTTAAAATTTATCAATGTAAATAATTAGTTAACGCACGCGATAGGCGATGTACAACAAGATGAATACAATATGTTTCTTTTTATTATTATAAGGATCATTTTTATTTTTTGTCAATAAAAGATAATGATCAAATTATATCTTGTTCATCGAATGTTAATCTTAATTTGACTCAATAAGACTTGACATCATTTCGTATATGTAATAGGTTACAAATTATTATAAAACCAATTTATGTCATATCTCAAGAAACTTGACTAGAAATTCAGAACTATCCCCAAATACATATCTAGGATGTTAAAATGAGGATTTATTTGAGTTTCACAGAGACAAAGGTAAAAAGTTCACGACATAATGTTTTATTCTAAAGAATCTTCGTCACTGCAAAATACAGAAGGCTTTGAAAAGACCTTGGAATATATATAGATATAGGCATTATTTAAGCTTTGCCGACGTTGTAATTGCCAGGAGGGAGATTATATTCTGGGTAATTTGTACCGGGCGATTGAAAAAGCAGTGATAAAATCACAAGTTCATTGGACGAAATTGATAATAAAATGTCGAGATATCAATATAAATAAGTACATTCTTGTCAATGATATAAAAACCATTGATATGTACGAAAAAGAAAAGAGGTCGGCTTATATGCTTAAAAAAAAAAAAAATATCTTCACTTTTTCGTCGCCACTACCGACTTTTACCGGCACGGTAACAGTTCATCGAGACAGCTATACGCATTCGAATTCACAGAAACGTCTGACTGTCAAGCGGAGGACGACACAGATATCGCACCGACGGGTTGCCTTAGCGAGACATTAAAATTTACATCGAAACAATTGAGGAGAACGGGCCCTCAAGCGCACCCATGAACCCATGATTTCATTAAAACGGAGTGCGCGCGGCTTAAGCCCAGTCGCCTCGGCTACGGCCATGTTGCATAAACATTGACGGAAGTTTCCGCAGTTCGTGCGCGCACCGCGAGATGGTAGCGGCGTGTGGCGGAAATACCTTTTTTCTCGGTCTTTTTATTTTATTTCGATCTTTCAATTTCGGCGTTGGACGCTGCGACAACTGTATAGAATTCGAATTTTCGGATTTATACGCTTTTAAGGAGATTCGCGAGTGAAATCCATGGGGCATCGCATCCGTTAAATTTAAGCCGACAGAGGTTCAGAATTTATTTGCAAGCCGCGACCAGCATTCAAATTGGGATTTTCGCAATAACGCGACGATTTCGATATTTTAAAATTATATTGCTGTAGTTCAAGTTATGAACGCGTGGTTAAACGTCGGTCGTATATGAGTTTTTTTATGACCTTTTTTGTCAACGCTTTCAAAAAAGGCGAATTTTGTTCATGTGAATTTTCTTCATATACAAGAAAATATTCCATAATTATAAATAATCCATTCGGATAAAATGGCGACTAATTTCGATTTTTCCATTTATTTACTATCTATTTTTCCATTTGTTTACTATCTGTTCAGCAATTGAACCTTTTACCGTCACTTTAAGTATCTATTTTGGTTTCTATACATTTTCTTACGATTAGCATATTACAAGATGAATATAGAAATATTCAGTTGACACGGTCAAAAAGTGTACAATGAAGAAGTAAAGGCTTTGAAAAATTTTACTAAAAAAAGTGTAAATTTGAAAAATTGATGCACAATAGCTTTTTTGCAGTAATATTCTGGGCATCAGAATTGAAACTAAAATAATTTAGATATTTTTGCTCCGATTATAAGATTAACTTTTGATACTTACCACGGGTGCTTTGATACTTATTAAGATGAGTCCAAAGAAGGTATCCAAGTACTTGATCATCAAATTATTCGAAATTCAAAAATATAGAAATAGAGTAAATCTTTTCTCTCTAACATTTTACCTATATGATTTTGAAATTGTCAATTTAAAGTGTCAGGTCTACTCTCCAGTTAATATTATATCCATCGTAAAAGTACCACGATTTTTATTAAATTAATAAAAGACTCGATAGGCAGTTGGTAAAACAAGTTTTAATAAAACAAATTTAATAAACTAAATTAAAATAAAAACACGTGGTTGATTTTACAAATTAAAGAATTTTCCTTTATTTAGTTAAAAACAGAACGGTAAATATAAACTTGCGTATAAAATTGTCTTACAATAACAGATAAATTCAGATCCAACGAATCATTGGTAATCTTGAATGTGGTTTACTTAAAATAGAATTAATTTCTTTTTAATCGACGCTATCTGCAATAATTGCGAGACCTGGAATTTAGTCATTTCAATAGTGACAGTTCTGTCCTGAAGAAAGTAACTTTTAATATTTTTAAGATTTCTAGATTTTTTGATAATGTCGAATAACTTACAATTCGAAGGTCTAAATTATGGTGATGTTATGTTTGATAGAAAGATTTTGGATACCTGACTCAATCTGTTATTAAAGCACAATTTTACACAAATGATTGTATTTATCGTTTTGGCCTTGTTGCACCTTGTTACCGTGGTACTCTTTAAATATGAACAGTCACATCCCATCTATTTCTTAACTATGCTTTGTCCATTGGAAATAACAAAACTGCAGAACACCGTCACACATTCAACTCCGCAATTTTTTATTTTTCCACTTTTAGTCCAACGAACCGATTGTTCCAAACCGCCTTTTCCCACTTTTATCACATCCCGCATATTCCTTTAGCAAATTGAAATGCATTTTCATCGCAGTAAAGATAATTTTCACTCGCGCAATCGACCCAACCGCGATTAGCGAAACCCCCGGGCTACCGACGACGATTAAGCGGTGGCTCGAACATCCTCGATCACCGGGCAGGGAGGAAAATTAAGGCCTCGGCCCTGTCTCGGCTCCGCGCACAAAAAGAAATGGAAAAGAAGAGGAGGATAGAATCGGGGCTCCCTCCCTCTCACCGGCGGCAGTAGCAGGAGCTCGTTTCTTCTGCTTTACGGTTTTCATAAATCTCGGCTGGCGCGAGCTCCGGGGGTAATTCGCGGCGAGCGCACAGAGCAGGCATTAAACTCTATACGTGCGTACCTTCCGTTTCTTTGGACTTTCTGCCCCTCTTTCTCTCCATCAACCCCCATCCTCCTCCCCAACCCCTCTTATACCCACCCTTTCATTGCTTCCTTTGCTCTGAGCATTCGTCTCGTTCTCGCACGCCCAGCGCGTGTTACTTTGAATTAGCCGCTTTTATCGTTTATTTATCGGCGGTGCTTTGGGCCGCGCCGCCCACGAGAAATGCGTACTAGGTACGAATTTCGATACCGCGCCCAATGGGGCGTAATTCGAGATTTCAGGTACTTCGGTGTTGCTGGTTCTTCGAAATAGACCCCATCCAGTTATATTGTATGAAAGTATGAAACCCAATCCGGGAAAGACATATTGCGTTTCCAGAGATAATTTTCACATTTTATTGGTCTGCATTCTATGAAGCATTGCGGTTGCAGAATAGAACAGACCTAAAAATTTGCTCACGAGGCTAGAACGAAAAATGGTACATATTATAGACATTATATTATTTCATAATACTATATTAGCATTCTAAGTATGAGAAATTTTTGGAATTTCTTTAAAAATTATTACTTAACAATAAATACATTGCTCGTTAGCTGAAAAATTTAAAAATGTGCATTGTTTTATTTAATTAATTTTCTACTTATTTATAATTTTAGAAACACTTTTTCATTTAAAAATATTTTTCTATAAATTGAACGCTGATTTTTTATGAAATAAAATAAAGATGTCTATAAAAAATTAAAAAATGTTATTAAACGATGAACGAGGTCCGATCGCTATATAGGAATTAGGTAAAATAAGAGTGGAAAGAATAAGGTGTTCTGATAATTTGACTTACTTTTGATTGAGAATCTTACGTGTTGGCCACTTGACCAAGTTAGGTTTACTAGGAGCAAGAATTTTCTTGATTGTAGGTCTTCGTATTCATGTCGAATTTTCACAATTTCAATCGCTATTTGTATCAATTTGTATTTTTTTTTATCAGTCGTACATCTGGAACTTGAAGTATTCGTTGGAATTGTAATTAAAAAATTTGCGCTGATATCTATCTTGATAATTGCCTACTCATTGAAAAAGTTCTTGGCATCTTACCTGATACATTCATTGTGGCAATAGCCAAGTTCATATTTTAATCTTCACAATTTCTATCGCTAAATTTAAATTATTTTTCAACGAAAATGAATCAGTTACCGATAAAACTGTGTAACTATTTTATAGTCCCTTCATAGATTGGAGGAACTAAATAACTTACTAAATAACTTTTCCATTCGTTTATACGTAATCAAATCCAGAACCGAGTCAAATTTTTCTTTAAACACCTCGGTTCTCCACGAAATTGATAGTCACGCGCGTTAGAATTGTTTTTATCCCAGTCCCGCAATTAGTGGGGCGAGCCTTCTGGAAAGGGGATATATGTATATATATATATATATATATATATACATGGCCTATTACCGAATTTCGGTAGGAGCCAATTCGCTCGTAACACTAATCCGCGGATCCGCAAACACCGCGAGAGCCCGGGCGACCCCGTCTCCGCGACGGGCGGACGATCGTTCTTTCGATGTCTCCTTCGGCCCCGACCGCCCTCGCCTCCCTCCTCCGACCACCGCCCTCTTGGTCAACAAACACGTTCGGGTACTGCGTACTTTGGCAATTAAGCACCCGGGCCTCTCCACCCGCCCCCGTCCTTGCCGAGGCTTTATTTGTTCTTTTATCCGGCCTCGTGCGTCCGCGTCGGCTGTTAATTCGGGGGAATAAAGTGCAAGCAGATAGTCCCATCCGGCCCTCCCGCCGCTCCCCCCGTTCCTTTTCACGGACTGTCGGTCAGAACGGACGCGACGCACGTACGCGGGAAAAGCCTCGGACATTGGATTTTCTTGGCGGACGTCCCTGTGTGTCTGTGGGGCAGAGGGCGGGGGGGGGGAGGCGAGCTTGCGGAGAAGACGAAGTACCCGGGCTCGCGGCGACGGGATTATCGGGATTTGTCGAGTCGATCAGTCGGAATTTTTACGCGACTTTAAATTCGACTTTGGCCAGGGGCTTGCGCCGCCCATCCGCTTTATTTTGTTGCTCGGTCGGCAAGCGCCACGGTATCGTAAATCGTTGGGGGAGCCCACGCGACGACCCAGAGAAACGCACTCCTTATATTTCCTTTTTACGTTTATATATATATGCGTCTTAAATATTAATATTACTGAAATAGTGTTCAATGCCGTTAAGCAGTTTTGATAATTCATTCAATTAGATTCCGCCTGCGATCATTTTCATTATATATGTAATAATATTCATGATTGGTTTTGTGAGCACGGCTGTTCATTAGATGGATGTTTAAATACAAATTAAGCTTCGTGAAAGCCGGCTCAAACTAAATACATTAGCTTTATTTTGTTATCAGCGTATTTATCGTAAAAATTGTGATTGCATATTACTTTTCATTCAAATATTGAGAATTCGATTGCTAATCCTGTATATTCATTAAATATTTCTCGACAGGAGTCGGATATTATTATTTGTTCGTATAGTAAAATATTTTACGTACAATAATAGAAATATTTAGAAATTGAAAAACACAAGAGATTCATCATAGGTATGTATGAAAAATGCCTTTATTAAATCGTTGTTACGCAACTCCAACCTGAAAAGAACAATTTCAACATGATTTTTTCGGTTTTTGTACTCTAAAACAGCTTTTGGCACTAATGTATAAGTCAATTATGCAATCCTTCAGAAAAACACTGATAAGTACCGTACGTTTCGATACACACCGTAAGTTTAAGCTAAATGATATTTCGACGGGCCATAAACAAAATGTTTCAAAAAAAAATTTCTATAAAGTGAAAAACTCAGCTAAACCCCTTCATCCTCTGTAACGTAGCGGACACTCCTAAATTGTTTCTCGTAAACAATTCCAAACGACGTATTTACAA
Organism: Sycobia sp. Sy_11; assembly: GCA_018907035.1. Lineage (NCBI taxonomy): Eukaryota > Metazoa > Arthropoda > Insecta > Hymenoptera > Epichrysomallidae > Sycobia > Sycobia sp. Sy_11. The sequence continues at coordinate 342,277 of JACCIC010000212.1, read as the reverse complement.
AAAAAAAAGAAAGAAAGAAAAAAATACGAAGGAAAAACAAGCCGAAGACGGTCAACATCCAACGACCTACGGTTCCTCTCCCTTCTCGAAGAGCTCGGGCATTAGCCGAAGTCACCGAAAATCCTTAAAATTGCTCACGGTGGCCCGATAAAATTTCTTCCACTCCCGCCGGACCCCTCACCCTCCGCCACCCTTTCCCTGGGGAGAACCACCACGCGGACGCACCGCCCCGTTGGCGTCGTCGTCGTCGTCGTCGCCGCCAGAGCCGCCGCCGCCGCCGACGCCATCGCCGAAGGAAATTCCGATGCGTGACGCGGCGACGCGGAGCTTTTTTTGGTTCGACCGATGCGACGTGCGCGCGCGCGCACTCCTGATCGGCAAAGTCGTCTCCAAGAAGTCGTAGAAAGAGATTTGGAGTTTGGCCAGGTCTTCCCTTCTCCCACTTTATACTTCTCCGCGCGACTCCCTCTCTATACCCTCTCTCTCTCTCTCTCTCTCGCAGTCAGCCTTCTCTCCTTCCCGCGCTCTTATGGGAGCCACGTCACAACCCATTGCACACGCCGAATCGCGCGCGCTCGGCTTAATGCCCTGGCGTAACCTGAACGCGCGCCTGTGTGCGCGGGCGCAAGAGGGGAGGGGGGTGAAGGCGATAGAGAAAAATTGCCGGCCAGCGGCATTTTTCATCCAGCGTTTTCTTTTGCTTTCCCTGCCCCGCGAATGTGTCGTGTTCCTCCTCGCTCGTCCTCTCCTCCGTTCCTGATGTTACTGCTTCTTGCTATTTCAGCAGGCAGGAGGTTGATTACCGCAATATGACTATTCGACCGTCAATGAATGATGAGAGAGAGAGAGAGAGAGAGAGAGAGAGAGAGAGAGAGAGTGAGACAGAAAGCGGGAAAGCTTCTGTTTGACTTTTTCTATTTTCGTAGAATTTCCGAAATATTTATCTTAGTGTTGGCGCATAAAATTTAATGGTCAGAAATCCAGCTTAGTCATGTATCAGAATGCTTATAAATTCATATTCAATCCAATTTTAGAAATATAATTTATTTGTTTATTTGATATTTTGCGTAACGTTCGAGCTTTCTAGTGCTATCATTTTTTTCTATTTTTACTTTTTCGCATAACTTTTATTATTATATGATTTCTTATTACAATATTTAATCCATGAAAACAACAAAACCATCAAATTATTTCCTAAATCGATTTTTGCCAAATACTTCGTATAACTATATATTTTCTTCTATTGATAAACTGAATAACACTGTTTACAAAAATTTAAAAAAAGAATTATTATCAGTTATTTTAGTTTAATAATGCTTGGTGAAACTATGATTTCTATTTATGTATTTTAAAAACTAATATTGAAAAACGATAGTTTGCTTCATCGAACGAATTGAAAATATCTCAAAATAGTATTATACTAATATATTATCTTTAAACTATATTAACTTCAGTAGCATCAAGACACTTTAATTTTCAACTATTTTTAAACACATTCTGTTTTCCATTGGTAACATTTATATATAAATGAAGCGTTATTATTTATTACTCTCATTAATTGTTAGATTGACTTGCAAATAAATAAAAAATATTGACCGGCTTTATAAAAAACAATTTCCGCAGACCGAAGAAAAATTGAAATTTCCCTTTTCACGATTTTTAGATCCTTACTCTTAATCAATTGAACAAAACAAAATTTTCCAAGTAAACGCTCCAGCACTTGGACAGTTATCTATAAATAACCTGGTATGAAAAATAAATCAGAGCCTTAAAACTAATTCCAAAAATTCTTATGCATTATTTAATATTTAAATATCTATGTAAAATGTATCTAATTAATTTCTTACTCATTTATTTAATCTGTTTTAGGTAAGTAACAGTGCCTTGCTAACTTCCTTACACTGACGCAAATCGTGAGTAGTAAAAGCTATTTATAATAGATCTTGAAATTAATACCGATCGTAAAGGCATCTTACAATCGATAATTACATTGCGCAGTTAGAAAATTACGAAGCGTTGATGAGCCAACTTCCTCGAATCCCATCGTCCGCGGATTTGTTGAAATTTTATTCATACCCCGACCAAGCGCCAACTTTCAGTTACTCTCCTCGCGCGACTATAACAGAGACAAATTTATGGGGCTCCGTCCGAATCGTGAATTCGGCGTGTCGCCGCAGCGAGGCTGGGGCAACGACGAAGCATAAATCGATGGTTCGAAGTATCTTTGGAGAACTTAAAAACTGGAATGAATCAGAGTTCGAGGAGGAGCGGTCATTAAGCGTTCGTTAAAATCCCCGCGCGCGCAGACCGATAAAGCCATCCCGCGGGCGCGGCCCAAGCCGAGGGGAGCCGGCCAATCGCGTCGTGTATGCCGCGGACGACGATGATTTTCCGGTTAGGCGGCTGCGTCGATAATAAGCGCGTAAAGCCGAAATCCTCGAAATTAGCTCGAACCACTTCCCCGCCCCCTCCTAACGGTCGCCCGTTTACAGTTATCGCGGGGACAATTCGAACTCGGGGCAGCGAGGCGAGTCCCACGAGTGCCCGGAACGGCTAATATCTCGATCTACGCCGAGAGGATGGCCCCGACGTTCGTTGCCCGCTGGCTAAAGCAATAAAAGTCTTTCGGCGCGACACGCGCCCCCCCCCTCCCCCCGACCGATCATTGAAATAGATGCTTAAGGAAGAGAGACAGAGAGACAGAGAGCGCGCTTATTTTCCTCCCTCCGCCCGGCTCCTCCTTCTTTTTTTCGCAAAGCCAAGTAAGGGGAAGTCATTTCCTTAAGGGCTCTTGTAAACGACTTTGATTTTACAGCGATATTACACTTTCGCACTGGCTCGCGCGCTTCTCACCCGCGGATTCGTTCGACTCCGCGGTTTGACTTATATTTATGCCCTCCATCGCGGTTTATTTTAATCGATTGAGGAGTTCTTCTCGGGTTTTATTTTATCGCTCGTGAAGAGTTTCCGATCGAAGCTCTTTATTGTTTTATACGGCCAATGGCGAAGTAACCTAACTGTATATAAAGTAATAAACCGGATAGACCATCAAAATATCAATTTCTGCCCGTGCAATTCGCCCTTTACCGTTACGTGGACATTTCAATTTTCGGCCGAGCTCATCTAAATCAGATCCTTTCCTTGTCTCACAACTGAAAAATTCACCGGGCAATCCCTTATTAGCATCGCCTCGATCGCGATCGCGCCCAATCAATGCCGGGTCCATTCGTCGATCCCCGACCCCGGCGCGCGGCCGGGCAAAGTAGACGAAGCAGAAATCTTTTTGCAATCAGGCTGATGCTAAGCAAGGCCATACATCAATCCTCCGCGCATAGAGAAACTGCGAAGGGTGGAAAATTTCGGTGCGCCGTCCGTCGCAAACCCGCAGCGCAGCCCCGTAAGTCACTAGCGCCGAGAGCAGTCCGCGACCCCATTACTTATGGCCGTATCCTCGGCTTTTTTGCTTCCCTCTTCGTCTTACGCGCCGTGCGTCTCGTCTATCCTTGCCGGCCGATCGTTTATGCATACCGTCTCGCTTGTGCAGGAAATCGAAGGGTTAAACGGGTTCAGAGCCGGGCAACGTTTATTGACCGCGTAACTCATTTTGGCCGGGGGTGATTTGTGCGGAATTCGCAACTGCTAATAGCTTCCGTAATTTTTTTTTTTTTTACAACCTACGACTGGTATTATTTGGTGAAATTTATTCGGAAAACTTCGTGAAAGTCGTTAATTTCGCAATGAGAAATATTGAGAGAAACAATTTTGTGGCTAAAGTGTATAAATCGAGGATATTACTTTAGTATCTTTTCAAGGCGGTTTGACTGTATAATAGTACCAACTGTCAGATATCAAGAAGTTACCGATGTCAATCATTATCAGTTATGTGTTCTAATTGAGAAAATAAATATTTAACCTCAATGAACTGTCAACTACGTCGATACGAGATAAGAGATTCCATTAAAAACACATAGTAAAATCTACGTGCAATGTATGAAATTGAGTATATCAGAAAAAGGAGGAACGGGAAATGGAGATAGATATATGGACAGAAACGGAGAGAGATAGATAGTGGATTCACTCGAGCTAATTTCGAGCTTAATGAAAGTCCGGTGGCTTCTTTTTCTCCTTCTTCTTACAATCGTGCTGCGTTCACTTTATTTTGGCCCTAGAATCTAAAGGTCATTCGCACGAGAAGCAGTTACACGATGCTATCTCATAAAGCTTTTTTACTCAGATTTTCTTTTATTCTTCTCTTAACTCGCTTCCATCTATATATGTCTCTTTTTCTTCTTCCATCTTCTTCATTATACCTCTCATTGTCCTTTTTCTTTGGAGTCATCGTCTGTGCAGTTATTTTTCAGCTATATTTTAGACAATTTATACATCCTAAATTTATTTTCTATTCTAAGATTTTATGAGTCATTGCTTTTTTCTTTCGATGTCTATAATAGTCATAGATTATCATATTACAATTCTGATTAAATTTTTTATTACAATAGTTGTTCCAAAAAATTGAATTGAATAGTCTAAGTAAGTCTTTAATTTTTGTTGAGTCATATATCCAAAGATTTTTGGATATCTTGCTATCGCTTGATATAAAATAAATAAGTGCTATTCATTTCCTTCGCCAAGCATAAAAAACCAATGTATAAATAAGCCCACACCACACAGCATAGCCAAATATGAGATTTCAGGTCCGGGGAGCTTTCGCGAAGCGCTCAAAAGCTGCTCATCCGGCAAACATTACAGTTACCTTGTGCAATGAGACTTTGAGTCACTATGGTAGAGAGAAAGCGTATGAGAGAGAGAGAGAGAGAGAGACGTACAGAGAAATGGCACCGAGATTTTCGCCCTCGCAGTCGAGGCTAATGTCCTCTGGAAAGCCCTGTAGTACACCTTTGGAGCCCCGAAGATTGCTGGGCTTGTTGGGACGCGGCAGGGCTCCTGAATGTGCTTTCCGAGCCCAGCTCTCGGAGGAGAAATTTACAAAACCACCAGTGCGTTTTTGTTCTACTCCTGCATTGAATTTTTAGTAAAGTTAACTCAAAAACCATCCGCAGGACACTTCTGTGAATAAGCCCTCGAATGATCCGATTCAAAATCTTAAAATTCGAAAATCTATTTATTCTAAACAAAACACTCGTTGACTTTATTATATACTTTTATATATACTATTTATATATACTCATAAAGAAGTCATTTATCACATACAGAATGAAATATATAATATATATATATATATTTTTTTCTGTTATATTTATCATATATACAGAATTAATTGTATAAATCGGATACTAATAATGATTCAAAATAAATTCTCATAATTAAAGTCATTTAACTCAAACCCCAGAGTAAAAAATGCTTCGAAAGCATAATATATTTCGAAGTATTTCTAAAATACTTTATGTATATTTTATTAGCACATTTATAAAATATTGCGTTAATATATTGGAAGATTAGAAAAATATTTTGATAACATTTTTTTAGCAATTCAATTATATATGGGAATAAAGGTTGCTCGATGCTAGGTGGCAATAATATTTAAAGTAAATTCAATAATTTTTATTACTTTATATGCCTAGTTTGATCCTTATATTTTCAGATGAACCTCAGGTTCTAAAAAATTGGGGTTTACTTAAAGTACAAGATGCTTCTTATTTTGTATCAAACATGGTCAAAAAGTTATAAATATTTTTCACATTCTCAGTAATATAATCGTAAAAACGAAATATATTAGCTTTTATCTACAATTTGAGAATGCAATATAATTTATAACAATATTTTAAAATATCAATAAAATCTATTGTAATACGTTTTAAGTATTGCAGAGTGTATTAAAAGAAATATATGTATATATTTATATCGGTCTTACAATCTTTGTACTATTATATATCATGTTAAAATAATGAGAATGAGACTGTCCTATCAGACCACCGCGAATATGCAATGAAACTTATTACGAAAAATAAATTAGATTAAAAATTAAAAATAATAAAATAGAAATAATAAACTATATTCTATGTTAGTGAAGGACGGTCCGACTGCCCCCGCCACCGTATTTTCTTCTTCTGAATCCTCCTTCACAACCTTATTTTCTTCTTCTTCCAGTCTGACTTGTCACTTTAGTGAATATATTATATTCTTAAGACTGTAAGGCCAATAAAAATATTTATTAATTTAATTCAAAACAGTTGACATAATAAGTACAATTTTTAATATTAATGTATTGAAATAATTCAGAAATATTTCAAAAAACTTTCAAATGAAATGTTTGACCATAGTTGTCTTTGTATTGCATACTTTAAACCTTATATGAACATATTTCTGTGATATGAAATTACGATAAATTGCCTATAATAATTACAGCATTATTTCATCAAGTAAATGCAATATTTTATGAATATTTGAAAAATATTTTTTTCTGTTCACAATAAGTGAATAATAATTATAATAATAATTTCTCATAACATCATTTATCGAATAACATCAATAACACTCTGAAAATATTATATAATACCATTCCCTTCAAGAATATCGCAAGCAACAATTTTCGTCCCCTTTACGTTAAACCAAAGAAGAATCCGATATCGCACAGCCGCCGCAAGCACTAAATGAATCTCGGATCCGTAGGAGCTGCCGGCAATGATCGCATCCCATCCCCAACGAAAACCTGCAAGCACAAGAGACCGTAGAAGACTCTCTTTGCCCCCCCCCCCCACAGCAACTGAACTGTCGATTTAAAAAAGGTGAGCATTGCATCTCGCTGGTTTCGCGTTCGATTCGACGTAGTACTGCCTCGCAATATGTACAAGATCCTCAGTAAGAGGCGGAGTAAAGGGAACGAGAAAAAGGGAGAGAGAGAGAGAGAAAAAGAGAGAGAAAGAGAGAAAGAGAGAAAGAGATTGATAGACCGAACGCGGGTTGGCGGATAAGGGAGAGGGGACGCGGTCGTGAAAAGAGGGATCGTCGCTCTTTGCCAACGGGCAAAAAAGGATCAGCCAGGGCGCTAGACTCCGTCAAAGTGTACGGTATGAGGCTTCCCATCGCGCCGCCTCCGAATCGGGCGCATTTTCTTTGGTGTAGACGCTGTACTTCGTACGTTGTTAAAGGGATTAAAGACTGTTTTTTTTCCTTTTCCCGTTTTCTTAAAATGTCGAATACGATCGGTGATTTTCATATTATTTTACGAGAAAAGACTGCCGATCCAGACGTAGAAAAATCATTGAGATAGAGAGAGAAAGAGAGAGGGAGAGAGAGAGAGAGAGAGAGAGAGAGAGAGAGTGGCTGCGATAAGAAGTGTACTTATAAAAGAAAATTCTGAACTTATAATACATTTCGCACTACCGATTAAGCAGTTACAAACTTTCTCAATTACGATAATAAACTTGCCACCCCGGCACAATTAAAAATCGAAAGAAGTTCTCCAACTATGGTTAGAAAAAGAAAAGCGAAGGGGTGGTAAGAGTAGTAAACTCGAAAAAAAAGTTCGCCCAGCGCGACCACACCGAACAAGAAGGGGGAAAAACAAGTATAAAGAAGAGAGGTTGGGGGCGGCTGTGATAAAATCCCTTCCCCCCCTTAACCTCGTTCTCACTCTTCAATAACGTAATTACGAAAGAAGAGGTCGAATCAGAGTGCGAGTCCTTCTTAAAAGTTTCCGAATTTCAGTAAATTCGAAAAAATTCCCTACGCCTCCCAGGATCATCCTCCCTGCACCCCTAGGGCACGGATGCCCTCTCGGCCACACCGAAAAAAGAGGGAATAGCGCAAGGGGGAGAATCTAAGTATATGTATATATATATATATATATATATATATATATATATATGCAGGGCTCCAAATGAAATTTAGTAGCCCCGGGGGCGGGCGTCGCAATACTTCAGCCTCGTAGAGCCGGGGAGAAAAGGGGGATTTTCGCTACAACTACCAAACCCCTTACCTCGGCCCTTCTCTCCCCGCGCCGCCCATTGGCGCGCAGTCACGTTCGCGGGGCGCGCGATTTGCTCCTATCCTCCCACCCCTCCAGGCCTCTCCGGTGCGCGCGACCTGCCACCTCCGATCGTTGCCTTGGAAGGAGGGCTGGGCATGGAGGGACGAGAAAAAAAATAGCGTACGAGCTTCTCCGGGATTCCAGATGCGCGGGCGCCATTGTGTACTTTGCCGACGATTTTACGATATTTCCATGCTAAACGGGAGATGCATCGGTGTTTTACGTCACGGCCTGTAGGCGAGCGATACTGAAAGTAATTCCAGAATTACGAGGCTTGAACGATATGCGTCGTCCCTTATTGGTGGAAAAATTATTCGGTTTATACGTTTCATCCCGTAAAAATGTCATGTAGATGAAAATAATTGCGTTACTAATATATATATATATATATATATATATATATATATTCTATCTGGTCCGATTCATATTTGCAAATACAATTGCAATAGTTTGAGAAGATGTTTAAACTAAATTGAAAATCAGTCGATTTTGGAAATAGTTCGAAATTGAATAACGACAGGTTTTTTCATACACCATAACTTAAAGAAAATTAATTTTAATCATAAAATAAATTAATTTTTGTATCAGGGTTTATATCAATGTTTTATACTATTACGGTGAGAACTCGATGTTATACGGAATTTGATAAACCTATTTTTAACACTGTATTCTTTATTCGTCTTGATTAGTATTTTTAATACTAAAGGATTGTTTAAATAATTTTACTACAGCAATAATGCTATTTATTGCAATTATTTTCTATTGTATATATAGCATTCCAACTTTAGTGCACATATCTTCTGCAATATCTGAATTATTTTTTATCTATTTTTCGCTATTTTTTACCTATATATATATATATATATATATATATATATATATATATATAGTTTGCTATTGATTTGAAAAATACTTTAATATTTATTCATTTTATTGATAAATATTATCATAATATTGGATTTTTGTGATATTCAAACTAAATCTAATTAAAGAATAAATGCAGTTTTTACGTAGTCTGTTTCAGTTTACAATCTATTTGTCGTAGAATAAATATTAAAATATTTATTAAATTCACGAATGACTTCAATTTATAAAAATTCATATAATACAACAATCGGATGTATAACTCCTGGCGAACGAATATTTCACAAGATCGTAAAATTCTCCCGCCACTAATTCCTAGGTAAAATTCTATTACTTATTCAAATAGCCGACCAGTCTCCTTGGGCCTAAGGAAACACGACGAAACGTACAGACTTCATATTTCTCGCAGAAATCATGCAGGATCATGCGAATCTCCTCGGTGTAAACAGAGCTACGCGATCGCCACGACTTATATATTTTCCAGCGTCAAACAAAACAATAACGGATTGATCCCAATATCCGCCGAAGAGTCAATTCTGAATTTCCACGTTCGCTCTTCCCGGCTTTATTCATTATTTACTCTCACCCCAGCCCCCCCCCCCACCAGTCCATCCTGCCCTGTGCCCCGGGTTATGTTTGCGCGTATTCCCTGCAAGCGTCCCCGGAACTTTTTGCCCTCCTCTCACTTTCCTCCACCCCCGCCTTCCCCGCCGCCACGAAATATTCTCCCGGAATACCCGGTTTCGGTAAATCGCACTCCCGCGCCGCCGAGTCGTGTGTCCACCGAGCGGCCCCGGGGCGAGGATCCACGTAAGCGCTCGGGAAATTTACAATTTTCACCCTCGTGCATCTTTTACTCTCCCCGCACGTGCGTCGTGTAACGTCTGTGTCTGTATGTGTCCCTTCGATTCCAACCCACCCCCCCCCCAATCCCACTCGTCCCTCGGTGTACCCCGGCTGGTCCTCCAACAAATTTGCGCTATCCTTCGCGTCCTTCCGGGGAAGGGAAATATAATAAGAATATCCTCTTGGAGGCGGGATAAATCGAAACTGAAATCGAATGAAAAAAGGAATGGATGACGTGGAAATTGAGTCTTTTTTTGGATGCGTGACCGTATATTTTGATTCGCGAATTTTCATATTAAAAAGATCCTCTAATAGATTTTTAGTTGACAGTGCACGGTTACTATTGAGTTAGTCTAAGTAGAACTCATATAGGTTATATTTATCTAAAGTTCAAGAGGAATGAGCTTGTTCATTTCTAATTATAAAAAGTGCAGGTACCTCATTTTCGAATACTAAATATTCATAAATTACATTAGAGTAACTTAAATATCAAGATTTTCATTCGTATTTTGAAAAACATTGATCGATAGACACTTAGCTTTTGCAAATAATCATTTTATATGTAAAGTGAGTTATTAAAAAACCTGTAAAATGAGATAGAAAAACACGCCCCCCCCCCCGAGTCGCGCACATTTCAAAGAAGGCGAAATATGACTAAGCTCCATATGCGGAAATTCCTCGACCCATACTTAACCCTTTAAAATATACGACGCCCATGTTTGTACTGGACATAACGAGGAGGAAATTGTCGCTTCAAAGATCTCGCCTTCCTCTCATTGCGAATTTCGGCTATGCGAATATCTTTTTAATTGGCCTCTGAAATGTAAATATACCTATGGCATATTCACGACATAGGAAGTGTCTCTATTCTCTCCTTTATCTATTCACTCTTACAATTAACTACTAGTACGTACTACATATTTTTTATTTATATAATAAAAATGAATTTTATTGAAAAAGATCGTAAAAGTCGATGCTTCGTGATTTATGCGGCCACAAAGGTATACTCCATATTTATAGGTCGTATTTTTATTGTGCATTCTATTTAACAATTTCCATGATTACGTATTTTTATCCAATTTTTTATAATAAATTAAATATATAAATGTATGTTTTATACATAAATTAGATATCTATGTAAAGTTTTTTCTCTCAACACAAGTGAAGCCTACAGATACGGCCTCAGCCTGGAAATATTCCTCGGCAGAGTTAGTGACGGAAAATTTTCCAAAGTTTCACGCGCGTCATAGACGTCAAATAAGTAGCAAGATGGGATTTCGCGAGGATGTTGAAGTTTCTGCAATGGTGTAGTAACGAAAAAGATGAAGTTTATATATGTTCGTTGAAGAAAGGAAACTCCAGAGTTTTTCACGCCCGCGCCGGTTTCAGTTAAGATTATATTTCTTAAACTTGACTGCGAGGCTACGTAGTTATTGATTTTCGAGTTTACAGTTATTGCTCTTATCAAAGTTTTAGCTCACTTTCGCAAAAACTTTTATTGCTAAACTCTTAAGTAATGTCTAGTTTCAAAAATTGTAAGATAGCTCTGTTTTCAAATTATAGATTTATGTTAAGCCTCTAAATCTTAATATCTTAATATCTGTGAAAATTTGAAAAAAATTAAATATTCAATATTATTGAACTTAGTGTAAATATATAAGTTGAATTTCTGGTGAATAGGAGGTGAAATATATCAGAGCTTTGAAAGGAAAAAATTTGTAATGACAATTAGTCTAAATTTGCTTACTGAATAATGAACTTACCTTTAGTTATGCCAGCAATAAATTTTAAATCTTTAGATTAGACTAATAATCAAAAACGCAGTATACAATATAACTAAAGTCTCAAATTCATAATCAGATTCAAAATTATTACGCATTATAGTAATTTCTTGAATCCTATTTCTTTATTTTACTCATACAAATCTGTAATTGAATTCATATAATATAAATCGAATACTGTTTTGATCCTGGATAATTAGAAAAATTTCCACGATTTACAAAGGTCAACTTGCGTTTAATTTTTTCAAAATTATCACGACCCTTTTGCGTAAAACTGAAAAGCACGTGAACGTCAACAAAGGGGGAAAAATATCACGAGCCACTCCAACTCGTCGGCCGCCGCCCACGCAAAGGTCCGGTAGTCAAACAGATCGTCCGGGCGAACTTATCATAGCACACCGTAGGGATAAAGAAAGAGGACGCGCCACTTCTCCAACCAACCTCTCCCGCGCTCCTCCTAAACTTGACGCTCTCCCGTCCGTGGGGACAAGAGCGCACCAAATGTCTGTTTGTCCACGTCGGTCTCTACGCGTCCTCCGGCATATATATATATATATATATATATATATATATATATATATATATATATTCATCTGTATACGTTGCCAAGTCCGATTCCCTCCTCCCCATCCCCCTCACATCCACAGTATCCAGCGTGTCAGTTGCGAGACGCGTGTTTGCCGTGCTCGCCCAGGCGTACCTCCAACTAAACTAACCTCCCTCCCACCGAAGCCCCGCCACGGCTCGATTCACCGTGGGGTTTCGCTCGCTGGTTAGTTCCCTGGAAGCGAGGCGCGGGGCGCATAACCTGTCCCCACAGCGTTGAGAGAGAAGTTTAAGGAAGAGCGCATTTTTATTTTTGGGTCAGGCTCGGGGATTCCTAAATCTTTCCACGCTTGAATATTGGAGAAAGTTTCTGGAACATTATAGTTTAAGTTGTCACGAACGATAATGTTGATATATTTCCTGAGGCTGCACAGTACAAGATCTAATTTATATCGTTTAAGTTAAAAATAATATAAAGATAGTCATAAATTGTAAATAATTTTATGTTAACTGAGCAATACATTTTTCGAAAATATTTGAAAAAATTTTTGTATTAAAAATACATAAATACGTTAGGTGCAATTACTTGGTCTCCTATCATTATTTATTTAACATATAGTGATTTATTACATAATGCTTATCAGATTATTTATGTACACAAATAGAATATCAAAATGTCATTCGCCATTACGTCAATATTCATCGAATTGGTATAATTAAATATACAAAAGTTAAGTTCTATTTTCCATCCGTAACCAAAATCCACCTTTAGCAGTTGGGGCAAAATTACTGGGATCGTACTTTAGCGGTAAACAAGTTTTCTCACAAACTGTAAATCTGCATTTGGACAACAAATGAGCAAATAGAATTTTCGTTTCTAAAATAACGAACCGATTCCCTATGCACATTCTAGGACCTAAGCCAAAGCCCAAATTCATAACATCGCTCAATGCCGCCTTTTTATTCAAATACCTATCAGGATAAAATTTATCATGATTTTCGTAATAATCCGGATCATGATGTATTCCACTAACTGGTATAATGAGTTCCATTCCAGGTTTCATGACGTATGGTTTTGAGCCTGGTAAAGCAGGCGGCAGTTCAAATTCCTTGCTGCACATACGGTTTAAGAAAGGAGCTGAATGCATCCTTAAGGATTCTTTAAAGACTGCATCTAGAAGTATCATATTATTTACGGCTTCGTAGGTGAGTTTTCCATCGCATTTCACTAGGCCGGCGTCTATTTCTTCTTGCAGCCTCTGCTGTACTTCCGGATTTGCCGCCAATTCATGAGCTATCAAACACATCTGAACTGCACTTGTCTCGAATCCGGCAAGGAAGAAAAAGAAAGCTTGCGCAGTCATCTCTATAAGTTCGAGGTCCATTTGTTCGCTTCCATCCATCATTAACTGCAGCATATCGGGCCTTACAATACCCTTTTCCTTTCTAACTTTAATCGTGTTCTCTACAAGGCTGACAAAGAATTTTGTCTGTTTATCTGATATCATTTTCATACCAATTAGACTGGTCAATTTTGGTAAAGCCAGCAACAACATTATTTTCAACTGTCGCAGTCCTTGAAAAGACGCAGCTGCCTTCCCATGAACGTAGAAATCATTTTCTGGATTTTTTAGACTGTCAATTTCTATTCCAAAGGCACAAGTTGCAATCACGTCATTTGTGTACCTACTGAACGCATCCTTTATGTCAACCGCATTTTCGACGTCTTTCCACAATTTCAAAAAATGATCTCCAAAATTTTCGGCACATTTTAACATCAATGTGAACATGCTTCGCATTTTGCTCGATGTAAAGGCTGGGCTCAATAAGTTTCTTACTTCGCGCCATCTGTCGCCATTTAAGAATACTAGATTCAAGCCAAAAAGCGGATCCAGATTCTTATCAACGAACGACTTGTGATAAGCGAAGTGGTCGAAATTCTTTACCAGAACGCTCTTTATCAGCTCGGGATCGCGTAACATGATCACGGGCGAAAGAAACAGATGACATCCAATGTACTTGGCATCCTTATGTGCGTCATAAGCCTGTTTACATAGAGTATTCACGTGCAATCGGGGAAAGAAATTTGAAAATGTGAAGCCGAGAAATGGATATTCCGGCGCGCGTGGAATACCCCATTTATCGAAACGATGAATTATTCTGTAAGCCGCAACGGCGATATACGCCAAGAATAGAAGCACCAGCGGCCACAGCCAGCTATCCATTATGTAATTTAAAATGATTTATCAAGTTCCGCGCCGACCGTCCCACTGGCGCGAAACTTAACGCGCAACTGGCTTCTGCAGCGACTCTTTGTTGGTGATGTGACGCACAGCGTATACTCTATGAATAGGCGCGGCGTCCAGTGGCAAGGCCAAAGCCGTTGCTGAATGCCAATTGAATGTTGCCAACTACGTAGATAAAAGCCCACGTGCGTCTTTTTTTATTATTGTTTTTGAAGGTTAACCAAATGTCCATCGGTCTATCATCATTACACTAGCTGTATTAATTGGAATACTTGAATTATCAAGATACTTGTCCATTGATTAATAAAAGAAAAATAAATCAATATTAATTAAATTATAGTTCTACCATCCAATATCCACTAATTGCGGGGTAATTACTCTAATACACTTAGAAAACCTGAATAAGGAAAACAAACATTATATAATGTAAATGAGATTAGCATTATTCGTGTGAATAGTTACAAATGAGTAAATTAAAGAAACATAAAAGCGCGATAAAATAGTCGAAAAGACATGGGCGCACATATTTAAAGAACGTACATTCATATCGATAAAAAGGTAAAAGGAAATATATAACATTAGAGTTAGGAGGAAGGATAATGGTATGGATCTAAAAAACGAGAAAACTATAGAATTGAAAAAGGGTAAGATGGAAGGGCAAAATCGGGGGAAAGAGGAGTACAGGGACTTGCAAGAACGTATATATATATATATATATATATATATATATATATATATATGTATGTATATATATATATATATATATATATATATATATATATATATATACGTTATCCAGCGGACGAAGGAAGGTAAATAAAAGGCCATTCCGATTGGGTGATCAATTACATCGGGACTGCATTATTCATAGTCGCGGCTTCGGGCCGCGGAGAGCTCTCTGCCCCCATCCCCGCCCATCTCTTTGCTCGTCCCTTTCCCGCGATTCTCCATCACTCCGAGTCTTCGGCCTCGGCCTTATACCCCGAATCAAACTGAATCTATCCTCGAGGATGGGTAACGCGTATGCAGAAAACCAGAGAAGGCAAGAGATAGATAGGGAGAGAGGGAGAGAGGGACAGAGAGAGAGAGAGAGAGAGAAAGTGAGAGAGGGGGAAGAGGAATCGGTCTAATGGATATACGAAGAAGAAAATGGCAGGATCAATGAAAATTAAATGCTAACGCTTTATTTGAAGTGTATGCCTTTATCTGTATCGTAGCATTCAGCGACCAATAATATAATTTGCATAGGGCAAACATTCTATCAAATAAAATTGCAAAATTTCACGAGAGTAGTATGGAAAAAAACCTATACGAAAAAAAATATAGAAAATAATTGAGAAGGATGAAAACATATATAATAATATGTACGTATAATATATATATATATATATATATATATATATATGAATCAAAAACCGATCTCGTTTATTGGAGTTATTATCTCGGCTTCCTTTCTGCTTCGTAGGGCCAAAGAATATGCATCATCTGATCATTTAATTTGAACTGGCTGAAGGCGTGAATTTTCGTTTCCAGTTCCATTATATTCAGCTAAATGTAATTTCGTATCTAATTTATTTCTGAAGTTTATAATTTTTCAAGGACAGAAATTGATTTTTGATGAATTGATAGTCCATCAATTGCACAGATTCCTCTTTGCTAATGATACCAATCCTTATTTTTGCAACATGCTCTGCTTTGAAAGAGAATAATAACACATGTAATAATACATGTAATAACACCTGTATAAAAACAAAAATATTTTAATAGCATGTAATAACACCTTTATAATAAATAAAAAAAATTTTCTGAGTTCTATATGAAAATTCTTCAATGAGAATTACTTTCACAAATCATTTCCTATGAAGAATATAAATTATAATATAGATTATAAAAAAATTCACGATTAATTTTTAGATAGTAAAGAAGTTCTTGTTTTATTGTCTTGTGCGTGTTTTATTTACGTTGATTACTTAAATAATTATAAATCTAAAAAAGTAAAAGAAAATCTACTAAAATAATTAGCATCACGTTCTAAACAAAATTTTCTAAAAAATTTACAATAAATGAAGTTTACTTACATGTAATTTCGATTGTTAATTTGCACGATGTAACGCGAATTGGTTGATTCGAGCATCTTATTGCGTTCATATCGAACAATATTAAATGTTATGTTTCTTCTTGCATTCATTGTTTTTTTGTTATAGGAATCAAAAATTATTTTCTAAATCGATGATTTTGGTAGGCATTTATATATGCTGAATTCCTATTTAGAATGTCAAAGTAATTCTCTTTATACTAATCAAATAATTATTAACATAGAAAAAATAACATGGAGAAAAGAAAATAAAAAGTTATCTTACTTGTATATACACTGTTATCTATATATGCGCCAGATCGCAAAATAAACATCAAACACTCGATCAAAGACGAATAACAAGGAAAGCGAGCTTAAAAGAAAAGCCGGTCGACCAATTAGACTACAACTACTTCAACGTCGGCAAATATCAGAAGGAAGCGCGAAAACGGGGTATATATATATATATATATATATATATATATATATATATATATATATATATATATATATATCTGTGAATAGAGAAAAGCAAAAACGGAGATGAAGAAAAGCAGAGTAGCAACGGGAGCAAAGTGAGAAGGGGCAGGGACTACGCTCAGAGCCCCTCCCGGGGCAAATATCATTCACATTTTAATTGCCCGTGGGCCTCGGTACCGCTCGCGAAATTCCCAGTCGCGTATTTTCTCAGGAATGTGGCCGAAAGATAGAAAGGGAGAGAGGGAGGAGAGAAAAAGGAGGAGAGGGACGGAAGGAGGAAGAGAGAGAGAGAGAGAGAGAGAGAGAGAGAGGGGGAGAGAGTGAGAGAGGGATGGCAAAAGTAGAAAAAGAAGGAATAGGGAGAGCAGGTCGAATCGCCGGCGACGAGGTTATATACCGTCGGGAAATCGTTCACCACTGCCGCCGTCGCCGCTTTTCTGTAAATCTGCATACCGAGGAGAAAGGGAAGAAGAAAGAGGACAGAGGGAAAGAGAGAGAGAAAATATATTCACGCTCGGCCGAGTTGATTCCGAAAAAGATGTCCGACCGGGTCCGCGTATATACTGCGGTAATCAAAGTGAAGTCTCCTATATAACGTATATATATGCTTCTCTCTCTCAGTTCCGCATCCGTCAGCCCGTTATCTGGCTTCTCGACCGTTGGACTTGCTCAGTTTCTCGATTCATGCATATATATATATATATATATATATATATATATATATATATATATATATATATATATATATATTAAAAAACTTTCAGTCATTTTTCAGTAACAAAGTCACTGAAATTTCAAATTTGCAATAATAAAATTTCATTTAGGAACAGGTTTATGAATTTTTAGTGTAAAGTTATCAAATTTTAAGCAAAATGTTAAAGAATATTTATAAAATGAAATTTTTCCCATTCCTAGTACATAAAATATTAGCGAAGATCACTACAATTTTCATTACATACATATCAAATTCATGAATATGCACTGTAGTGCTTTCATTCATGCACTCAATTTATCTTAATACTTAAGATAAATTGAGTTTTTGAAAATGCATTTAAAATATAATTCACTATTCCGTGTTCTCTTATACTTGTTTCATTTATGATTATTTAATATTTTATTTATAAAATAAATAATATAAATTTATTTTTTATTAAATACAAAAAAATTTGAACCTGAGTCGGTGCATGACAAAACTTATTTAACAAAAATTTTATTTAAGAAATTTTGATTTATAGAAACTACACACATATCTGATGACTAGTCACTTCCACAACTGTCACAAATTAGCTTGGTTGTTATTCAAGCCCGATGTGATAAGACTTGATAAGTATATTGGTCCATATTCGAATCTAGAAACTATCTTTGATGCGTAAAAATGTGTACTACATGCATAAAGATACATCTTACGTGTATAAGCTAATCAAAAGTTATGAACTCAACGAATTAATTTTTAATTAATAAATTTACTTAATGTATTTAAATGAATAATTAAATTTTAAATAATAAAAACTTATAAATACACTGAATCAATTGTTAATTAATTTTTTCTGAAAGAACATTGAAATTTCTCATTGTAGATTTTGAAATTTCAAGTGAAATTGTATTTGCAATTGCCCAATAAATGGCTCAATAAGACGATTCAGAGAATCTTTATGAAATTTTAATCAGTGTTTTTTAATCAATAGGTCCGTCAATTCAGACGCAATTTGGCCGGATCTTTTGCCTTGATTTCTTTATCCCTCGTTCTTTGATTCTGTTACATGGTGTAGCAAGATGCAAAGGCTTATATACGCAGTGGACGAGCGGACGATTACGTAAAAAGACACAGTGAGAAGGTTAACTAATCATAGCCAATACGTATAGCAACATATGAAAACAAACGGATAAATTGATTCGAAAATTGAGCCCGGAATAAAAAATGACTTGATGCATATTTTTTCGTTAGATGTCATTAGTCATTTCCAACGTAATAAATTATAAGTTAGCTGATTTCTATTCATAAACGCGTGCGCGCGAGCGCATGCTCACATACGAGCACACAAAGGCAGACACACACGCACACGCACACATATTGATTTTTGATAAATATATATTTAGTTGATATTTTATCGTAAGAAAACTAGATTGGCCAATGAAATATTTATAACGAAAATTAGACATTGTTATTGTGTAAAGGATCAATTATAGATTGCGGGCAACATATTGTTTTATATGAATAATTAAATATTAAAGATCAAATCTTAATCAAAGATTTCAATTTGATAAATTAAATATTTATAGTGTACAATTTTACTAAAAATTTAGCTGGCTTCAAGCTGCTTTTGAGATATTTTATTTTATGAATTTTATAATATTTTTAAGTTTTTAAGAAGTATATTAGTATTCTTAATATATTTGACTATTATATTATAATTTCAAAATCGACTACAAGTTGAAATCCATATATGAATGAAAATAATATCTATATTTTAGACATTTCTGAAAAATTATATTTTAGATAATATATTTAAAATAACCAAACGAGGCAAATCCTTGTGCAATTATCAATAAAGTATAGTATTTGAACATACGACAGATTACATTGCTTCAATTAAAAAGAAAATATACGTTGCGTGCATCGAGCTGCTTGTGTTATTGAACGAACTTTCAAGGATATAGGAGTATACATAGAACTCGCTTCGCCGCGGTCGGTCAGGCTATTGCGCAATATGTGCGAGCTCTCAGTTTGCCGCAAAGCGTTGAGCGATCCACACGCGACTATACCCTATTCTAAAGTTGATATAAGTTATAATAATAATGATTTTCGACTGGATATGGATTTTTTTACTTACAATATTGTTTTATATTATAATTCAGGGCATCAAAATGAAATATTATTTCAAAAGATGCGGTATACCTCACCCTTCAGAAATTCCTTTTCTCGGAATATCAGGTGAAAGTGTAATTCTTCGAAATCATGCGAGCGTGTTTGTGAAAAACCTGTATAATTCGTTCAAAGGAGCCAAATATGTGGGCTATCACATGTTTTCAACGCCATTTATAGCTGTGTTAGATCCAGAGTTAG
The DNA here is from genome assembly GCA_018907035.1 of Sycobia sp. Sy_11. Lineage (NCBI taxonomy): Eukaryota > Metazoa > Arthropoda > Insecta > Hymenoptera > Epichrysomallidae > Sycobia > Sycobia sp. Sy_11. Next base: position 322,386 of record JACCIC010000212.1, on the reverse strand, counting down.
CAAAATGTGTGCTTGTAAAAAATTTCGATCATTTCGCCAGTCGCAAGACATTTGTAGATGAGCAGATTGATCCACTTTTTGGAAAAAATCTTGTATTTCTTAATGGCGAACGATGGCGCGAGGTAAGATCTATTTTAAGCCCTTCATTTACGTCGAGCAAGATGCGATCTATGCATATGCTTATGTCTCGGTGTGCCAAAGATTTTGTGGATCAATTTTTGGAGAATTACGGAAACGATGAAAACATTGATGTAAAAGACGCTTTCTCAAGATTTTCAAACGATGTAATAGCATCGTGTGCATTTGGTATTGAGATCAACAGTCTTAAAGACCGGGAAAATGAATTTTATATTCGTGGCACAAGGACTACTAAAATCACTGGTTTAAGACGACTTAAGATTTTTATGCAAATGGTCTTCCCAACTATCGGAAACAAACTTGGCCTCAGGATTATAAATAAGGATGACACCGACTTTTTTACGAAAGTCATCAAAACTACGATTCAAATGCGAGAAGAAAATGGTCAAATAAGACCGGACATGCTGCAGCTTTTGATTGAGGCGAAAGATAAAGGTGATATGAATTTCATGGAACTGACCGCCCAGGCTTTTATTTTCTTCTTGGCTGGCTTCGAGACAACATCTGCTCAAATGTGTATGATCGCGCATGAGTTGATAATGAATCCTGAGGTCCAAGAAAAACTTCAAGACGAAATTGACTCTGTAATGAAGGAGGGCAATGGAGACATTACGTACGATGCGATCAATAATATGGTCTATTTAGATGCTGTATTCAGCGAAACATTGCGAAAACATTCACTACCTTTCGTTAGCCGACTGTGCTCCAAGGACTTTGAATTTCCACCAGCACTACCGCATTTAAAACCCTTTGTGGTTAAGGAAGGTATGCAGATTACAATCCCCGTTGCGACAGTTCATTACGACCCAGATATTTATGAAGACCCAGAAAAATTCAAACCTGAGAGATTCCTACATAAAAAAGCCTCGACGACGGATATAACAAGCCTTGGCTTTGGACTCGGTCCCAGAATGTGCATTGGTAATCGGTTCGCAATTCTGGAAACTAAAGTTCTCTTTGTTCAGCTATTAGCTAGGTGCACATTATTACCTTGTGAAAAAACTTGTGTGCCACTTGAATATGATCCTAGTAATTTTACTCCATGTACTAAAGGAGGCTCGTGGTTGAAGGTGAAAATACGAGATTCGCGTAACAAATAATGAATAAATTGGAAATATTTTATGCGCTCTTTAAACAAAAATTCATCAAAACTTTTACATCAATACAATACATGTTTTTCATAAAATATTTTTTTGTTAGTATAATATTATCAATTATTTTATGTATCTAGTCAATGAATTTAATTTATAAATAAGCGAAGCTGATTTTAAATGTTATTATCATTATTTACCGACCATAATCGTTTATTTTACTCGATTTTTCAATAGCAACATTGTGATTTCATATTATGTCTTATTCATAATTACAATAGTATATTAATTATAGTTCTGTTCAAATTTCTCTTATCTTATAGCAATTTGAATAACTTTATTTAGATTCTAAATTATTAATTTCAATTCCTACGCATATATTTATTTTCAAACATATTTATACCGATAAGTATTTTTTATTAAAAAATAATTTGCAACGATCTAGAAAATTAAAATAGTATTTACTCATTTTCTTAAGAATCGTATGTGTTATAATGTAAGCTAGATCGAAGAGCTTGAGTGCATCATTATATTAGCAAAGCTATATAGGCACATGTATTTGTCCACTTTAATTGTATTTGTTCAAGGAGAACGAGCTCCCAGTCGAGTTCGAGGTTCTTTCACATGTATAGTTCATTACGGTTAAGTATGACTAAAAAATCATCCATTCAACTAATAACTTAAATAATAATATGATAACATAAATTATTTAGAACAAGAATAGCAGAATAATATAAACTTGATAATCAATTAAATTCTGTTTTTAAGATTTATTTATATAAAATGACGTATCTTCTTTATTTTAATTATTTTAAATATGAAATATTTGTAAAATTTATAACAGTAGATTATTATATTCAGAATCCAGAATTACAACAATTTTACTAACTTTCAAAAGAATTTGTAAAACTTTACAGTTCTTGAATGCAATAAATTTTCAATGAGATGTTAAAGAGAATTCTATAGCTGCTCTATGCGATAAAGTAAATTAAGTTTTTGCAAAATCATATCAATATTTAAATTCTTTTAATAACACTCTCTACAACTGTTAAAAATAATTGGATTAAAAAGAAATAAACTAGATTGTTTGCTGGTTTACTGTTTTAATATTTGAAATAAAAATAAAATTATTTTATTTTATTAATGTCAATACATAAAAAATTAATTTGCCCTTCTCAGTTTTACATTATAAGAGGTACAAAAATAAACAATATAAATGTACAACTTATCTAATTATTCATTATACCAGATACTAATCTATTTGATAGCTATCGATTTATTGTTAATAAAATATATGAATATATTTTTAATATTAAAGTATACTTGTAATCGATAAATTGAGACTATGAGTATCTAACCAAAATAGTATTTTAATATTATATGTTGCAAAGAAATAAATACAAGGAACTTAGCTAATATCGTACTTACCTAAATAAAATAGAGGTTTACAGATATATTTCCATGAATAATCAAATTAATTTCTACCATTAAGCGTCTAAATTAAGATATTTTAATATAACAATGAAAAACTCAAAATGCATAAATAAGAAGATATAACTGTTGCAAATATATTTTATCATTTACATGAAGTTATCATTAAGTTAGTAATAATACATTTAGTTATAAAAATGTCATGTGAATTCGATAACATTTATTTAGAAATTTATTATTTTAAGAATTCTTATTTTAAAGAAGAAAAAAATCACAATTTATAAGGGAGATTTTGAAGAAACAAGAGAGATGTAATATAATGTTAACGAAGTAAAATGAGTCTATTAAATACTAGTTATCGCAAGACTGAACCAATAATTTAATGTAATTTCATTTAGAATAATTCATTTTCATTTTTAAATCTAAATCTATTTTACTATTTAAAAGTAAATCATTATGTAATTATGTAGAATGAAAAGTTTTATAACTTGTTCAATCTTTATAGTCACCGGCAATTGTCAAAATATTATGTATTATCAGTCTTCTCCATAGTTATCATTATTTATCCAGATTTCTTCAATTACATATATTACATGTATTATTTTTTACATACAATATATATATATATATATATATATATATATATATATATATATATATATTGAAATATTAAATACAGCAGTTAAAATAATATAAACATCTAGCATTTACGGTCCCGTCATAAATTTGTGCATATATTTCAAGAAGAGGAGCACATAACTTTATTCGAGTGAACTTCTATTGTAGCAAATTGTCAACTACGTTGAATGACATAATTGCATATAAATATTTATTAATTGAACGCTGGTACTAGGATATTAGTCAGCTTGTAAGAGCTCGCAGTTTCTCGGGAAGCGTTGAGCCATTCACACGCTACTGCATAAAATTTTATTAATTTTTACTCAATTTAATAAACATTAAAGTAATAATTATGTTCGACTTTATATGGATATTAATAATTACATTTATTTTTTATATCCTTCTTCAGGGTATAAAAATGAAATATTTCTTTAAAAAATGTGGGATACCTCATCCTTCAGATATACCCTTTATTGGAACAATGGGTAAGTTTGTTTTAAAAAGATATCACCCGAGCAAGATTGTTATCGAGCTGTACCATTCGTTCAAAGGAGCCAAGTATATTGGGTGTTATATGTTTTCAACACCAATGATTATAGTATTCGATCAAGAGATAGCAAAAAATGTACTTGTGAAAAATTTCGATAACTTTGCCTACCACAAAACATTCGTAGACGACCAGATCGATCCTCTATTTGGAAAAAATCTCGCCTTTCTCAATGGAGAACGATGGCGCGATGTAAGATCTATTTTAAGTCCATCATTTACATCCAGCAAGATGCGATCTATGTATGTGCTGATGTCTCACTGTGCTAAAGATTTCGTGGAACAATTTTTGGAGATTTACGGTAACGAGGAAAACATTGATGTTAAAGACGCTTTCACGAGATACGCAAACGATGTAATTGCTACATGTGCCTTTGGTATTGAAATCAACAGTCTCAAAGACCGCGAAAATGAATTTTATGTGCGTGGTAAAAGAACCAGCAAATTTGATGGTCTGGCGCTGCTTAAGTTTTTTCTGTTAAGGGCTTTGCCAACAATCGGTTCCAAACTTGGCATCAGGATTATAAGTAAGGAGGATACCGACTTTTTTATTAATGTTATAAAGTCTACTATACAAATTAGAAATGAACAAGGTATCAGTAGACCGGATATGCTGCAACTTATGATTGACGCGAAAGAAAAAGGCAGCATGGATCTTCTAGACATGACGGCGCAGGTTTTTATTTTCTTCTTGGGTGGTTTCGAGACCACTTCTGCCCAAATGTGTATGATTGCATATGAGTTGATGATGAATCCTGAGGTCCAAGAAAAACTTCAAGAAGAAATTGACTCTGTAATGAAGGAGGGCAATGGAGACATTACGTACGAGGTGATTAACAGTATGACCTATTTAGATGCTGTATTCAGCGAAACTTTAAGAAAACATTCACTACCTTTCTTGAGTCGGCTGTGCTCCAGGGACTTTGAATTTCCACCAGCACTACCGCACTTAAAACCTTTCGTTGTTAAAAAGGATATGGAGCTCATGATCCCTGTTGTTACAGTTCATTACGATCCAGATATTTATGAAGAGCCAGAAAAATTCAAACCTGAGAGATTTCTGAATAAAAAAGCCTCGGCGTCGGATATAACGAACCTGGGCTTTGGACTGGGTCCCAGAATGTGTATTGGTAATCGATTCGCAATTCTTGAAACCAAAGTTTTGTTTGTTCATTTGTTAGCTAAGTGTACATTATTGCCGTGTAAAAAAACTTCTGTGCCACTTGAATACGATGCTGGTAGCTTCTCACCATCTCCGAAGGGAGGTTCGTGGTTGAAGCTTCAAATAAGAAATTAATTTCAATCTTCTTATTGTTAAGTGATTATTACATTTGCTTTTATACTTTAGAATAAAATAATTACTATGTTACGCTATGTCATAGTGATTGTATAGAAAACATACGTAGCAAACTTTTTTCTTAATATAGTTGAGTTAATTTTTATATTTATGATCTAGAAAATTCCTATTTAATCATCATTTTTCAATAATAGGTCAGAAGAATTATCTTGATTAGTCATAAATAGTACTGAATTACATTTTCCTATTAAAATTTCCTTTACATAAAAAATCAATGTAGATTTCTATTTACTAATGTACTAATTAATAAATCCTCAATTCTTGTTCAAATCTTGTAGATTTGCACTTTAGTACGTACTTCTGTTTCCCAGATTAATGAGTTTTTTTAGTAAACTATCATATTTTAAGTACGAATCATTATTATATAGCTTAAAAAATTAATTTTTTTGTTAAATTTTTGTACCACTAACTATTTTTTCAATAAAAACTTTATTCAAACAAAAATGAAAGAATTATTCTCATTTACTGTTGTTGAGACCAGTACGAATCAGTCTATCAACGTTTATAGAGCTACATATGAGTAAACGCATTCACTTGTGTGAATGTCATTCCTGAAGGAGATCTCAATAAAATTCGCGGTTCTATTACATACAGTACGAACCGCCAACAATTTGCTATAAAATTTTTAAAAAGAATAACTGAAATGAATATGAAAAAGTGAATGCTTTGTAATCTATTTCATAAGAAGAAGAATAAGATTGATGAAAATCGATTATATAATCTACAATTAGTATATTATTCGTATATTATTATATTCGTATATTAATATACATTCGTATATTATTACACAATATACGAATATTAATTATTTTTGTTGAAACTTATTTTATAGCAATAATAGGTAACGAATGCGTATTAAATATTATATAAATATTCAGAAAAACAATTTAGAAAATTGGAGAATATTATAGAAATAGTTCAATTTAGTTACTTAAAGTTAAAAATACAGAAATATAATATTTGTCAAATCAATTCAAATATTTGAAATCGAATGGTCCCTTAGAGGATGAAACCCTTGTCGTGTATGGTTAATTAAAAAAGTGTTTTGAAAACCAATTTTATTCTTCGTAACAAATATAAGCTTGATCAAATAAATATTTTTATTTCGTGTCTTAATTGATACTTATTTTAACAGAATGCTGAATTTGAATAAAATTTTGGATTGATTTTAATATATAAACACTGATTACGATTACATAATTTTTATAGTATCACTCACTAGCTCGTTGGCGCACAAGATAACACGATGAGTTGGAGTACGCGCTGGATCATTATCGTTAATAAACTATTACGTAATATACACGCGTATATTCTCAAATTAATCTAGTCATCTCATTGAAATCTATCTTAAGTTATTGTTAACATAAAACAAAATTATATCGCAAAATATGTGATATCATTCTAAAATACGACTTTATATGATAATGTATACAACTCGAAAGATTTAATAAAATTACCGAAACGCCACGACATTTTATTGAATTAGCTATTGCTGTTATAAGGAAAGTTTAGTTTTTGTTATATTTTTATTTGATTGAAAACATTAGATATTAGAAACAATTCTACTGTAATTATAAAATAAGCATTTAAATATCCTCCATAGAGTCATCAACATAAAGAAATTGACGAATTGCAAAAATCAATTGTTTCAGTAATTATTACATCTTTTCATAGTGTTTCTGTAATGATTCATCTTAGCAATATCATCAGACCCATGACATTTAAATGTTCTTTTGATTTCGAATAAGAAATATTATAAAATGATAGAATCTATTTTTTCACTATACTTTTAAGAACGAAGTAATCGATGCTTTAAAGTAACATTGAAAAAAAAGAATTACATAATTCAAAATTTTTTAACGTATCACGATCAAAAAAATGATTATGATTCCCAGTAACTTTTTTGCTGTGTCAAGATTCAAAATTCTCCTTCGCTAATCATTCTTATTAGTTACGTTCATGCAAAAAAAAAGTACTTGAATCAATAAAATGAAGTGTCCATTTCTTATAAATGATTTTATTTCCCGTTTGTAGCAACGGTGAGATTGAGTTTTGCAACTGATTGCAATTACAACTGATATTATCCAAGTTGTAAGATCGTCCAACCGTGTTATTCGCGTACTAATCTCTTAAGAGTAGCTGGCCTTGTCGAAACTGTCAACGTTTCATCTAACGCTGCACAATAACCCATTCCGAGTCCTTCCGTTCTCCCTGGAGACGCGGAAAAGCACGGAGACACCTACGTGTATATATATATATATATATATATATATATATATATATATATATATATATATATACGCGATGCTTAAAAGACTGAGCGAGCGCGCCACTATAAGCCGCAAAATTCGATTTTGCGCGCGTCGAACGTGGCTCTATTGAATTTTCGCGGCTGCACGCTACAGCCGTGAAAGAGGGAGGGGAAAGAGGAAGAGGCGTTGATAACTTTTAACCACGGGCCGTCGCGCGTGCGAGCGCGTCGAAAGTTTCGGTCGCGCGCTCGCGCGACTGTAAGAGCAAATCGAAGTGAGTTCCGACGTTTCTCTCCGGCCGAAGCGAATGGACCGGAAACCCGTGGGAGTGAGGCCGTTTTTTTTTTATCACGCGAGTATCTAAAGGGGTCGCGAGCGACCCCGATAACCCCCACCCCCAACCAGCTATTTTTTTGTTTCGACACTCTGTGCACTGAAATGAAACTGTTTAGACGGATCACTGCTTGAAAATAACGATAGTCGATTTAATATTTAGGAAATAATTAATTTTAAAAGGATATTGTTATAATCCAATTATTTGATAATTATACATTATATGTATGCGTTAGAAAATAATATTTATAGATAGCTATTTACCTGATAATTACTTTTCTTTCCAGGTAAGTTCTCATTCATGGATTTTGGAATAACTAATATTTTCGTAAGTTTATAGAATCATTATATACTATTATATATCAATTCCATATTATCTATAGCAAACACTTATTTCTGAAAAAAGTTATATTAAGAGTAAGAATTTTTGAATTAATTTTCATAATCTTATCATATACTGCGATGAAATGAAAATTAAAATGTCTTATACTTCACATATACTTTTCTATTGACAATTAGGAAAAAAAAATACTTCGACCTAAAAGACTTATTTTGTATACAGAAAAGAGAATACATTGTATAAATAAACCTAAAAATAAGTGAAAATCAATATATGCGGGTAAAAAAGCTTGATTGTACGATAACATATAAAATTCATTCGAATTAAGTATTTCTTTTAGAATATTCGTAGCGAGTTGCATAGTATTTATTATACTACTTTGAGCGGTCATTTACAGAAAAACAGCAGCATAAAAAAAATATTTGTGGAGTCAAGTCAAGTATTAAGTAGGCACAGATCTTTCATTAGAATCCTAACAAAAAATTATGTATAAACAATTTACTACGCACGACAAGTCATATGCTTGAATTTTCCTTTTTTCAAAATTCGATTCGCCCAAAAACAACGATAATTCGCTCTGATAATAATTGAAAATATTGCTTATCTCATTTAGCCGTCCGCGCCAATCCACCTAATGGGATAAGGACCAAAGTTCCGCGCGATCCCGAACGAGGGCGGTGGATGAGATCGGGGGGCTTAATGCTGTTACTTTAGCCCGGCCTTAATTCGCCCTATTCTTTCGGGGTCCGGGTAATTTCTCAGCTAAGAGCTTAATGGGCGGAGCGGCCTGCGGGCCCCGTCGGCTTCTTCGTCTGGGGAGCGCCCGGGGGACGGGGAAATTCGATTGCCCCAAAATCCCCGGAAGGGGGCTGGCGGCGATGGCGGGCGGGAGGGGGGTGGGGCTGCTGCCACTCTCGCCCATGAATATTTAAGTAATATCGCGGCCCTCCTGGAGTCCGACGCTCCCTCGCATCTTTACCTTGCGAGGCATGCAGCAGACTCAATGGGCAAATTGATTTTTCAGCTTCCTTTTTTTTCTTACCCATCCTCCCTCCCCCTCCCCAATGCACCCTCTTTATTCTCAGCTTACGCAAATTCTCCGTTCCTCTTCATAAATATGCAGTGCGCCCATGCCGCGGCTTCTCCAACGGTCGCTCGGAATAAGTAAGTCGCGCGCCAACAATAGATTCGAAGAATGGAGGAATCGAGCGGGCTCCGAGGTCAGTTTAAAAACTTCGCCATCAACTTATAGCCTTATTTTTTTTTTCTCATATAGCGGGATTTTTATTCGCCTCTGTCCCCGGCACTCGGTTCTTCGCTATCGCTTGTCCCGCGGTGGAAAAATTGCATAAGCAGAGGAGCCCCCCACCCCCCCTGCGAACCGCGCGGTCGTCGTCGAAATTACGAGCGAGCAGGAAAGTTTGCTCGTAAAAGCGTGTCCCTATAAAATTCCCCCCTCCCCCCTCCGAGCCACCCGGCCACATCACCCCTTGAAAGAAAGACGGAGCCGCGGACAGTGGAGAGAGGTGCAGAGGGAGAGCGCGGGGCAGTGGAAAAGGTCGCCGCGGCGTGCACGGTCGAACTGGACGGCGCGCCGAATGCCGGAGGGTCGGGGGGGGGGGCGGAGGGGATCGGACCTCGAATTTTCCGGCTCTTTATTTTCACGGGAAGCTGACCCGCGGTAGATAGGGAGGAAGGGGCCAGCAACTCTTGAATGCGCACTCTTAGGAGGGTCGCACGAGTGGTCAGGAAGAATATCGCCAAGTATTGCCGGATGTGAAGTGCGCTTTTCGACGATATTACACGAAGGTAAGCGTTCGGGGGGAGTGCGGGGTGGTAGAAGATGAAATATTGTTTTGGCTTGCGCCAAGTATGGATTAATTCTATTTTTTGGATTTTACAAGTCTCCTTGTGGATTATTTTTAAAATATCTCAATAGCTGGGATCGCTCGAAAATAATATATAAAAACGAACTTTAAATACAAAGTATTGTCGCACTGGCACAAAATAATTTTAATATTTTTCTTCCTACGCTAGGAAATGAATGAAATATCTAAGAAAATTTGAAGATCCTGCTTGAGCGAAGATAAAATACGAGTCGTATTAGAAACATATTTTTTTTTCAATTTTTTTCTAAGTAGATGACTAAATGGGCACAACAAAGGGTATATTTAGCTCTATACGTTTTAATAGAATTTGCGCTGAAAATTTAAAATTTTTTAAATGGTTTTCCAATTTTAATTGATAATTATGTAAAAAAATTGTTATTAGCAAGCATCAAATATGTATTAAAAAAGTGTATACATATATAGTGATGCATAAAATCGGACTTTAGTGATACAAGAATTATTAATGTAATGATGTATTAAGCAACGATACCAGACATAAATATTTTAACCTAAAGCAATATAGTAAATTAAGAACTAAAACGAAAACGAAATTTATTCAACTAATGTGATAAAATTATTGTTATACCTTTAAACCAAGCTAATGCATTATAAACTAAAAACTTTTGTTAACGCCTGTGAAATAAAAAACAAATAACTAATGAACCATTTCATCTTAAATACAAAGAATACGTAAACTATTGCTGACTACTGCAAAACTTCAAATTTCTATAACCAAGATGTTATATTTACGTTCACGTCATTGAAGGAATACTAAATATTTGTTACAAAAAACAATATTTATTTAATAAAATTTATAACAAGCATGAGTAACTTCTAAAAATCCGAAATATAATTCATCAGCCATAAATGTGACTAGACAAAGAAATCATATGAAAAGATTTTGACACGTGGTATAGTCTGGCAACATTGAAAATCTTATCTGTCTTGGAAGCTATTGCGTTAAAAATGCAGACAGATAAAGCAATTAATTGTACAAGCGCCAATTTTATCGCAAATTTTCAAAGAAATAATATCACTTCGACAAATAAAACAAAGTAGAAATAATGAAGGAAGTCTTAAAACTTAATCCCAAATGAACCTTGCTCCACTCCGAAATTCGAGTTGAGCAATATAAAGAAATAGGCACATCGTTGTCTACTGCTGCACGTAAAAAGCTCGCGATAATGTGAATGTAAAAGAATTTAATAAGCTGCAATAAAAAGCCTGCAGGAATGTAACAACCAATGGAAAAATACGAAGAGTTTATTACGTAGAATCCGAAGTAATATTAAAAAAAAAAAAAGAAACTTCAGTGCAAAAGTAAAGAGATGAGATCAAGTAATTATAAATAGATAATGTATCGGAGCTACAATACACTAATAACTCATCAATACGTATTAAATAATGACATTAATGCATGCGTAGTATGTAATAAGAAAGTAATTGAAAGAACCCATTTTAATTATATTGCATAGAGAATGACATAACGCAGAGAAAAAATGAAATAAAATTTTGCATTGATCAAGTCAATAAATAATATGACTCTGTTCTAAGGTAGACTAAATAAATGGATTCACTTGGACAAGTTTCACAAAAATTACTGTATTAATAGTAACAACAGTTTAGGTGGTTAGACCATTTTCAAATTTTAATACATAATGAATGATGTATAGTGTACAGAATTTTATATTATCGTTTATAACGTCATATTTGTATATCGGTAGAAGTTGCAGTGGAGAGGTTAGGAGGAAGGGGAGAAGGGCAAACGGGATGGATAATCACGGAAGATTCTGAGTATTTTTATGGGCTGGTAGTACAAAATTGGTTATGTCGTTTGTATTAATGATTTCGATAATTTCTAATTTGTCTAGTCTCTGCTTTCTTTTCATAATGTGTAATAATTAGCAATTTTGTGATTTAATACTATGCTTATTATGTATGGAATGCTCAGAAAGCGCTGTAGACGTTTTGTTTTGATCTATAGATTTTATATGTTCTTTAATACGTTCAGCTATGGAACGACCGGTTTGTTCAATATAATTTGCGTCACAATTATGTTAATAAGAATAACACAATTAATGCTCATAACAATAATTTAAAATGCTTATTAGTAAACGATAAAGAAAAAAATCAATCCTTCTGCCTATCAATTGTCTTGTTCTGATTATGACGCAATTTATATTGGACAAACCGGTCGTTCCATAGCTCAACGTATTCAAGAACATCTACAATCTGTAGATCAAAACAAAACATCTAGAGCACTTTCTCAACATTATATAAATAATACCCATAATAATAAACCATAAAATTTTAAATTATTACACAATTATGAAAAAAACAAAGACTAGAAAAATTAGAAATTATCGAAATCGTTAGTGCTATAGACACAGGAGATAATGTAACAAACGATATGACTAACTTTTGTCGTTTCATCATTGTTGCAAGTTGCTACCAGTCCATAAAACCACTTTGAATTTCCCGTCATTATCCATCCCCCTCCCCATACTCTCTTTCTTTATATCCCCTCCTATGTAATTTCTAAAATCTACTGTTATACAAATTTACCGTTACAAACCTGTGTATAAAATATTGTACTCTACACGTCATTCATAAATATATTACATTTTGAAACTAGTGTAACCACCGAAACAGCTGTCAGTATTAATAAATTAATTGTTGTGAATCTTATGTAAGTGAATTTATTTATTTATTCTACCTTAGAATATTAATATTATTTATTAATAATATTTCACCAAGCATTTAATAAATTATCAATTCAGATGAGTAGCCCAATATGAGAATATCTGACTAATAGTAAAAAATATAATAACACAATGTGACATTGTAATTCATTATAAACGCTCATGCTTATTCTGTTAGAAACTGACTTTTAAGTAAATAAATCAAGTATGAAAGCGGATCAAGATAATAATAATATAATGAAAGTCGCGAAAAAATTTATTTTCATTCCGTTTAATAGTAAATGTTGTTGAGTGAAAACATTGGTCTGTATTTTTAGTTAAATATAACCAATAACAAGAATTCAGTATGCACCAAAGTACACAAAAATAAAATCAGTTCTACAAATCATGATCACTAAAATTTATTACTACGGCGAAAAATGTTTGAGAGCACGAAAGGTAAAGATGAGATAAGAACAATTCTTATATAATTGTTAAAATAATTCACGATCAAGAATGTAAACATACGTATATGAAATTCCATGAATAAGAGTTTGACAAATTATTAAATTTGTACTGTTTACTGTATAAAATTATAATCTTAAGCGTAAATAATTTTAAGAGGCAGTTAACTCGTTCTTTTTCATAACAGCTATGGTTCTCGACGCGCTTAGTCGCGTATGAAGTAGGGACTCGAATTATAATTAATTACAATTTTGTTATCTCCATATTTTGATTAAACTCCAACTGTTTAACATGTCCCTTTATAATAAAATTCATTTATTACATCGCTTGTGGTTCAAAATTCTATTTTGGTTATAAATAAATAAATAATATATGTATATATATATATATATATATATATATATATATTCATGTATCTCTGTTTATGTTGAATTTTTTCTATTCTGTTGTTTCCAGTGAATTGATAAGCTAGTGATTAAATATAAAACTTTATACTCAAAATATTGTGTGAGGTAGAATCCCGAATAAAAAGTTCGAACATTCATCAATGAACAGTCACTAATGAACTTATAGTAGTGTCTATATCAAATAATTTCACTTGTAACTGATTTTTACTGTATATTACCATTAATTTATGGATATGAATACGCAAATTAATATAAAAAACAAAACTCAATCAACTATTAAAATAATTAAGATAATTCTGAAGAAATCCTGAAAGAATAAAAAAACAACTCGATATTATAATAAGTTTAGCATGTTTTATTAGATTAGATTTTATTACGTTAAATAAGAATAACAACGACTTATAACAAATGTTCGCAGGTCTGATTGTAACGAATATATTAACTTCAAACACTTCTTTAACTAAACCTTAAAAGCGAACGTAATTTAAATGTATACAACTAATTTTTATCGATCTATTATTAGTATAATTTCTAATATTATTTCCCAATCCTGTATATACAAAAATAAGTAGATCCTATCGGTTGAAAACCGAATATTTATCTTTGGGTAAGCTACCACTGAAAGGATAGAAGAAAAGTAGCATAAAAATGTTCATCTACGTAAAATTTTCTGTTCCTGAGAGAAAATAAAAAAAAAAACAGCACGTACTCGTGTATTTGGACAAAAACCGTTACTGTCGACTTTTTGGCGCAAAAAGACTCTTCTCGCAAAGAGCGAAGAGGGCGACGGGCGGGGGAAGAGGTGGCGTGGGTGCGGAATCCTCCCTCAGCGCATCAGGAAAAAGTACGAGGGAACAAATCCCCCAAATTCGCTAGACGCGCTGCCTCTGCATCGCTTCATTTTTCGTGCACGCGTGCACGCCCTCTCTCTACACAAATAGTATTTTAATCTCTTCGTGCGTAAGCCGACAGATAGATAAAGAGAGAGAGAGAGAGAGAGAGAGAGAGAGAGAGAGAGAGAGAGAGGGAGAGGGACAGAGGAAGAAATGAAAAGAGAGCATAAAAGAGGACGAAAGATAGATAGATAGATAGGGAGAGAGTGAGAGAGAGAGAGAGAGAGAGAGAGAGCGAGGGAGGGAGACAAAGAGAAATAGTCCAACGGACAGCTTCATAAGTATTCCGTTGCGCTGCCGGATAAAATGTTTAAAGTAACATTAGACATAATGGCTCTCTTGTGGGGCCGAAAAATCTCGATGGAGCTGTATACGCCTCTTTTCTTCCCCTGTTCCTTTTTTTACATTTAGACGTACGCATCATTTTGACATTGACCCCCCCCCCCCTAACCCACTTCCTCGACCATCCCTCTCACGCTAACGCGACAGCCGAGCAGAAAGAGAGAAATTATATATAAATATAAATACCTATCGCGTTTCCATGCAGACTTAGTTTATATTTAAGTTATCTAATGCGATGAGTAAATAATTCAATTAATACGAATTTAAAGGAAATTTATGAAACATTTAGGAAGGTAAATTTTTTATGAACTTTGCTATTGTTGTTTTTATTTATTAGGCATTTTAACTTTTTTCTATGATCTATCTTGATTGATCAATGATTTTATCTCTGGAAAACAATTACTTTCGTGAAGGTTATTTATTAATTTAATTATTTATTTGTGTATTTCTTCGCTTATGAACGATTATTGCGCTGTAACTCAATAAATTAATTAATAACAGAACTGAATAGTAGATTTAAGATTTTTCAGTAATATATATCTTGAATTTCTGGCTATAATCTTTGATTATAATTGTTATTTTTTATTTATGAAAAAGTTCTCTTTTGCTTTCATAAAGTTTTGTCTTTTATAAGGAACTGCAAAATCTGCAACTTCTCCCAATATTAAACCATAATAATGCGTTTCTTAATTTCCGCTCTTAATTTTGTCCCCTCCACTTGCTCGCGTCTGTTATTCGCTCGCGTAGCAAGAACAAAAAGAAAGCCGAAGCTTTGTTCGGTATTACAGTAACAATTCGGGCATCATCTTCAAAAGCAGTCACGAATACCTGCTGCGAATCCTGCCGAATTATCTTATGTAATATACCAAAGAGCTTCCACTCGCTCTCTCTCTCTCTCTCTCTCTCTCTATTTCTCCCAGTAATTTCTGCTTGCTGTATATAGAGCAAGAGTGAGAGAGACAGAGAGAGCGAGAAAGAGGGAGAGATAGGGAGAGAGAGAGAGAGAGAGTAGAAATCGAAGGCGTTTGAGAGTTAAAACGTTCCGCTGCCATCGCACACACGGGTGTGCACGCCCTGGCCCGTCTATCTGAGGGCGCGCCTACGGTTTCCCATCGTCGCTCTGACTGCACGCTTCCCACTGCTGCGCCTCTCCTAGATACACGTACGCTTAAGTAATTTAATTAGAGCCAGCTCTCTGCCCGGGACCACGGGAAACGTGCCTCTATCTCTCCGTGAATCTCTCTGCCACTTTCGCTCTCCCTCTCTCTCTCTCTCTCTCTCTCTCTCTCTCTCTCTCTGTCATTCAGTCCCTCCTTCCCTCTAGTTTTGAGCTGAGGAAACTGAATGCTGGCCGAGAAAATAAAAAAGCTACGGACCATAGATGGAGAATTGTAAAAAGAACCAAAGCTTCGAGAACAGATCCGATTGCCTCTCTCTCTCTCTCTCTCTCTCTCTCTCTCTCTCTTTCTGTTTATCCCTCTCCGACGGACTTTTTCATCCGACTAACTTTCATGTTTAAAGAGAAACGAGATGAACATGTCGAAATGATTTATGCATTAAAGGGATGCTGCGGGGTCTTTTTGTCACCGTTGTTTCTCCAGCGGCTGCTGGCGGTCCCTGAACGATAAAGAGATGAAGCTGCAATTTTTATGCATTCTAAGAGGACTAGATAAATATTCCAAGTGTACCTGCGGCTGTGACTAAGAATTAATTTTTTTAAGAACCGCTGCGATCCTACACGTCCCTTATATTTTAATGAGGAAAAACATCTTCGTCTAGAAAATTAGTTAGTGAACTTGTAATTTTTTATTAACTTTCGGTTTAATAAAAAGAGTTAATTTCAAAATTGAAGTATATTCATTTAAGCAATCAGAGGTATTTTGCCGATTTTACATCGTAATCTGATGTACTATGTTAATGAAGAAATAAAAAACATGGAGTTTGTTGTTGTTTAAGAAATACTTGAATCGATGAAATAAGCCATTAATGACATGCCTTAATGATGGCTCGTTCTTGGATTATTTAACATCGTGCAATCGTAGTTAGGTTTCTTCAACAAGTCTAAATGGGCAAAGATCATCAGAAATCTTCATCGGTGTAAAATAAGTCATGTTGATTAAAAAGAAAAATTCCTTAATCTAATAACACTTATGAAAAATTACTTACGCCAACGCCTCGTCTAGTGCCTTTAAAGAATCAATTGCATTAATGAAATACTCTCTTCACACGAGCTTAACAAGAAGGGGTGGGAAAAAAAATTAAGAGAGACAGAAGACGGAGGCGACGAGGCGCCCGCGCGGGTAGACAATAAAACGAGAAACAAATGTAACGAACAAGGAGACAAGTAAACCGATAGAGATAGTGCCGAGCTTAAGGTGAAATAGAAGACGAAACAACGAATTAACTTTCAGACATGGCGGAGCCCGGCGCAGAACGGCCGGGGGGAAGAATTTCACTGGATGGGGGGAGGGGACTCTTGTTATAAGTTTGTGATTGTTACTTACTTAGTTCGCGTTTTATAACTTTCCCGAGGAATTACACTGGAATAAGGTAGCGAGGACGCGCGCGGAAACTTATTAAGCTCACTGTCCCGACTGGCGGACATTTATAGCGACGGTCTTTCTTACCCCGCTTTCCCGAGCGAAATTTCTCGCTCCCATAATTGTTGCCTTACTTTAATTTAATTAATAAGAGATCTTTATAGGTATATATATATATATATATATATATATATATATATATATATATATGTCGTACGCTTTAGAAATTCCGAAACAAATTGAAGAGTGATTTTTCGAAAAATTAATTTCAATTCAATAATATTTCGTTAATCATGATTTAACGAATTTCAGTTCTTAAGTTCTTCTTCTACCATGAGTTCTTTTATCGGTATGTCATTATTAAGTTGAAATATTATTAAGCTGAAATTAATTTTTCAAAAAACCACTCTTCAATTTGTTTGGAATTTCTAAAATGTACGACTTTGAGATATACATACATATATATATATATATATATATATATATATATATATATATATATATATACCTATAAAGATCTCTTATTAATTAAATTAAGGTAAGGCAACAATTATTAAAACGAGAAATAATTTTAAATGAACAAGGAATTCCAGATGAAAGTATTTGTTACCATACCGATTACACTAGGACTTAACCTTGGACGGAACTACACAATAATAATTATATGTCCATGCTTCAATTTTTTTAACTTATTAGTTGTTATAGAATACTTCAGAATTTGCATTCACTTTTTCAGTGTTATATTCACTTAAGACTATATTTGGTTATGATTGAATCAGACACAATGACGTAAATATCGAGCGAAGTAAAATCGAGCTTTCGAAAGAGTGAACCAAATGCCCAGACATACAAAAAAGGTTATCTGTTACAGAAACTTGTCATATATATTCTTATATATGTGAACGCGCTAAATCCAAATCCACAGATTAATGCCATTATTGCTTACTTCTGTTTGAATTTCTGTAATTGTAGAAAACCTCCTGTAAATCGGACACTCATTTTTAATATCTTCAAATACATAGGGGATTATGCAATCAATATATGCATATCTTAATCATAAATCATAATATTATGATGCTATTTGATCGGGTAAAGAAAATCTTAGAAATACATCTATCGCTTTTTCTCTTACAACGAGGATGGAAACCTCAGTTAGTCTGTCGACCTCTTGAGTACATTCTCTAATACCTAAAAATATTTCGTATATATTTGGCTCTTAATAAAGACACAGACTTACAATTACAATTTTATTAATTGTATTGGAATCTATCATGGTACCTATAGTTATTACATATTATTACCAAACATAATTAGGATCAAATTCTACTTGATAATCGACAGGTGCAAAATTACAGACGATGTACATTTGTCCATTATCATCAGCTGTCGTAGTACTACCACAGCCAATTAGAGTGGCCGATTCCCATACTGACCGTAAATGTTGTGATTGATTGAATTGAGGGCTAAATGAAAAAAAGATTAATAGAAATTTGTAATTGTATTAAAAAATAATTTCCTTCATTTTAATCGCGTGTTTTAGGCGTATTAGCAACAACTACGGTAAGTTATTTTATATTGAACATGAACAAACAAATGTCTGTAACCAAAGAAGATTTCGAGATCTAGCACTAAGAAAGCATGTGACTTTCTATATTAAAAAATTTACTAAAACTTCGACAATATCAACTTATCAAATTAGATTACTTGAAAAATCTTCTTTGAATAACTTATTTTTGGTAATTACTTCGTAACAATTTTTGATAAAAACAAATATAATAAGAAAATCTGTATTTAAATCGTATTACTAAAATAGTTAATTGCATTGAAAAACAATCTATTTATTCCGAAAAAAAATTTATTTATATAAATTATATTGCTATTGCATTTAATGGAATATTTTAGTGGTACAATATAAATAAGCATTTCATTATATTTAAGAAATTTTTTCTAGGCGCATGCCAACTAAGCTAAGATAAGCTTTAGCGCCCGTCGTGTTATTTGTGTCAAAAAATTCTTATTATATAATTAGTAAATACGATAAGTACCTGTCGAAATGCGTGCGAGAGTCCGTAAAATACCAGTCCTGTACGACACTTCTAAGTGTACTTTGTAATGCGCCACGAACGAGATTGACTGTGGCAACTTTTTGCTCAACAGCAAACCGGCCTAGGAATAATTAAAATATATAATTACAAAAATTCAGTTCAATAATAATGATATTAAAATAAACTTTGACCCATATAAAAAAAGATTATAATAATTAATTTAGCTTATTTAACAATGAGACAATGTGTGCAGCATATTATGCAATAAATATGGCGAATAATAGTACATTTTAACATTAATAGACTTTTATAAATAGACTAATAGTATATTTTTACCACGAAAAACAAAAAATTTGTTGAATTCTTCATTTTAAGGCGAGAGAAGTGTAAAAAAATGTAGAATCTTACCAACATTCCGACATTGATCAAGTCTATTTTGACACTGATTGGCCCATCTCTGTGCAGCACTTGTAAGTTCAGCGTCCCATATCAATGACATATCCTACGAGTAATGTATTTATAATTCACGAATTGTAAAACTAATTGAATTGTTAAGAAATATGATAACGTTTAATGAGCTGGATACTTCGACAACACCAAAATGTACAATTAAAAATCAAACCTGTCCAATCGCAGTCACTTACGTGGTATCCATTTTCCAGAGCATTAAATCTGTTGTAAATAGAAACTTCTCTTAAATGAAGAAGTTCTTGGCGAATTTCGTTTCTCTGATCAATTGTTAGTCCTGCATCGACATCTGGCCCACATGTATCAGCTTTTCTAGAATTCTGCATTATATATACATTGTTAATTTTAATATGAAATCTACTAGATATTATGTTGCAATATTTTGTTCTTTTGTAATTTTTACTTTATATCTCAGAAATAACTATTGATTTAATTATGTCAAGTTTCGTCTTTCAATTCTCTTAATTTTAGTCCTTAACTGTTATGTCTATTAAATTATAATAAGAGAAGTATTGACTATTCTTATACGTGATGTATATATCAAATGTTTTTGCATAAGACATAAGTATATCTATATATAAGATGAAACTATAAGTTATCATCATATTATATTTCGTTGTATAATAATTTAAATATAGGATATACGTAAGAACAAAATAACTACTTTAAGCGATAGTGTATCAATTTGAGTCATAAAAAAAGAAATATAATTATCTTACGCATTATAAAAATAGATATTGTTTTATATAAGAATAATATATTTTAAAAATATTAAACATAAGAGCTTGGAATCGTTGAAATTAAGAAGTTTTTCTGAATCAACTCTTGCTACAGACCACTCCAAAGTGTATGTCAGTAAACGTTTTATCTATGCCGTGACCTGAGGTTATCAAGAGAGGTTAAAGCTTTGCTTCCTAAAAGCAATTATCGATGTTTTGAAGGAAAATTCGAAGATTTTCTATATAAAAAAGGTTATGGTACAGATTTAGATTAGAGCAAGACGTATTATAGCTCTGTGTAAATCTTTGAGTAAGTATGTCAAGAAACGGAAGACAAGACGAGGTTTTTATGTTTTGACTGTGACTAATCAAGATATATATATATATATATATATATATATATATATAATTATACACGTGGAATATATTTTGTATATAATGCTATTGTTTTGAATCTCTTAAGAAGAATATAATCTAGAAATGAAAATTATAAAATACAGTAAAGTATAAAACATTAAATAAACGGAATTAAACAACAATTAAGTAAGACGTATTATAGCTATGTATAAGTCTCTGTAATTCTGAAAGAAATGATGACGTGAGCCATCTAGGGTTCCGCGACTGTCCGGCTAAGCAAGTGTTTTAGGCTACGGTCATCGGTTGGGTCTTATCGATTTGAAATTAGAACTCATTCAAAAATCTATAAGACACCGCTCCGTGATCGTACGGGAATTCATTGTTCTATTACACGTAAACCGTCTGTATTTTAATCTGACAAATTCTTTGAAATATCAAATTTTTTACTGGTTATTTAACTGGTCTTTGCTTTTGAGCATTGCCAGTAGATCATGAACAATTAAAATATCTTATAACATTCTGCGTTTATGGTTTTACTGAATAAACAAGCAACATCCTTAACTATTACTAATTTTTTAAACTTCCAGAGGTTTCAAGAAACTTTATTGTTTAAGATTAATCAGGTTTAATTGATTCATTAGTAATGAGTACTATACGTAGACGTAATAAATATAATTTCAGAAAAAATTAAACTTAAGAATTAAGTTCGAATTCAATCAATAATTAATTAATAAGAGTTGTGAAAATGGACTTTTTTCTTACCTAATTTTTATGTTACGTATAGACAATAATAGAAAACTCACGTCAAATCTACACAAAGTGTGACTACGTCCAGGACAGCTTTCTAAGAAACAATAAGGATTGTTCTGCGCCAAAAGAGATGGAACGATGAGCAGAATAAACGTCAACTGAATCTTCATTTTTATTCTGTAAAAACTGTCGTTTAATCTTCGTATTAAATTAGATTTTATATGAAAAATACAATAGTCTTTAATTGATGAATTAATTGTCTTATGGAAATATATATCAAGTCTATGTACTTAAGAGAGACAGTATATAAATTTGACACTTATTCACGTTATACTAAACTTTATACAATACTTTATTCAACATGAAATTTTATCTTTCAAAATATCTATAAAAAATATTTGTACGAATTCAGTTTAAATAAATAAAAGTTGTACATTAATAAATTTTTCAAGTAAAATCAGCTGAATACTTTAACTTTCAGTTAGTTTGGCAAGAATTTACTTTTTCAAATCTAGGCTTAAAAAATACATGGGTTTAATGTAATTCAGTAATGGTTTTAGCCTTACGACTGGATTGTATAAATATAATTTTTTTCAATTCAATTTTCAAAATTTAAACCAAAACTACTTATTTTGTGATAGAACATTTGCGATTTCCTTAAACCAGTCAAATCTTCAAAAATTCCTATTATCTAACTTTTTAATATTTATTAATTTAGTAAAATTCCTATTAATCTCATTTTTATGAGTGCAATGTGGATTAAAAAATTTCATCATAACCTATAATAAGCCAAAATTTATAATTTCGGTTATTTTACAGATGTATATATAGAATAAAAAATGAGATATAAATTAGAAAACATATGAGCATATAAGAGAGAATAATATTAACACAGACTGCCTTGAAAATCCGGCTCTTAACTAGACGTCAATTAAAAAGAAAAACAGATACGTTACGTTATTTAAAAGGTATATTGATTACTTTGAATAGATGCCCCTATTATGACTCTCGTTTGAAAAAAGTCATATATTTTCATCTGCAAAAGCTCTGATATACTTACAGCTGGCCTTTAGTTTTATATGCCGGTTTAAAAAATTGACCAAACTAGTTACTTTAAATTTTTATCACAATATACTCTATTAAAATATTCATTTAAAATATTCTATTTTAAAAGACCTATTTTTTCGCCATATATAGAGTTAAATATTATGTTCAAGATATTAATAATAGGTTTTGTTCAGAATTTACATATGCGAAGTATTACCCACCGTTTCAGATTTTTATAAATTTTCACTCTTGTGTTCGAACAGAAATCTAAGATCTCTACTAGTTAACCCGACACGTTTCCTATTATAACAAGATAATTATGTAAATATATAAATTGTTAATTTGAATACACATGAAAAAAAACCATGAAGATAACACGGGAACATGAATTAAAAAATTGGTTACTTATGAGTATGTATATAAATTTGTTAATATCATTAACTTTCGATCATGTTTTAGAATGGATACTAGATATATCTCGTAAACATACAAAAATATTTTTTAACAATTGCAGAGGCTTTGTATGGGATCAATACTATGAAATGGTCCTCCATTTTGTTAAAATTTATTTTCGTCATATAATATTAATAATGACCTTGATAAAATCAAATTCAAGTTACTCTTATCTAATCCGTAAGCCATATTTTTTGGTAACAGCTATAATACACTGTCAACCTATGATCTGGCAGTTTATATATCCAGACGAATTATATAAAAAATGGTCGAGTTACCAACATTTGTTTCAACGCTTATATTTTTGAGTCGGGAACATATTTATTTAATGAAAAATAGAAAAAATTCTTTTTTCTTATTTTTTTCATCAATAGATTCAAAAATATTGCTCATGTCAAAAAATGTTTTGCATAAAAGTGGTGTAGAAAATAATTGCAAACAAAAGTAAATAATTAAAAAAACAATCAATTTTTCTATTGTTAAACAAAGAATGAAAAGAGAAAAATTCTACGATATCCAATGAACTATAAGATTTCGTTGAAACATTGAAATTCAATAATAAGCTGCAATAGATGTTTTTTATCTACTCATAATCTGTATAAAATTCAAAATCAAGTTTCAATTTGGGAACTGTTACAAAATTATTTATCTTGAAAATGAACTATTATCACACTCATCAATGGCTAAAAATTTTATAATATAGTCAAATACAATCGATTAGGAATATAAATATTAATCAAAGTTGAAAATAGCATATGCTTAGACTAAATATTTATATTGCTTATCACCGAGGTTTTCAATACTGCAATATTGAAACAATATTAAAATGTATTTTATTATATTCAAGAAAAAGAACCATTTTAAGCTCTTGCACACTTTATACGATCAACAGATGCCGAGAAATTTTTTGTTTAAATTTTTGTTTTTGACTGGAAATCTACATTTACTTTTAAATAATAAATCGACATCTTACTTTTAAATTTGACAATCTTCACTATAAAATTGAATAATGCGATATAAGTATTTTCATCACAATTTTATTAAACAAATAATGCAATAAGAAAGGAAATTAAATAAAAATAAGTTTTTAAATAAATTTAATTCTCTTAATAATTACAATACATGAACTTAAGTTAGAAGCATTGCTTTCATATCAGCAATAAATGACTATTTTCATATCACATTTAATGTTTATTTTTTCCGTCCACCCCTTATGATTATTCGCACTCTTCGAGGCCATCTCAATACTTCTCTCTGTCATAAAATAAATTTTTGCAGCTACAGGTTCAGGGATACATAAATTAGTATTAAAAGATCTTAATGTGAAATAAAAAGTAAAATTCTTTACAGCAGTCTCCCCTTGTAATACATTTTTAATGATATTTAGAGAACTACATGAATCTTTTTTACAGTTTTAATTGTGTTATAATACTTTTCAAGTATTACTTTGAGATATTATAGTCATTTTTAGTCTTTTTTTTTCTTAAGAAATTTCTAAAGAACTCCCAAATTCTGATAATCTAAACAATGGTTTCACGTACTTCTTATACACTCGTGGCTGTAATGTTTTTCAGTTGTTACTACTTCTCGTCATAAGTATTGTATATCACATTTCGACTGCCATTGCAGGCTTATAATCGTCACCACATAACTTTGACTTCGTGTGAAGTTAAGGAATGAAAAAGGACAAAAAAGCGACGAAACGCTGAAGTAAAAAGACGCGTTTTCTAAGCTTAACGGAGGAAGTAGCGTCACAATGTAAAAGGAGGAGGGATCCATCGCTGCGACGGAAATACTCAAACCTAGATAAACGTGCGTTGTACACGCTAACGCGCATCGGTATAACTCTAGTAGGATGCCACTCCCTGATAGAATGGTGCACCGGCTGCGTCACCATAACAACTCCGTCCCTACTTCAGTCTCGTGTAATTAAAAAAGTTTAACATAAGAACTCAATCGCTGATTACGAAAACGCAGTCATTCTATCCGAAGACAGCTTAAGTTCCACGTCCCATTTTATTGGATAATTCAATAAATAATTAAAATTTAACAATATAACGAATTAGAAATGTTGAATTTTTTGCGTATTACAAATAATATTATGTTGCAACCATTTTGAAAATTAATTTTGATTATTAATTAATATTTAAAATAATTATTCATAGTCGATTCCTTTCAATACATTTATTAGTATCAAAGAGCGCGGTGAGACTGTGAAGACAATTAAGTCTTATTAAATAGTTACGGTAGATTATCTACGCGGGTTTTAAGACCACGTCTGAAGTTGACATGCAGAGGCATCTTGTGGTATATCGAAATAAGTGATCACCTTATTGTCAGATCTAAATCGTCGATATTACTCGGCAACTCATGGTCATCTACATCACTTGTATGTAAAGGGAGCACATTTTTTTCCATGTATCCATTGTCTATGTGTGATCGAGCGTGAAGGAGACCTTGGACGAAGATTGGTGTACAGCTTAGCTGAACACCAATCTTCTGAACGCCAGCAGGTTAGCTGAAATGACACGTATCTGCCATTAAATGAGTTTATATACGATGGCGCTACGAAATACACGTAGTCAGAAAGAAAACCTAATATAGCCCTCTCTCTTCTATCCATCACAATACTCTGATTTGTGATATTTTAACGGTCGATTAGTTATCAAACTGACCATGTAAATATACATACATGTTGGTATAGCTTCGCATCGGTGTATATTACTATGTTATTACTATATAGCAATGCTCCCATTTGAATTCGCAATATGCGTACGTGTTAATTTATAAAAGGAAAAATAAGTCAAGAAATGGAACACAAGACCAAGTTTTCATGTTGTGAGTGTAACTATGCAAGATATATATATATATATATATATATATATATATATATATATATATATGTATATAATTACACACGTGGGATACATAATACTGTTGATACATGTAAATAGAATATCAAGCATACTAATTAAAAAATAAAGTATTTTTTTATGTAATGCTATTGTATCGAATCTCTTAAGGAGAATATAATATAGAAATAAAAATGATAAAATACGTACAGAAAATAATAAAATATTAAATAAAAAGAATCAGACAACAATAAGAATACCTAAAACCTGTAAAATTTTTTTTGTTTTGGAGTATGAATGATACATAAAGGCATCGTCACCAGAAAATGCATTTATTTTATTTGCATATTATTTATATTCGTCGAGCAAAGATTTTATTAAGAACTCTAAATTGTTTATTTTTCGAATAAACATCCGAATCTTCAATTTCCATAACGTTATAGAATTTTTTAATAATTCATTTATATATTGAATACAATATCTTGGTAAGAATTTTTGTAAAGCGTATATTGAAGCAATATAGCTAATATTCAATCCTCCATAAGAAATTAAAATAAAATAATGAACTTATAAAAAAATAACTTAATCTTAACTTCATTAATGTAACTTGAGCTTGTCGTTGAAAGGAAAAATAAATAGACTTAAAAACTATCACTTGTTATTATAACAGTAGAATTCGATTTTAAAGAATAAAATCAGATGCAAAATAGTAAGAAAAATATTTTTCTGACCAGAGAAAATTTAAATACCTCATGGTAAACAATATAACAAAATAGAAAATAAATTTAAAAATAGTACAAAATAGAATAATTACTAATTAATTTGGTTATCTTACACAGATGTATCAATTTTATCGCAAAGATATTGACAGTGTGCAATATTCATTTAAATGAAATAAGTAAAGGAGACTGTTTCCTTTATAAGAACGATGCATTAACATTATTGTTATAGTAGTACTAGTTTTGGTAGGCGTTAATCTAGAACAACATACAGAAGCATATTTTATAAAATTATTATTATAACATCTTAATAATTGACGAAAATTTTACACTTTTCCCTTGCAATTCATCGGAGAAGCGAAATCTCACCCACTTTTTTGCTGCTTCCAGAAAAAATTTTCTTTACATTTGGCTCTCAATAATGACACAGAATTACAATTACAATTGAACCCATCTTTGTATCCACATATTACATATGATTACCAAACATAATTAGGATCAAACGGTACAGGATAATCCACAGGTGCAAAGTTACAGACAAAGTACGCTTGTCCACTAGGATCAGACGTTACAGCTATGCCACAGCCAACTTTTAGAGCAGATTGCCATAACGTTCGAAAACTTTGTGATTGGTTAGATTGATGGCTAGAATAAGAAAATATAAAAATTAAAATAATACTCACGTCGAAAGTTATAAGTACATTAAATTAACAAATATTTTTATCCGTTTTCAATCAACCAACAGCTGGAATCCTAACAACAACTATCTTCTGAGTATCTGTCACAAAAGAATTTGAAAAATTTTTGACTGGATAAGTTACTAAACTAGATATATGCACACCTTTCTTAAATAAATGCTTTTAGGTATTTACAGGCGGAAACAAATAGATAAAGTGAATAAAAGGTATATTAAAATCGTATTACTAAAACAATTTATTGAATTGAAAAAGTATTAGAAACTGCTAAAGATTAGTTCAAAATGTCGAGCTGTTGAGCAGCCTATTTTGAAAAAGTACATTTCAATATTTATGCAAAATTGTCTCCCAAATTTGAACGTTCTTCTGTTACAAAATAATGATTTATAAAATAAAATAAGTACCTATGATAACTGTGAATTGTGTACCAGTTCTCCATGATACTTGTCAGTGATTGCTGTAACACACCATTAACAGCAGGTACTACCGCAATCTTCTGATCAACAGTAAATCGCTCTAAACATAAATAAGAAAATATAATATAAAAGAGAATTCAGGCTATCACAAAATCTAAAGTAATATAAAATGAAGGTGGTTCGAGCGAAATTCAAATTACTAGAATATTGTGGGAAAACAATCTTTATAAGGGGATCTCATAGTGAAATCTGATCGTCATTTCACTGCATATCGTGACAGGTGGCTCTCGAAGATTTTTTGCAATAAAGTATTTGTTATAGTTGAATCGTATAAAAATAAATTATTTAGCGAGCTTCGTGATGTGATAGTTGTGAAATTAATGAAAATAACGACTGTAAGTTGTAAAAGTCAACTTAATATTTAATTCTTTTTACAACACTGCCTTACATGTTTTAAAAAGAAAAACTACAGATTTTTCGAGGAAATTCAGTAAAAACTGATGATGTAATAGTTGTGAACAAACATTTTTAAAATAGTACCTGTTACATGATATACATATATGATATTTATAACTTTTCTTAAAAATATATCTTGTTCACTGTTTTATACAGTAACTGAAGATCTATATAAAAAAATAAATTATAGTAAGTTATAATATAAATTAATAATACTGCTAGAGAGTATATTCATGATTTAATAATGTTATAAATCTGATGATTATTGAAAATCAAAATGACATTTATCAGGCTTTAAACAAAAATCAAATGGATTAAAAACTGTTTTTAAAATGTTAATGCATTGCATTTTATATACTACTGAAGTATATAATAATAGAATAAGAAAACGTATTATTATACAATCTCTTTGATTCAATAGTTGCGCTTAAATCACCTTAATATAACAATAGTTAAATAATAATAGCAATAATTTAGATAATTATAAAATAAAACTATAAGCTTAATGAATTAAAAAAAAAGTAATAATTTGGTAGAATCTATAAAATAGTAAATAAATATATATAGAAATATATATATATATATATATATATATATATATATATATATATATATATAAATTAAATGCTTACCAACATTTCTACATTGATCGAACCTATTTTGACACTGATTGGCCCATCCTTGAGCAGCTCTTGCCAGTTCCACGTCCCAAATCAATGGAATATTCTAAAATAAATATTTTAGTCAGAAAAAATAAAGTTCATGGATCGCCTGTGAATCGCCTGTGAAAACAACCCAATCAGTCTGCGTATTCCTACTGTAGCATTTACGTAGTTTACATACGACCCGTAAACTATAAGGACATAAACAGTAAGAATTATAAAATACAGAATATAAGACAGTGCAGTTATCTTAGTGGCAGTGTATCTGTTATTCACCTTGACTGTGTGCATCAGTGAGCTAGTGTGTAGTATAAATCTGAAGTACACGCATTTGTGTGAGCTAAGTGAGGACTCAGATGACAAGGGAAGGAGGACGCTGGTATAACAAAAACAATATGAGCATAATCTCGAACAAAATGTTTAGTTATTAATTTTTTTTTTAATTAAA
This sequence comes from Sycobia sp. Sy_11, assembly GCA_018907035.1. Lineage (NCBI taxonomy): Eukaryota > Metazoa > Arthropoda > Insecta > Hymenoptera > Epichrysomallidae > Sycobia > Sycobia sp. Sy_11. The sequence goes on along the minus strand of JACCIC010000212.1, from coordinate 292,976 downwards.
ACATAATTCTGATAATTATGTATAGAATATTCAGCATACTTTGTGAAAATAATGTTGTAACTAATATTATTGTCATTTTATTGTATTTAATGAATTATAAAACATTTAATTTATAAATAACTTTTTAATATTTAACCCTTAGAGTACCGGAAGTTTAGATATTTTCAGTGCGCACGTGTGTGTTTGTGTGCGTGCGTGTACGTGTATGTGTGTGTATGCGAGTATTTAAGGATTTGCTTTAAAATCGCCTTCTAAGATTTAGTTCATAAACTCGTTCGTGGGTGAATAATGTTTTCGGAGGAGATAATGTTACAACATCGAGATTTATTTGAACAATTTGACAAGCAAAATAATTGTCTCAGATTAAATATTTTGAGTTAAATATTTATATATATATATATATATATAGGCTTTATTTATCTATGTGTAGGCTTAACAATCATTTTATCTTATGAGAGAAAACTAACTAATGAAAAATAATCTAATTATTTATAATAATTATTTTTATTTATTTATTAATAATTATTATTAACACCTATCCATCATTCTTAATCATTATTCGGTACAAAATGAGTAGAAAACAAAAGGATAATATTGTATATGTTTAATATTTTGAACAATTACTTACCCGATCACAGTCATAGTTCAGAGCTCTTTCCCTCAAATTCAGAAATTGGTTACGAACTTCAGTCCTCTCCTCGACTGAAAGTACTATCCTAACATCTTCTCCACATGCATCAGCTATTTTGTTAGGCTGTATTGTAAATACATTATTTAAAATAGATCCAATCTATTATACATTGTATTTGTAGGTAAAAATAAAATTCTTATATATTTCTATAATTAGGAATAGAGGTGAAATTCAATTTCCGACTACACAAAGACAGAAAAATAGAAAGCTTACTTTAAATCTACAAAGTGTGTGACTACGTCCAGGACAGTTTTCTAATGAACAATAAGGATTGTTCTGCGCCAAAAGAGATGGAACCATAAGTAGAAAACACGCCAACTGAATTTTCATTTTGATTCTGCAAAAAGTATCGTATTGTGTTCATATTAAAACAAATTTCACACCGAAACTACAGTGCAGTTTTTCATTCATAAAATAAAATGAATCAAATCTTGAAGTATTGTTTTTATATCCAGCGTTCACCAATTATACTCCTTATTATATGAACCGACTGATACATTATTATTATATTATCAGTATATTAAAAATTGTTTTAGATATTTATTTGGGTGACTTTATCATTATTCGAAATATGTTTAATCAAAACTATTTTATTTAACGAAATATTTATTTCACTTAAGCAAATTTATCTTATTTAAATAAATATTAGATCGAAATTCGTAATTTTTTAAAATTAAAATAATTATACATGAAATAAATTAATAAATATGTTTATCGGTCTTACAGTCTTTATAATATCATATATTAGTTAAAATAATGACAATCAGACTGTCCTTGTTTATTATCACTCCCGTAGACTCTGAAATAAAACTTATTATTGCATTAAATTATATCAGAAAATTAAAAATAAAAATAAAATAAACTAAGAGCGAAAACAATCGTGTAAATACGTACTAGGGTCAAATTGCATTATTGGAATTTATAATCGATTCTGGCATTAAAATCAAGATTATTCAAATAAAAATTCGATGTTATTACCATGAAATTATAACATAACATGAGATATCATAAGACGGCAACACATAAATATTTGATAGTTGCGTATTTAAGCATTATTAAACGCAATTAAAAATAGTTATTGTTCAATTCATAAAAATTATGACGCGGCATATAAATCATAAATGCATGAAATGCACAAAACTCAATTCTAAAATTTCTAATTATTTCATGGGAAAGTTTTTGAAGGAGCGCATGACGTAAGCATAACATTTTAAAACTGTTGGGGTTGACTATTGAGGTCATTTTTTCATTCAAGAAAAGAAATTTCGAAATAAAAATCAAATGAAGACGTTATCGTATTTTTGTGCTTTTCGGCACAGGCTGTGCATTAGTAATCGAAATAACTACACAAACATGTTTAGAGTCGATACAAATATTCTTAGCAGGTAATCAAAAAAAAAAAAAATAATATCAAATGGCCCAACGACGTTATTTCATCGCTTCACCAAGTCTCATAGGAAAATATTCACATCTAATTAGAGTACTATTTAGAAAAATTATTCATTAATAAATTTTTCAATGTGTCAGTAAATATAAAAGTTCTTAACATTAATTTCCTCAATGACGACTAGAGTTCACGGTTGAGGTGAACAATTATAGAAAGTATGCTTTCACGAATTTATGAAATATAAATAAACATTTTTGCTTACATTCAATACATAAATAAATTATTGAAAATCAATAATTGAAAGGGAAAATTGTGTAGGAAAAATACATTTAGATGAAGTCAATATTATTTAAAATGTAATATATAAAAACTGAACATTTAAAATAATATTTATTTAATTTAAGTAAATTCTTCCTTCGGAATTTTGCCTGCCAAATACTAATGTTAATTAATTAGACTTAAAAATAATTTCCTAACCTTTACTTCTTAAGTTAAATAAATGGTTTATTATTAAACATATTTTCTTGAATCAATGTAATTATTTTCTAATTTAAAAATTTGTTTTAAGCAGATTAGATCAATTAATAAAACCTATATAAGAATACCTCAACCGAATAATATGAAACTTGTTTAACAGTTAATTTGATAATATTCTACTAAGGGGTTACATAAGAAATGATGGAATAATATTAATTTTAATTAATACACGACGAGGCCTTTGTACAAAAATGGAATGTAGAAGAAAACATCTTAACAAAATCAAATAATTTATTTAGAAATTATATATATATATATATATATATATATATATATATATATTTATTTATTTATTTATATAAAGTATGACTTACCCGGCGACTTATGCAGTGTTAACAGTAGAATCTTCTGTTGAAACAGACATATAACATCTATTATTTGATAAAATTTTATCAAGTGTAACTTTTGCATAACTATTATAGTAAGCTCATTTTGTAAATCCTCCAATTATTCATATGAATTCAAAAGAATATAAACTAAAATTGGTTATTTGTGATGTATCAGAATAAGGCCATATACTTATCAACTTTAATGCATAATTTAAAATTTATACCAGTTTTATATGTAATGAGAATAACGTATGAAAAGTATTGGTGAATTATGAAGCGAAATTTTATTAAAAATTTTATTAAAAAGTTTTTAAATATCTTTCTTATTACTATTTGTACCTAATTTAAATGTAATATATAGACATAAATACACCTTGAATACAAGTGCAATTTAAATTCTCTCACCTTTTTGAGATATAAATTATTATGTCAAAATGAATAAATATAACTTGTTTTCAATTATTCTTTTTCATCATTTTTTGATATGCTTCAAAACTGTATGTTTAATGAAAAAATATAGAATCGCGGTACCAAAAAAATATATAAATATTGGTTTTTTATTTTATTTAAAATTATATAAATTATAAAATTCTATAAAGTATATAAACTATGTAATTAATAATTACAGAAAGAATTTGTTCTCGAATTTATGAAATATAGTTCAACATTTTTATTCACACTCAATATACAAAAATACTATTTAAAATTAATAGTTGAAAAGGAAAATTGTCTAGAAAATATTTATTTAGATTAAGTCAATATTATTTGAAATGTAATATATAAAAATTGAATTGTATTTTCTTTATGTTTGAAAAACAATTTTTAAATTTTAATAATTTAATATAGGAAAAAATTATACTATCTTAAACAACAAACTATGATAATATATTAAAATACAACAAGTTGAATTCAAACAATTTGACACTAATTTCTGTAATTGCATGCGCTTAATGAAGATACTAGTTTATTATGCCCGGTAATTTCGAATATATTGGTATATGGATTTATTATGAATAGGGATCTTTCTAAAAAAAACATCGAAAAAGAAAAAACCCTTGTTAAACCTTGAAGAAGTAAATGCACAGAAACAGGCATTCTCGGGTATTTCCGGGGCGTTTTTGTATATTGTCAAAATTTCAGACTCGTTGCCTTTTCTAGAACCAAATATCCATCGAAACATTCGGGAAAAAGTATTTGGCCATACAATATTTCAAAATCTATTTATTCAAAATATATTTAAAAATGATACCAAAATCATATTATTAATTACCTTTTTTGATGCGTTTCAAACGGAAATCGTATGTTCATTTTGCTTACTTTGTTTTCTTTTATTTACATACATTTTGCACGGATTTCCCCTTCTACCTCGTCCTACACATAATATTGTATAATGTCTATGACTTAATATGGTTTTTGTTTTTATTAACTTTGTATATCATCAAACAAATCCTTGTAAAGATTTTCTCAAATTTACCTACTAAAAAGTATATTGGTAATGAATCATACTCATTTATTGATGATGAATCGAGTCTCCTTCGTCGACAATCATCCAGAGCTATGTCGACCGGGTACTCGACGACAACCTGATCCTTGCGAGTAGTATAAAATATTTTTGTAAACGTTTTCGATATTTGTATGTGTAACAAATGGCTTTACAAGCTTAAGTATAAATAAACTTACGAAAAATTAAAGTATTTTGTCTCCAAGTATAAGTAATCATGTAGACAGAAACAGTTTGAAATATTTGATAATTTAAATAAGAATGAAAACAATACTATTTAACATAGTATATAATGAAAACCAAAACCAATAAAGATTAATTTTAATGGAAAAATGTAAGTGATGCATGAATTTCTTATAGTTAATCCATATACTGTGGATAGTAATAATTAACTACCCAGCCAGTATAGACTCACCTTGTAAGTTTTTTCGAGCATATTTTTCTAACCACGTGAAACCCCTGTACTTTTTTGGAATGTAAAAAGCCACGCTGATTTGCAATTTATAATTAGATGACTTTTATTCAATTGTTTTATTTTATTTATATATATTACATATTATTACCAATCATATTCAGGATCAAAATCTACGGGATATTCCACCGGTGCAAAGTTACACACAACAAATAATTGTTCATTTGGACCACCAGTGGACTGGGTTGCACCGCAACCGTAATGTGTAGCAGTTTCCCATAATGATCGAAGAGTATTCGTACTATCATTACTGTTGAGCCTAAAATATGAAAATTCAATTAAAAATTTAAATCATAGCGAAATTTATTTTTTCAAATCATATTATTTTTCGAATATGAGCAGCAAATTGGTGTGAAGTTATTTTTCTGTAATACTGATGGTTTTTGCTTATATGGTAAAGTTTTTAACTTAGTACTAGAGCAGACAACTATATTAAAATATTCAATAGCTTGATATTTCTCTTTTAAGAAATTCTTTGACATTTCCATTCTCCATGATTTTAAGAACATTAAAAGTGTTGGTTTTTCAAATCGAGTTTCAGCTTAAACTTATATAATAATATACTAATAATAAAAATATTAATATACACACCATCTAAATGGAGTCATGAATACTTAATTAGAATAGACAAATATTATAAAATTTTTATTAACTTGATATTTTCTGATTAGAAATATTTTGGACATTTCTATTCTAATGAATTTTAAAAGTATTGAAAAGGATAGGTAATTCCAATAGAACTTTAGTATAAACTTAAATGTGATGTCGGATTCACATAGTCACAAGTAAATAAACTAATGTTACACCACCTAAAGGGGTCAATTTCCCATCAAAATATTCTTACGTATAAAAGAATTGAGAAAATCATAACCTAATATTTGCTGCATGATGATCATCATTATACCAGTGGTTGACAATACTACCAAGTGGCCGTCGTAATTCACCATTAACAATATCGAGTAATGCTATCTTTTGATCGACGGGAAATCGGTCTAAACAATGTGTAAGAAGATATATAAAGTCAAAAAATTTCAGCTGAGATTAATATTAAATACATTAATTACATTAATATTAAATATATAAAAATATTTAATCAATCAATGAAATACATAGATAATTTATCTGATTAACTTAATAAAGACACGATATTCTTTATTGAACCGTAATTAAACATAATATCTTTAATATTCTTACCATCATGTCTACATTGATCAATTCTATGCTGACATTGATTAGCCCACCTTTGAGCGGATCTTGTAAGTTCATTATCCCATGTCATTTGAAATTGCTATAAATATTGACAAATTACAAATTGAATAATATTTCGAAACTTAATAAGAAGAATAATAAATATATGAATAAGAAAGACCCAATTAAAATATGATGAATCAATCATTTTTCCTATATTATTCGCGCTGGATTTACAATGCGAGCTTTGAATTTGATTAAATGCAAGAAGCGTGTATTGTTAAATACAAAATAAATATATTGCTAATGGACGTATTAAATGTATTATAAACCGAGTTACTGTTGCTGACTCGTAGATGTATAGAGACGGTGATTCCCATGACATTGGGGATGGAAAGATTGGAGACCAGGAGTGAATTAACGTATCTTGGAGTCACCTTGGATAGGACGTCAAAATTCTGGCCTTACCTACGAAATGTGCTGAATAAGATAGTAGAAAGGATCAAGGCTCTAAGTAGACTGGTGGAAAACACGAATGGACCTAGACAGAACGTACGTAGACTATTGATGAGCGTCACCTACTCGATCTTGTTTTACGGGGCCAAAGTGTGGGCCGACGCGATGAATGTAGAAAAACGAGTGAACGCCATGAAAAGCGTATAAAGGGTGATCACGTTAATCATCGCGTGCGCGTATCACACTGTATCTGAGAGCGCGGTTTTCGTGATCGCTGGGGGAATTCCCATCGATTATGTTTGTATCCCAGCAACTCTATTCAAGCGATTGAGACGTAGCCAGAGACGGTGGACGACAAACAAACAATGACAATGGACGAAAAGACTAATACCCGAAATCGGTCCGTAGAAGGAGAGGCAACACGAGGAGGTGAACTTCTACCTTATCCAGTTTCTTTCCAGACATGGATACTTCCGAAGTATCTCTGCAGGATTACCTCTTCGGAATGCAAGTATTACGGATGGGCTTGGGAGGATGCGGAGCACAAGTTCTTTGTATGCGACCATTGGACCGAGTTACGATTAGGGCTGCCGACAAGGATATGCGCAATGGTGATGAAAAACGTGACGAGACCCATAAAGACCAACGTGGACAGCTGGCGGTTGATCGCAAAATACGTTACGCATGTGCTTCGGAGTGAAAGAACGGATATATGTCTGGATTATTGAAAGATTATGAAGAGTGAATACAGTTTGGAATATGCATGCGATTCTGGGACGAATGGATTGACCATGAATGGACCACGTAAGGACTGCCGCTCAGGAGATGTGTGTTTATAGTGTAGTGACATCGGTTTTGTGTCGAGTCGCACGTATTCCAGTGACCTTTTTCCAAGATTATTCTTGCATTAACAGACTCCTTAAAAAAAAAAAAAAAATGTGCGTAAAAATTAGTCCGGCATATTCATTTCAATTATGTCGAGAATGTTCTTCTCCTTTCGTTCTTTTTTGCTTAGAGATCATAGGGATAACGTATGCAATAACCAGCACCGTCAAATTAGTGACCACACTATAGAAGCTCGCAATTCGAAATTCCCCTTCTCGTTGAACTACCGTCATTTTCTTTCTACACTTCTAGGAATCAATGCATGGGAACATACGCCCGCTCCATATAGCATGATAGATTCAGCTACTCTAATGAGTACATGTTGCTTCCAGGGTGCAGGTCCACTAACGTTGGTCATGACGTTGCTAAGTTGCGACATCACTCGAGCAGCTTTATCCGTCACTTTTTTTTATTTGTTCTCAGAAGGTTAACTTGGAATCAAGTGTCACGCCTAGGTACCTAACGACTGTTTTAGTACAGAAAGTCGCGTCTCCAACCTTCATAAGGTGCATCTTTGGAATGCACTCAACACATATAGACAGGAGCAAATCTCTGTCATTCATTGTTCTCCATTTATTTCGTCAGATGATATATCACCTGATTGAGTCGAATCTGTGCAGCATCATATGCTCAATAGCGGCAGCAGTCAAGCTTAAATTCGTTAGCAAGGAAGCCCCTCAGATATATTCTGTATAATATCGTGACATCAGCTCATTGATATGAAAGTTTTGAAGTGTACTGTACTGTCCTGAATGAAGGCTAGAGCCAGAGTGCTGAATTATACACGTAAGCAATCATTTTTTAATTCAATTTTAATAAAAAACAATTATTTCTTCAAAACTGGAGGAGATATGTTTTGGCGTTAAATTAGAGGGGATAACATATTATTCTAGGTTAGCACTATATTTAAGGTAGGAAGTTTTCCCTAGAGAAGGGGAACAGTGGGATCCATCAATGTCCAGCAGATATGTATTTGAGCTTCTGCTCGTCGGTGGTAATCCATGCGTTGGTCATACAAGTTTCGCTACCTTTCAAATAGAATAAAATATGCTAGCCTTCAGACAGGAGTTGTACATTGACAAAAGGAGGTCTGGGTACAATTCTACTATTGTTTTCAACACCGCCCCTGGAATTTCTTCGAGTCTTGCAGCCGTCTTGTTTCCAATGGTTTTCACAACCATAATGATCTCTTCCATACTAAACAGTGCGATCCATTTCTCCTTCCGATGGAATAATAATAATAATAATATCATTAATAATAATAAAAGCCATTTAAGTTTTTATTTCGAGGCAAACTGACAAAAGAAATTTTGAAGGCCGGAAATTTATCTGACCAGCTGACTCAGCTGAAGCTGAATTACGTGGTTACGTAAAAGAATTTACGAATAAAGTTAGATTATCGGAAGAAAGGACGCTTCATCGCAAGTATGGACGAATGTATTCGGATTATGGCAAAGCGATCGACAAAAAATGAACGTGGACGGTGGACGAAACAGCTCATCCTGAGATCGGCCTGTGGATAGAGAGAAGGCACGGTCAAGTCTATTTTACTGTCTATTATACTGTTCTATTATACTGTCAGCTTATTGCTCATGGATATGCCACAAGAAATGTGTAAAATGACTCCTCAAAAAAAAAAATTTTACCTATAATCTAATGTTAATGGCATAGTTCTATATTTGGCCTGAATAGTATCACTTAATACATTCAAATATTGTATTATATCGTACAGACATGAAAGTATTGTAAAATATCGTAGAAAAATTGACCTTACTCCTTAGCTGAAATGTGGTATCTCTACGCATACCAATTTGTGTACACGCGCTGCGGCTTATTTCTTATCGACTATAAAGTTTTATTGTTTGTTCTTAACTCTGTTTTATATTTTATGGCATTAGTTGTTTTGTCAATTCATATAAAGCACTCATATAAAGATATTCAGAATCACTACTTACACGCCGACGTTGATTTGATCTAAGACCGAGCCGTCGAACAAGAGCTCTTTCCCTCGCCCAAAGATGTAGGTCTAAGATCTCGCTCAACTGATCGGACGTCAGTCCTCTTTCTACAATTGGCCCGCATGCGTCTGCTATTCTTTCATTCTACATTATTTACGTATTGTTAAAAACATTAAAGTGATTAATTGATCATTGTTAAAGATAGAAAGTGAAACTCTGTATGTGTGACGTAAATCTAAAAGAAATGAAAACCTACATTAAATTTACAAAGCGTATGACTTCCATTAGGACAGCTTTCTAATGAACAATAACGATTTTCTTCTGAAAAAACAAATGGAACGACAAGTAGTATAAAAGCCAACGGAATCTGCATTTTCCTTGTCTGAAAACTATCTTTTTTACTTCGTATTCAAATCAAATTTGAATCCGAATTCTGCTACTCTTTTAACTAAATACTCTTAATTGCCTAATTAATATTAATATCTTACATTACTATAGAATTTTACTTGTACTGCTTCCATGAATTGCTCGTTAGTACACATATATATTCAAATATACCTATAGAACTATATATTCAAATGCACCTATATACCTGTGTATTCAACTGAAACAAAATGTTGATTAAATCTACTTGTGTGAGATCAGCTAATGGTATTGTTCTATAATACTCTAATCGCGCAAACAAACATTCGCCATTAATTCTTTTATAGAATAGTTTATTGTAATATTTTATCTATTCTAAAAAAGTATTTCTAAAAAATATTAATTAGTTGCATTAACAAAAATAAAAATTACTTTCTTTAAAATATTACAATAATATACATTTGTTTATTGTATATTTAATATACATTTTTTAAAGAAATGAAAACATAAAGGATTTGATACAAAAAGAATTAATCTATTAATCCTATTGAGAAAATTTATTTTCTTGCTTTCTGAGCCAAAAGTATGAAATTTCTGGCTTGATTTTAAGTCAAAAGGTGACGAACTTGTGTCCGTCTATCAGTTGAAATATAATATGCGATACTAGCGATGTAGAAAATAAATAAAAAAATGGCAGTAACAAGGGCACCAGATTTAAAAAAATATCATAGTTCTTTAACAATCAGAAAAAATAAAAATTGTATTTATTTCGACTGTTCGTAATTAAATTAATAAATATTTTTATGTGTCTTACAGTATCTATACTATAATATATTGTAGTATAAATATAAATAAGATATATAATATAAATATTAAAATTATTAAAAAACAAGAAAAAGAATGAAGAAAATTTTATGATTATTATTGTGAAAATTCTTTATCGCTGATCATAGAGAAAAATATTAAGTTATTAGCTATCGTAACTAGTTTTAAAAAACATATAATTATTATTAATTATTAAAATGTAATTCAATATATTCTTCAGCGTCCTTCATGAAACTATTGTGGATGAACAAGTTGAATAGTAAAATTCAAAGGCAGGTAATTCATCGCACCGTAGCCTTAGATATTTCATTAATGAGATATTGCCGAATGTCTATTTAAGCTGATCGAATTTTTATATCAAATAATTTTTTTTCCGAAGAACGAAAACATCTTTTTTTACTTGTTCTTTAAAAATTACTTATTAATACCAGAAATTCTTAATAGTATATGGATTTCCATGGAAAACAGCATAAGATCACGTTATAAGTCTGATTAATTGGCATAAATAAATATACTATCACGCGCACAATACTTTGCGCCTAATGATAATACATGCGACTATTAAGTTAACGAGTATACGAATACACAGAAATAAATATTTTATGAGTTAGTGATAAAATAATTCTACTTAAAATTTTCGAATTGATACTATGATATGTTTACTGCAAGAAACCTAAATTATAATAATTTTAAAATCACATAATACAATGATGTTCTTTTATAAATTTGAAAGCCTCGATAACCGACAAAGTAGGAATCTTTTGTTCGGAAATTATTTCTTTTTGTTTCACAAGGATTCTATTATAACTTGACGTTTTTCAATTGATTTATCTCCAATTCTGCTCTGATTTATCACATCAAAAGACATATTAAAATTTTCATTAACCTATTAATGCCTTCACGTAAATCGGATTGAAAACTCTGCTAGCTCATTTAATATATACATTATATAATTTGGAAATTATTTTCTAGTTTACGGACTGAAAATATTGCACCATTATTTAGCTAAAATAATAATTGGTATGTAGTGGTTACTAGTATATACATTAATGAAGAGAATAAAGTTTATGCTTTATTCTATTCTAGAAGACATTTGTTTCCACCTGCACATCATGTTCTAACATCTGAACACGAAACTTTCCATGGAAGTCATCCATACACATCTGCACATCGTATTCTACAATTTTTTAAATAGATTCGTGCCTGGGTTTGGGGTACCATATTTAAATTTTCCATGGCGCGTGCGTGTATTGCTTTTTCGTCTGTATAATTATAGGACATAATGACATAACCGCCTGATGCGAGAAGATCTGTAAGATTGAGAGACCCAATAGAGCCATTTATGTTTCTATCGCGTTCCCACCTTCGTTTTTACCGCGTATATATTGTCTAATAGCATATATGCTCGTTATCGTATTATACAAATAAGACTAAATACTAATATATATACGGTCTAATATTATATAAGATCATTATCGTATTAAACAAATGAGACAACGAAATAATTTTGCCTAAGATATGTAAAGACTAAATAATATTCGCCTCTTCATACTAAGAACGAAATCAAACTATTTAAAATCAAAATTACATTATTGGAGTTGTCCATCAAACATGATATTAAAAGCAATACTATTCATATAAATATTCGTTATTATTACCGTACAATTATAACATAACACGAATTCTTATAATTCATAAATCGATGAAATACGCCAAACTCAATCCTAAAATTCCTAATTATTTGATGGAAAGGCTTTTGAAGGAACGCATAACCTAAGCACATCCATTTGAAAATATTGGCGTTGATTATGGCTGTTCTTGTTTCATTAGAAAAAGAAATTTTAGAATAAAAATCAAATAAAGGCTTACGTGATCGCATTTGTGTGATTTTCGTGCAGGTGGCGCATTTCGAATTAGTATGCGATTTAACTACAGAAACACGCTCATAAAAATATTCATAGCAAGTCGGACTAAACCGAATAATGTCTTTCCGGATAACGCGGCGAATTATCTTAGAGTAAAGAATGAAACTTCCAAATTCAAACATTTTTATTATCAGAGGAAAATCAAAATGCTTTCTCTAAGAGCCTTGCAAAGGATGACGTTTACTGTCATTTCAGGCTATCTCCCTCTTCTTATTTCGGCAATCTATGGTAAACTGCAAGTTGTCTTTTAACGCTACCTTCATCGCACAGTCGAAAATGCCTTTTTTACTTATGAACAATTTAATACATGCATCATAGAAATAGAATTGTTTTTGAATTCCCGGCTGTTGACATCCATATCAAATTATGCTAACGACCCAATTTCCTCACTCGACCACACGGTCTCATAGGAGAATATTCACATCGATTTAGAATACGATTTGGATAATTTATTCATAACTAAATTATCAATGTGGTAGCGAATATAACAAGTTAAGCAACACTGGAAATCATGGCGCAAGGATAATTAAAAATAATTTCGCACATGCAGTGAATTGTATATCGCAGATAAGACTAATATCAAATTTAAAACACTAGTCAGCATGTAACCCTCTTTCTTTCACTGTCTCCTTACCACATACTATCCTTAGGTCTAGGTTTTATAACAAATAGTGTAACTCTCCACACATATATAATCTAGCAACATCTCCTACGCCTATGCGACAAAGGTATTCTGCTAATAAGAAAAAAGTAAGTACGAGTTTCCACTATAGAATTTTGGCCGTTAAATGTCATTGCTGTAATCGATTTGTAAATAATTCATTATACAATTAAAGATGTAAAACTTATTTAATTGTGTTCATTTTGTATTCTTGACATTAATTTCCTCGAACACGATTAGAATTCACTGTTGAGGTGAACAATTACAGAAAGCATTTTTTCACGAATTTTTGAAATATAAAGCAACATTTTTGTTCACGCTCAACGTACAAATAAATTTTTTAAAATTAATAATTCGAAGGGAAAATTGTGTAGAAAATATTTATTTAGATTAAGTCAATATTATTTGAAATGTAATATATAAAAATTGAGCTGTATTTTTTTAAGTTTGAAAAACAATTTTAAAATTCCAATTATTTAATATAGGAAAAAATGATAGAAACAGCTGCTTTAATTAAAATACACAACTTTGAATTAAAGCAATTTTATAGTAATTTCTGTAATGACAGGCGATAAATGAATCAGGGTCTTTCTATAAAAAGCATCGAAAAAGAAAAAACCCTTGTTAAACCTTGAAGAAGTAAATGTACAGAAACAGGCATTTTCGGGTATTCTCCGGGGCGTTTTTGTATATTGTCAAAATTTCAGACTCGTTGCTTTTTCTATAACCAACCATCTATATCCATCGAAACATTCGGAAAAAAGTAGTTGTCAATACAATATTTCAAAATCTATTTATTCAAAATATATTTAAAAATAATGACAAAACTTACACGGAATTTTGCCTAAAATATATGATAAAAACCGACTGTATTTAGGAGTCATATCAAAGATACAGAAAAAAAAGCTTTGAATAAGAAATCGAAAATATTTGGACGAAAATACTTTGAATTTTGCTTAACCTAGTACAGTGCCCGGTCATATTATTCCTTGTTCCTTTGCTCAAGAGTATAACGATGCTATACACGTTTCGAAGAGTCTCCTTCGTCGACGATCATCCAAAGCTGTGTCGACCAGGTACTGGACAACAATCTGGTCCTTGCGAGTAGTATAAAATATTTTTGTAAACGTTTTCGATATTATAATGTGTAACAAATGGTTTTACAAGCTTAAGTATAAATAAACTTACGAAAAATGAAAGTATTTTTTCTCCAAGTATAAGTAATCATGTAGTCTGGAAAAGGTTGATTTATTTGATAATTCAAATCAGAATAAAAACAACGCTATCCAACACAGTATATAATAAAAACCAAAACAAATCAAGATTAATTTCAATGGGCAAATGTAAGCGATGCATGTATTTCTTATAGTTAATCCATATACTGTGGATAGTAATAATTAAGTACCCAGCTAGTATAGATCGTAAAACCCCTGTACCTTTTGGTAATTAAAATACCACACTGATTTGTAATTTATAATTAGATGAATTTTATTCAATTGTTTTATTTTATTTATATATATTACATATTATTACCAAACATAATCAGGATCAAAATCTACGGGATATTCCACCGGTGCAAAGTTACACACAACAAATAATTGTTCATTTGGAGCACCAGTGGGCTTGGTTGCACCGCAGCCAATGTGTGTAGCAGTTTCCCATAATGATCGGGGAGTACTTGTACCATTGGTATTGGGTCTAAAATATGAGAATTAAATTAAAAATTTAAATCATAGTGAAAATGAATTTTTTTCTCTTAAAACCATATTATTATTCTTTGCACATGATCGTCAATTTGGCGATGAAGTTATTTTGCAGTAATACCAATGGTTTCAATTTTTGATTTTATGATATAGTTTTCAATTCTTCAATAGAATAGACAAAAATAAGATTTTTATTAACTTGATATTTGCTGATTAGAAATTTTTTGTACATTTCTATTCTAATGAATTTTAAAAGCCTTGAAAAGGATAGGTAATGCAAATAGAGCTTTCGTATAAACTTAAATGTGATTTGAGCTTCACATAGTCACAAGTAAATAAAATAATGTTATACCACCTAAATGGAGGCAATTTTCCATCAAACTACTATTACGTATATAACAGTCGAGAAAATAATAACCTAATGTTTGCTGTATGATGATCTTCATCGTACCAGTGGTTCACGATACTACCAAGTGCGCGCAGTAATTCACCATTAACAACATCGAGTAAAGCAATCTTTTGTTCAACGGGAAATCGACCTAAAAAATGTGTAATAAGATATATAAAGTAAAAAATTTCATCTGAAATTAATATTAAATAAATTTATAAAAATATTTCATCAATCAATGAAATACATAGATAATTTATCTGATTAACTTAATAAAGACGCTATTCTAAAACGCTATTCTCTATTGAATAGTAACTAAACTTAAATATCAATAATGTTCTTACCAACATGTCTACATTGATCAATCCTATGCTGGCATTGATTAGCCCATCTTTGTGCAGATCTTGTAAGTTCGCCATCCCATATCATTTGAAATTGCTATAAATATTGATAAATTACAAATTGAATAATATTTCGAAACTTAATAAGAAGAATAATAAATATAGGAATAAGAAAGACCCAATTAAAATATGATTAATCCACAATATTTACTATATTATTCATACGTGATTTACAAAGCGAGTATAACTATGCTTTTTGAATTTCTTTAACTACAAAAAGCGTATATTTTTAAATCTAAACTAAATATATTGTAAGTCAACTTATCAACTATCATTCGATTATATTGATGGAGACAATCTTTGATTAATACAAATTCATGTATGAAATTTGAATATTTTATTAAAATTCTTTCCTACGTAAAGTAATAATAATAATAATCATAAAGATAATGACTAAAATTATCATAATAATAACGATAACAACAACAACAACAACAACCAAAATAAATAAATAATAATAATAATCATATCTATTTAAGCTCTTACTTCGAGCCATACTCGCACAGGAAATTACGAATCTAATGTTATTGGCATTATTATTTTGTATTATATCGTACAGACATGAAAGTATCGTAAAATATCGTTAAAAAGTCGACCTTACTCCATAGTTCAAATTTCGTATCTCCACGCATACCAATTTGTGTACATTTACTGCGGCATCATTCTTATCATGTATAAAGTTTTATTGTTTGTTCTTCGATCTATTTTTTATGTCGCTAGTCGTTTTGGCAATTCATATATAGCACTTATATAAAAATAGTCAGAATTACTACTTACGCGTTGACGGCGATTCGCTTCAAGACCGAGCCGTCGAACAAGAGCTCTTTCCCTCGCCCAAAGATGTAGGTCTAAGATCTCGCTCATCTGATCGGACGTCAGTCCTCTCTCCACAGTTGCCCCGCATGCGTCTGCTGTTCTTTGGTTCTACATTATTTATATATTATTATAAATAACATTAAAGTTATTAATCGATTATTGTTAAAAATAGTAAAACAGTAAAATAGTAAAAGTCTGTATTTGTTACGTAAATTTAAAAGAAATCGAAACTTACATCAAATCTGCAAAGCGTGTGACTGCCATTAGGACAGCTTTCTAATAAACAATAACGATTTTCCTGCGCAAAAACAAATGGAAGGACAAGTAGAATAAAAGCCAACGGGGTATTCATTTTCCTGGTCTGAAAACTGTCGTTTTTGCTTCGTATTAAAATTAAGTTTGAATCAGAATTATGCTATTCTTTAACTAAATATTCTTAATAGCCTAATTAATATTGATTTATAATATTGCTGTAGAGTAGTTCTTGTATTACTTCCCTGAATTGTTCATTAGTACGACCTACGTATTCAAATGAAAGAAAATGTTGAGGAAATCCACTTGTTTCACTTCAGCTAATGACATTGTTCGATAATACTCCAAGGTATCACACAAACAAATATTTGCCATTTATTCTTTTGTCGAATATTTTAATGTAATATTTTATCTATTAAGAGAAGCTGAACTAATGAATAATCTATCCATTTGAATAAACATAAATATGAATAAAATTGGTAATTTATGTTTGAATCAAATAATATACTTTATTTGTCAAGTGCTGCAAACAAAGAATAGTTGATTTCTATTTGTTAAAATATATTTAGTGATTGAACAATTTTATTTAATTTTATATAAAAAATATTTCTAAAAAATATCATTTAGTGGAATTAACAAAGATAAAATTTACTTTCTTTAAGACATAAGAATAATATATATTTGTTTAATATCCATTTAATGTACATTTATTTAGGAAATTACAATATAATCAACTTTATACAAAAAGAATTAATTTATTATTTCAATTGAAAAAATTTATCTTCATCCTGTCAAAGCGAAAAGTATGTAATTTCTGACTTGATTTCGTGTCAAAAGGTGGGTATTTCTAACAGTTTAAATACATAATGTGATACTAGCAATGAAGAAAAGAAATAAAAAAATGGCTCCGACTAGGTCACCAGATCTATTAAAATATCGATCCTCCTTAACAATTTTTGATAAAAATATTTTAAATTTCGGAAATACCTTAAACTTAATGATAAGAACTGTTATAGGAGAGTTAAGACTGTATAAATAGCATCATGGAGTTCTTTCCACATCATCAGAAAAGAGTTACAATGTGAGGTTTTTGCAAAGAACTTCAGTATTTATAGAACTGTTAATATTAATTTGAGTTAACCATGTATTCCGCTACCTAAAGTTGCAGAAATGCATTTTATGATACTGAAATGGCGTCATATCATAAAAATGTCAAATCATAAAAAATGGATCAAAATAATAATAATTAAATTCGATAAGAAAACAGTAATTTATGGTTGATATAATACTTACGTTTCTAAATCAATTATTTATGCTTATCGATCGACTCATCGACGGACTGACTCCTATGCTTCTTTTTGCAGAAGGAGGCGTAGGACCGTCAATAGTCAATATTGGCAACTCTGTATTACCTCCCGCCCCTGCCCCCGTCCCGCCGTGAAAGAACCGATTAATCTACTTAAATTACATTTAGTGTCTTCTTTCGAATTAGAGCAAAAGTTAAAAATTGATTAGAGCAGTGTGGTACAAAAAAGCTGATTGTATAAAGCTATATACCCGTCAAAAATGTAGGCGACCAATAGTGATAAAAGAAAAAAGAAGTTGATGGTATATGAATTACAATAAGCCGTTGGAGGGCGTGTCATTCGATTCAGAATAGTTACCCAAAAACAATTCTTGGCAAATAACGAGAATTTACAATTACTACAAAACGTAGATTTTCGCGGCTAGTAGCAGAGATCGGATGATCATGAATGATAAGAAATAACTCTATATAAGTGACTTTCAAAAAGCAATATAGGGAAAATTATAAATAAATGAGCGTAAGTAGTTTATTTTTTGTGCAGAATACGTTCATAATTATGTGCAATAAATTGGCGTCAGCTACGAGAACGGAAAAGGCTTTTACTGATAATTAAAATGGTAAGCTTTTGTTGTAATTTTCCATATTTGCTCAAGCATATCTCATCAAGCTCAATTATTAAGGTTGTTTCACAATTGTTCAAATACCACGGTGTCGCTGATCAGTTCGATCGTCACTATACTTTACAAAGACTGGAGGTCCAATTCAGTGCTGTCCCGATTAGAAAAATTGTGGACTTTCAATACCAACGATCTTCTTCTAGAATATTTTAGGTTCACAGAAAAATTATTTTCAATGAATGCTACTAGAGCGTTTACTGATGTTGTTGAAATTTCAAATGGGTCAGTCAGCACCATTTTGAAAGACATTTTGTGCTATGAAAAGAGCGAAATCTCGATTGGTGCCAAAAACATTCAATGTTTGGAAAAACAGCGTCGCATGGAATTCTGTGAAACCATTGTTTCGGTCTATCAGAACAAGATGGAACGCATAATAACTGCAGATAAGACTTAGGTCTATGCTTACGATTCAGAAACAATCGATCAATTGAGCGAATATCGTGCCAAGGGAGAGCTGAGGCCGAAAAAATCACGCCAAACTCGCCGAAAACTCAAGGTTATGTTCACTGTTTTCTTCGACTATCGTGGTGTGGTGTATTATGAATTCCTTCCAACCGACCAAACGGTTAACAAAGAATATTATTTGAGTGTTATGCGTCGTTTACGTGAAGCAATTCGTCTCAAAAGGCCAGATTTATGGAAAGTCAACTCTTGGTTTTTGCATCACGATAATGCCCCAGCGCACATTGCATTGATTTTCCGTGAGCATTTCGCCAAAAATTCAACCAATATCGTTCCGCAATCACCGTACTCACCTGATTTGGCACCATGTGACTTCTCGGGGACATGGTTTTGATTCCATGGAAGAAATAAAAGCTGAATCGAATAAGGAACTGATGACCATTCCGGAATACGAGTATAAAAAATGTTTTGAAAGTTGGAAAAATCTTGATATAATTTCATTGCATTGGAGGGGGGGCGGTGGTTATTTTGAGGGAAATGAATTAGATTTAGAAAAATAAATAAATATTTAAAAAGTATATAATTGATTTCTTACTCATATTTGTAAGCAGTACTAAATAAAATCCAAAACTCATTTGGACTTTTAGGAAATATGGTAATACTCATAAAAAATTATTAAAATCTGTTATATCATGATTGAGGTTATAAATTATGTTTGAAATTGAATATCACATGATATACAATTTTATTAAAGACTATGTCACGTCAAAATACATTTTATCTATACTCTTCTTCTAAGCAAACAGTATGTGTGAAATAAAATTTCAATATTTCTGTCTCAGCAGCCTCTGAAGTATAGATTTTGTGCGACGGAATTGTGAAAAATCAGACTCCTTATGTATAATTATGCAATTGATCCAGAAAAACTCCTTGTAGAGAAACAATGTATAGAACAAAACATAAATTTAAATATGTTTTTTGACTGCAGACCCTTTTTCAATTTCCTATTTTACGAAATAAATTCGAAAACTCATCCTTTACATGGTTTATCAGATGATAATTCAACTTCCGCTAAATGGCACTACGATATTCGTAATCTCTGATCCAAAAAAAACTAAATGTACAAATGTCCATTTAATCAGGGTTAGATGATTTTTTGGTGGCGGTGAAGGCCTCGCCTTTCACATAATATCGGATCTGGCATACCTGTAATATGCCACTCTTTCTGGAGATCAATAAACAAGATTACTGACTCTTCTATTACTTAAGATCAATATTAAAATTATAGGAAAAAAAGAATGAAGAACATTTTATGGTTATTAATGTAAAAATTCTTTATCGCTGAACATAAAGAAAATATTAAGTTATAAGCTATCGTAACTAGTTCTAAGAAATATATAATCATTTTTAATTATTAAACAATCAATTTAATATATTCTTCAATGTCTTTCATGTGACTATTCCTGATTAACAAATTTAATAGTAATTTTATTTAAATAATTGTCAATCAAACGCAGATAATTCATCGCACCGTAGCATTAGATTTTTCGATAACGAGATAATGTCAAACATCTACTTAAGCTCATCGAATTTTGACATAAAATATTTTTGTTCCGAAGAACGAAAATATCTTTTCTTACTTGTGCTTTAAAAATTACTTATTAATACCAGAAATTCTTTAATAGTATATGGATTTCCATGAAAAACAGCATAAGATCGTGTTATAAGTCTGATTAATTGACATAGATAAATATACTATCACGCGCGCAACACTTCGAACCTAATGATAATACATGCAACTATTACGTTAACGAACATACGAATACACAGAACTAGATATTTTATGAGTTAGTGATAAAATTATTCTATTTAAAATTTTCTAATTGATACTATGATATGTTTACAGAAAAAACCTAAATTATAATAATTTTAAAATCATACAATACCATGATTACAATAACAGTTGTGAAAAGAATAAATTGTTTCTTTATAAACTTTTAACAAAGCCTTCCTAACCAATAAAGCACGATTCTTTTGTTACTAAATTCTTTTTTTTTTTGTTTCCCAATGATTTTATTAGACTTCATGTTTGTCAATTGATTTATCTTTAATTCTGCTTATCATAACAAAAGACATATTAAAATCTTTATGATTCATTAATGCCTTCAGTTAAATCGGATTAAAAACTCTGTTAACCGCGTTTGTATATTATAGAATTTTTATACAGTATTAGCAACTTTTACAAAAAGCAGATTTCCAAGCATCGTCCACGATTTTCATATATATATTTTTTGGATTGATGAGAAATATCGTTTCCAATTTTAGCGGAAATTAAAATATCGCGAAAACCATGTTATGCTTTGTCAAACTTATCTTGCAAAATCGAAAAAGTTTTAACATTTTGAAAATATATTACGAAAGAAGATTGTAAATATAATTGAAATATATATCTTTTGTTCTCTATATTTTTTCTTTATAAGCAGCTTTTCCGGCATAAATTGCATAAACAAATGTAAAATAAATTCAGCACACCATCGCTCATGTCCTAGGTTCAAATTTTCTCCAAAAATATCGCTTGTACAAACAAAATTTCTAGAATATAAACTAAATATTTTAATTAAATAAACAACTTTTGGTTGAGATACTTTTTGAAAGTTTTTATATTTTTTACCATAACATTCGAGGTCAATTCGGAAAATCATAATTTTGATGGATTTTGCCAGGAAATTTCAATTGCAACCAAAATCCATTACGATATGCTTAATCGTAAACACCCCAAAAACATAAGTGTAGAAATTTTTAACAAAATCGGGGCGAATGCTAGCCGAAAATTTATTTATATAATGAATTATAATATTGGAGAAAAAATTACTATTTACTTATTTATATATATACAAGATGATCAAGTTATTAAATCCGTAAAACAATGAACCGTAAGAGGTATATAGCACCGATATGCAATAAAAAAATGAACGAATAATATATTCGAACCTTATTTAAAACAAATAAAATTTTTTAAATTTTTTCTATAAATTAAATGAATTCGAAGGGTGACATTAGATATACAAAATATACTTAATAATTATAGTGATCTGGCTTTTAAAAAAAATGTAATCTTTTAACATATCGGGTTGCATATCATCTCACCGATAATTTTAGAAAACTGTGTCTCAATTTATTCGTTTTATAATCTAAATTATTTACATTATGTAATGAATTGAAAACGCAGTTGTGTGTGTCCGTATCATTACCAGTAACATACATTTTTCTTGAGTTCTCAACTGATCTCTTATCTTTATATCACATTTTTAAAAATTCTACTCGTTTGCTCAACAAAAATATTATTGCAATCTTATCGGATTATATAGAATTACGCAATCTTTCTGTACTTCCATAATATTATTTTGTTCGTTTTCATTTATATAATGAATATGATTATATATATATATATATATATATATATATATATATATATATATATATATATAAAATTCGAGTGAAATGAAACAAGCATTACTTTATTTCATCATCACATTTTTAATATAATTTGAACATATTTCATGAAGTATACAACAAGACTTCAGTGAAGTATAATTTATTTACCCTACTCAGATACAAAACAGAATATTATAAAATACTAGAATATTATTTTCAAATATTTATACGGTTACGTTTTGTTTTCGACATGAAATGATTAAAATATTCACAGAAGATCTACAGTTTTGGACAATAAAGTCGAATGCAATGAAATTATAACAATAATTCTGAAATTCGTGAAAATTCATCTAAAGTTTTCAACATAATATCTCAGACAAAAAGTAACTTTAAAATCCACACATAAATTAAAACAACAACGATTATAATATTTACTTATTATTCGAGTGATGTTACATATATTTATCAATTACAATATGTACGTATTGAATGTATGTAAGATTGTTATAATTAGAAGAAACAATAATGAATAATTCAATTGAATATTTAAATTGAATAAAATCGAATTTTTATTAGGTTACTTATATATACAAAGCTTTTATTTTATAAGGATCTTAGACAGTCATAATTGAGATTTTTATGAGCTAACGCGGTTCAGCTTAATCAATCACACATATAATATAATGAAAGACCTAAAAATATAGACAAAGCATTATTCCAAATACTTTATGTATAAAAACTTTTGATCATAATGTATAATGATCCTGTTTGAACAGCTGAAGACCATCGTATGCATAATGATATTTCTCATTTTTTTTATAGTACAACTACATAAGGGAGGAAAATCATCAGTCAGTTTTTTGCGATTTCTTTAGTACATTTTAATGCACTTTAAGATGAGTCTTGTAAACTTTGAAAATTAATAAAGGAACAAATTTGAAAATTTCGACTTGCTCAATTCTATTCGTTTCGGTTCTTTTTCTATTCATTTATTTATATCTGATTAATACCAAATATAATAAGGATTGAAGTATACTTTATAATCCACTGGTGCAAAGTTGCAGACAATGTAAAACTGTGCACGCGGACCAGATGTCAAAACACTACCGCAGCCGATTTTAGTGGCAGACTCCCACATCGTTCGAGTGCCAGTGTCGTTCGATCCAGAGCTAGAATAAGAATTCAATAAAAAATTCAGTCATGAAAATCGATTAATATAATAATAATTGAACGTTTTTGTTTAGATTATTAGGGACAACTTAGTGGCAATGTTTTTAATTTGGGAACAGGAAAAAAAGTTTCTGCAATTAGCCAAGGCCCCAAGTCCCACCGTTGAAAAATGCCAACAATTTCAGATAATTTCTAACAACTACTTGAATAAAAGTTGGCGTTTATTAAAAAGTCATATGTGAGTTTGCTTTGTAATAAAAAGCAAAGAAGTACTTTACCGGACGAGTTGAAGCCATAACCCGCTAAAATATTTTTATAACGTCAATGAATGAAATAAGTACCTAAGGCTCATTACGTGAGGGTCCCGATTGTACCAGTTGTTAACGACACTATCCAGTGATTGCGTAAATATACCATCAACAACATCGATGGCTGCAACCTTCTGTTCGACATCAAATCGTGCTAATGATAAGTGGAAAATATAGATTAAAAAAATTATCACGCCTTAATAAATAAATTAATACATTATTTAGCTAAAATTTAGAAATTTAAATTTAGAATAGTAATTTAAATTTAGAAATTTAAAAAATTTTTTACAAAGATGCTGATACAATAGTTTGCATTGAAATCTAAATAAAGATAAAAGATTTTTCATTTTCTCACCGACGTGTCTACATTGGTCGAGTCTTTCCTGACATTGATCAGCCCATGCTTGTGCGATATTTTTCAGCTCGATATCCCATTGCAATGCAAGCCTCTATAAATATTTATAATTATCAAAATGAAAAAGTTGTCAATTATTTTCAATTTTAAAATTATCCAATGATATGATTTTTAAATAATCTATCCAAGTATAGTATCAAAAACTACTTCAAAATCTCAAGATTGCCTCACTTAATTTATGTAAGGATTATTCCAGAACTCGATCAGTAATCTGATTCTATATCACTCCAACGTTAAAATTGCAATATTAATATCTAACACTAGTGCGAATTAATTGTTTACCTCGTGAGATTTATCATCCTTGTTTCGCTCGGTCCTAAAATCTCTCACGAGCTTAATAATCAATTTCCACACCAGTGAAATATACTATTTATTCCATCTTCATCATCATCATGTGTGTGTATGCGTGTGTGTGTGTGGATTGTGTGGGTGTGTATACAATTTTTCAAATGCAGTCTTTCTTTTTGATAATTTAGTGCGATGTTAAAAATTAGTACGAAACGTAAATAATACAAAAAATACGTAATAGAAAATTAAATTTAAAATAAAAATTTCAAACGTAATAATATAAAAAATAGTATTAGAAAACATAAAGGAATTGTAATGATATTATTTATTGATATTTACACGCCCACGATTACGTTTCTCAAGACCGACTCGTAACATGGCAGCTCTTTCCTTTGCCCAAAGATGTTGATCGAAGATCTGGCTTATCTGCTCAGGTGATAGTCCTCTTAGAATATCTTTCCCGCATAGATCTGCTACTTCCTCAGACTATAATATATATATAAACTATTTAAAATAATATCCAATCTATTATATAAATAATAAAATTCTAGAATGCCTTTATAATTTGAGTTAAGAATTTTTCCACATTCTACCTATCTATTACGTAAACGTAAAAATCCAAACTTACATGAAATTTACAAAGCGTGTGACTGCCATCAGGACAATTTTCTAATTCACAATAACGATTTTGTTGTGAAGAACCAAATTGAACTGACAAGTAGAATAAAAGTCAATGGAATTTTCATTTTCCTTCTGTGGCAATTGATGGTCATTCTTCCTATTAAAATTAAAAATGTCAAAAATAAGATACACTTACTTAAGATACACTGGTTTCATTAAATAATATGAAATCATTCAAATTAAATTTCGTTATACATAATAAAATATATAGATAGAAATGGTATTCCTTTTCGAACTGGTTCAAGACAGTGTGATTTTTTAAAAAATAAAATTAAACTTTATTGCTGGCAAATCTTGTGACGCTCCCTAAACACTTTCTAGCGCTTTTTAAGCTAAATAGAAAATTAAGTATACATTTAAGTATACATTCGACAAATAATTATACATTTTTTTCATCGAGAGTATGATCTTCAACTTCAACCGAGTTTTCATTCTTTAATTAATTTCCGTTCCAAGGTAACCGTCGCATCATCGATTAACTTATCATTAAGTCCGTATCATGGACACTATGTTACTAGTAGCTTTTAATATAGATGTCATCGGAACAATACCCCATATGATAACATTTTCTTTAAAAGGAGTTGAGAATTATAGTTAAGTATCTAATGGATGTGTTACATGAGAAATAAAAATTAAAAAACGAGAAATATTAAATGAATGTGTAATTTTTTTCAAATTTTATGTTTCTCCATGTAATCAAAACAAAAATCTTAATGAATTTTTACAAATTGTCTGTCACAAAGTTGCAAATTAATGACGGTGAAAATATCAAGGAATGTTTGATGCTAATATAAAAATGAACTATTTTAAACAATAAATTTCTAATAACTACTTATAACAGTGGCCCTTATTAATAGAATTCACTACATTTGATTAGTACATTGATCGGTATAGACATGAATGCGTAAATAGCATATAACTGAACTGCAAATAGTTGAAAAAATAGAAAAATTTCAACGAAAATTTTTACACTCCCATAATTTTTAAAGAAAACCGGTATATGCAAAAAATGCAGATTAGAAAATATACTACAAACAAGAAAATAATACTTTTTCATTAATTAAATATGTGAAGTAATTTTTTAATGATTACTCACCGTGCCTTATACAATATCTACTATCTTTTCTTGACACGGAAATATAGCCTTTATCCTTTTATATATGATTTTCTTCTGACACGTTATCTATTATAATAAGATGAAATAGTGACTAGAAGCTTACATTAAATAAAATTGAATTAGCTTAAATTAAAATTGTTAATTTTTCAAGAACGAATATACTAAATGATTATGAAAACACATAACTAAAATTTATATTGATGAAAAGTTTGCAGGCTGCGTGTAAATATAGAATTTTTTTAAATTACATTATCTGTAAACTTTTACGGAGATACATAATGATTTATGGACTTTTCGAAAGATTAATATTTTCGAAAAGTAATATTCATCAGTCCATACCGATTCTTCTGCCAGGATTATTAAGCAGGAAGTTTAAGTATTCGCCAATAACGCTCAACTGTTTGGACATACTTTAGACCTACTTTGTCGAGCATCGATATTTCGGCACACAAACTGAAAAAGTCGAGTGTTCGCTGATTGTTAAGTACGTAAACAAAATAGACATTTTCATTTTTAAAGTGAAAAATTCTTTTTTTCAATATAATTTAAAAGGATTGCAAGAGGAAATATTTAAACGAAATATAAAAAGGATTTTAATAGAAATACATTTATTGTATTATTGTTATGGACTTAAATAAAAATTATTTTTATAATAAGAATTATTATTCTTACCTAATTCTTATTATTAGTTGTGAAATTACTAGTTTTTGATTCAAATGAATACAATATGTAGCCGAATGGCTTAAAAATGAAAAATACATACCTTGATCATTAGCTTATCCAACTTATTCCACGTTTGATTGAGAAAAGATCGGAACTTAAGTTTTTTCAATGCATAATTATAAATTCTGATTTTAAATATAAAAACAGTATTGATTAGAATATACTAATACAGAATTAATTATCCACTCCGTCTTTCGTTCAACGGCTTTACCAACATGGTTCGAATCTCATTCACTGGATTACTGAGACCTTTCCTCTGATTGGATTATGGAATGCAGCGAAAGAGCAACGTGACTCAATCCTTCGCCCTTCTCTGGGAATCGGTGAAATCGGCGGCATATCTTGATTCAAACGTTTTAACACATATAGTAATGTAATAATTTATTATACAATAATAAATTAATTAACTAAAATGAGTTGAACGATACAGTATGCGTTACTACCTTTAAATAATGCTTTTTAGCTTCACGACCGGCAGGATGACGACAGTGTAATCTATTTGTAGAATTCTTTTGTACAAGTGACATTGTTTCAATAATGACATAATGATATTTTTAAATATAATAAAGTATAATTATAGCGAATGAGAATACTTGAACTCCACAATATCTCGCATATTGCTTACTATCTTCACGAATTTTTCGCTTGAAACCACATACTGATTTAAATGATTTACTGAATAAGCAATAGAGGAAAGGTACGTATAAATATAACTGCATTTAATAATGCTCTTGATTGTGCACGGAGGAGAATAAAATAAAGTACATAAGTAGGACTCTTTCACCGTACGAAGAGAGGGCGGAAAGCGACTTTTACTAGCTATTCTGGCTGTTTGTTCCAAATAATATACTAAACTCGGACGTATTCTCCCTGCGGACCTTGGCTGTTGGGATAGGAAGGATACGTATATATATATATATATATATATATATATATATATATATATATATATATATATATATATATGCATACATACATGAGACTCTTACGTATGCACGAACGTTCATATTGTTCCGAACTTCGCTCCTAGTAGTTTGTTTATCGTACTCCGTTTTTATTTCTTTTCCTGGGTCATAAGATGTTACAGACAGAAATTAACTGGAGATTCATGAAAGATGCATAACTACAAAGAGAAAGTGCTGAATGTTGTAGAAACGATTGAAAATTGTTTCCTTTAAATGTCATTGACTTATCTTATTATGTACTTGTGGGATAAACTCGATTTGTTCTTGATACATAATTTATTGCTAATTCACTTCTATTTAACATACTTATTACAATATTTCATTAAAATTAGCAAATTTTCAGTCAAGTATTAACATTTTTTAAATTAAGTAAATTCCACAGATCAACAGGAACATTTTTAAAAAAAAAAACCAACGTAAATTTTTTCCGAATTTCTAGGTAACATATTATTAGTTAATAATTTTTCCTATTACAACTTTAACAATTTTAAAGTTTCCGAACTACGAAACAAGTAGAAAGGTAATCTTACAGTATATGTCAAAGCACTTCTAACTAAGCAAGAACTTTCTAAAAGTATTGTATTAAAGATAGATTGTAAAACCTTGCTTAACGTTTCTCTTTGAAATAAATTCTGGATTTAAATATTTATTAAGATATTAATTGTTTATTATAGAATAATTGTTTTATAAGGTAATGTAGTCAAAATCCGTTGAAATCTTTAGTTTTTTCCGCTTATCTCGTCATATTGAATCTGTCAAAGAGGAATTCTAAATAGTGGCTAGCGAATGTTTGGACGATTGAATTTGACTTTGTTAAATGTCTATGTTCCTTTAAAAGGGCTATCGAATTCGTATAATAGTTAATAACTGATTAAATCAAAGATATCTATTTTATACTGATAACAGAATAATCAATCGGTACAACTTAATTGCCAGTCAGATATTAAATTTAAGTTCAGATATATCTCAAATACCTTTGAAGCACGTAAATTATTTTAATTTTACCTGAGTATCATTTATTCTTCATTTTAGAGACTGTTTTCTGTTATAAATACAGTCATTCCCCATGATGATCTTATGCAGTAGATAAAGATGATACTTTTGAATTTTCAAGACCACTGTGTAGACTTCTGATCTTGAGCGAATAATACAGACAAGTACACATTGAAAATGCTTCCGTATATTTCGATCATGCGTGATATAAAAACGTTGCTTAGTTCTTTTCATCATTTCTACACTGAGAATATTTCATCAGTTTTGGATTTTAATAAATTCATTATATAATTTTCTACACTTCTCTACTGCAAACATTAACTCATTAAGATCTGTACAATACTGAATATAATTTTAATATATCTCGAAAGTATTATTCAAAACTTTCAGGACTTTGAATTTTCTTGTTTTCGAGTTAGGTTGTTTCTTTGAAATTTTTAATTCTTATTTATGAGCAAATATCATATTTTGATTGAAAATCAACAAAAATTTTTATTGAAACTTATTAAATAATATATTAAATTTATGTCGACGATTATCTATCCTTTTGATGTATTCGCCAGACGTTTAAACTGTTTGACGAGAGACGGAAAGACTATGAAACATGCGACGTACGATCTAAAGTCGAGAGATGTCGAATGGGATCAAGTGTGATGAAAAGGGTATCGTGTACTACCAACTGCTTATTAGTGATCGAACCACCAAAGGACTATTCTATTGAACTCAACTTATTCGTTTAAAGTGAGTATTACAGGAAAAATGGTCAGAATATGAGACCGGGTATCAGTCCATCATTTTATGACCACATTGTATGTACGTATTGTATGTCCACATCTTATAACTTGGGTCAAAAACTATTTGGAGAATAGTGAATAGGGAATCCTGCCTCATCCGCCTTACAGCTTCTTGGCACCATCTGACTACCACTTGTTCCGATCAATACAGAACGCTTTTACAGGAATACGCTTCATTTCAGTAGAAGGAATTAAAAATTAGCTTCGATACGTTCTGGGACTTGAAAGATAGAGGAAAGTTTCCGATTGACGATACTTTGAATAAAGGATATGCAACAGTGTTTTCATAATAAAACTGTACATCTTGGAAAAAACGCTAGAAACTTACTTGTACATCTAATATATATATTTAATAACGTTGATTAATAAACTATAATTACCTTTGATGAAATAAGTGTTTCGATCTTTAATATATGACATCCTTTATTTCAAATAAGTTTCACTAAGTTTATATAAAGTTTTAAAGCAATGAATTATATGTATCTTTCTTAATCATGGTATTACATATATATATAGACGAGTAGTTCAATCTATACCTGGTATATTATATAAGTTTCTTAAATATGAACAAAATTTAGTATGTAGTAACATCAACAGTATTTGACTAATTAACATTGACAAACTTGAGAAGGATATACTGTTCAAGTACAGTGCCATAAAAATTTACATTGAAGAAATAATGACATTATTGGATTAATAAATACGATTCATAATAAAATAGTATTATTGCATTAAAATTGAGTCTTTCTTAATTAATTCAATAAATTAAATAAATAAAATATGTAAAATGAACCAACATTATTGTGAAGAAGAATCTTAGTACATTTAAGAAGAAAATTCAAATGATAGCAAGGTAATCATAGGTTATATTATTGAGCTAGCTTCAATTTTTTTTGAATTAGGTATATGAAATAAAATATTTATATGTGATTCAAACTTCGTATTGATAAAACTTTTTAAATAGACTTAAAAATAAGATTATAAATTCCGGATGGATATCAAATTACAATAGCTTTTTAATAAGATACTCAGTGTTGATGTTCTACAGACATTCAAACGAAAAGAGGAGAAAAAAATGTTTTCAAGAGACAAGATATAAAAGAAATTATAAACAAAATTTTATAAATAAATTATAAAATGAATTATCTTATTTCATTCGACCTGTGTTTTGCGATCTTCGCGTTCGGAATTTCTTTCCATTCTGTCAGTCTACTGATAGTACTGTCACCGCAGAAAACCTTCGGGGCTGTGTAGAAATACATACAAGTATAACTGAAATGGAAGTAAGGTCATGTAAATTGATACAAGATGAAATCGATTGCCAGAGAAATTGAAATGAAGTCGTAATAACTTTCGACATAAATTTTCAATTGTTTTTTCGACGCGGGACAAGGGGCAGAAAGTTTCGTGAATGAGTTTCCCTCTCGTATGTTCGTACCCTCTTTTATGAGACTATCCAAAAGGGTTAGAAAAACTTGAGAGAGAGAGAGAGAGAGAGAGAGAGAGAGAAAAGAAATAGAAAGAAATTTTATATGCTGATTTGACGGAACTGTCGTAGATCCGAAAATTGGTATCAATTTCCATACGATACGGACAATTTAAAGAAGTGTAGTAATAATGCAGTCCCGATTGCATCGATTCTTTTCGAAATTGATATGGCGAAGACAATGTTTTTATCGAAATTTGTACTGATGTATAGTCTGACTGAATCATAGATGGAAAGAGATGATCATTTTCTTTTCGCTACTTTACTTTGTAGTATAAACGTATGTTCGAATTCTCATCTTATATTTTTCACATAACTCTGTCGACTTACGTTTCATATGAATAAGTAATAGGAATACTATCAGAAAATGAAACTCTTGGATTACTCGGTTTTATAATTTAGAACATTTATATAAGCAAATGGGAAGATACTTTGAGAACTTGAGAATAATAATATCACATTCGACTTAATGATTTTAAATTGAATTTCTTCTACTCAAATGCAAAGTTAGGCATATTAGTAGGTAAAATAACCCCACTGCAACTGAACCACGTAGAGAAATTTAACTCTTTTTGTGCAAGCAGTTATTTATAGAACATCCCATGGATGTTCGGGCAATGCATCCCAGCAAACTGCCGAGGGAAAGAAAGCAGCCCGCTGTGTTACATTACGGGAGCACAGGACGACATCCGCTGAATCGTCAATAAGATGCAAGAACCGCGGATGCCGCGATCAGCGAAACGATGGCGAGCAGGGTTATATGGATTTATTCTCCCGAGGAGGGAGGGGTGAGCGAAAGAACGTTGGGTAGGTGAATGCGAGGTCCTCCGGTTACTAGGATGACGAGCGGGAGAGAGATGGAAAATGAGGAAACATGCGCAGCAGAATAACAGCTCGGGACGAATAAAATTTATCGCCCCGCGGGCTTTATGCGCTCTCGTATCAATTTTGCCAGTTACGCCCCTGTCGCGCTATACGATTGTTCACC
The DNA here is from genome assembly GCA_018907035.1 of Sycobia sp. Sy_11. Lineage (NCBI taxonomy): Eukaryota > Metazoa > Arthropoda > Insecta > Hymenoptera > Epichrysomallidae > Sycobia > Sycobia sp. Sy_11. The sequence continues at coordinate 260,490 of JACCIC010000212.1, read as the reverse complement.
GTGCATATGCCGGCAATTTTAGTTGGGTGCTTCGTATATATATATATAAGATCCGCAATCGTCTGGCTGTAGGAGAACATAAGATGGCCGATGCGATATGATGCGGAAAGGAATGAAAATAATTGCACTGACTCACTGTCAGTAGAGTCCAAGGTGAGATCTCAAATGTTGTGCACGAGTCAGTGACTGTTTCACTACGCGGAGAGAGCCGTATAGAATCTACAAATTTTTTCAATGATATTTACTCACTGAACTCGTTAATTATGTTACTTTCAATTACGTAGAAAGCTAATTCAATAAAAAGAGATTGAATGTTTGTTGTCATGGCTAAGCAACGCAAATAAATATTCAAACATTATGCCTTAGAATAGGTTATCGTATATAGCCAATTGCAGGATATTTGCGTTAACAGGAATATTCCGAACAAAGTGTTTCCATGGCGATTGAGCACCAAAATGTAATATCACTCCTAGAATTAAAATTATAAAATTTTGCAAAGAGCCATATTGAACTGTGAATTGAACCTAATTGACTTTGTTTCCATACGATGTTCAGTCTTTTCAATCGAAATCTTTCATAAACAGAAGATGTTTACTTCCATTGTCGACAAAACTAAATCTACATGTAAAAATACGATTTTAATTGTTTAAGAATCGAAAAAAAGCACCTAGGAAAAAAAATTATCAATTACTTATTTTTTCTCTGTATGTATAACTACATCAGATATTCTTTTTTAGTCTACTCTTAACATAATGAAGTATTCATGATTATCAATATAATATAAGTTCAGAAAATTGTGTATGCTCGAATGGGTTATTTTCGGAACTTACAGTTTAAGATTTAAGCTTGACATCAACAACCAGAGATTCCTAACTCTCGTTTTGTTATCCATACACTTTGTCCGCTATGTCCGGTTTTAGTAAAGTTAGTCGATATCTTTTTATAACTCTGACCACTATATATTTAACTGAAAGCAACGTAAAAAATTATCAAAAATCTGACATTTTCAAAACTCTTCTAGAACTGCAACTTTTGAAATTTTTTATAAGTTTCATTCTAAACAATAAATATACAGTGCCATCAGATTATCATATAACTGAAATTAAGGTGATTTTTTATACAATTTTTTTAAAGATAGACAAACAAGAACTATATAGCCAATTCAAATGTTTCTATTGCTTTGAAAATTCCCTCTGATTTATGAATGAATTAATGAATACTATATGAAAAAGTTATGTATTGTTTTTTATAGTATCTTTCAAAAATTCTTTTAAAAAACGTAAAAAAAAGGCTTCAACATTTATCATAATATACGAATATTTTGTATTTAAAGAGTACCTTCAATGCATATTGATCAGAATACATTCTTTATATTGGAAACGAGTAGCGTTCTTATTACTTTAGTTGACAATCGAAATGGCGAGGACAAGTACAGTTTGTAATGATAGTGAAATATCGGGATGTAAAGCGACGTGTCGCAATTAATACTTCTTATTCGCATTATATCGCGTTCTCGAAATGTCACTTGCACAATAATAATGCGATTTAATAAAACTCATTTTACACTATTTATCGGCGTTTGCACGCATTTACGAAACTAATTTATCCATCCAGATTTGCCAATTCCAGGATGGAAAGCAATAGTTTCTCTTTTCAGTGACACTGTACCCATGTTAAATCATAAAAAAAATTCGTTCGAGCTTTATTTATCACCGGTGCGCTACTTTCAATTCATAAGAGATCACTGCTCTCAGAGCCTAGCCACAGCGGCGGACTGCGCTAATTAAAAGCGCTTTTTATTGGACGCGCATGGCCCCTCGTAAAAGCGTCCGTCAAATCAGTGCGAATTTAATTCCTCGCCAAGGCGAACACGCCGAGGTAATCCCGACCCGCGAGAAAGGCACTAAATTATCGTCCAATTGCTGGTCGGCGAACCCACGGAGCTTTCAGGAATTTCTACGTGGGTTGGAAATTAGTGATTCCGTTGTAGATACGGGTATGTATGGACCGAAACTAAAAGCCAGAGTAAAATCTTCCGCGACTGATTGGAAACCTTGTTTAAATCTATCGATTAATGGAAATTTAATCGAAGATTTGGGGAACAACGCATTGCAAATAATTCTCATGACTTCTACTGGTATAATGCATTATGTTATTTTATTTTGCCGGAATAGGAATGAGAGCAAACATCTAGCATTGTGATTAGATTTAACATATCTATAGAAAACCTGATTCAAAATAGTGGCTAACTTTATAGAGTAAACTTATAAAATGAATTAGATTCAAAAATTGCTACATTTTTCGAGCTTTCCTTCAGTTAGTAAAGATTACATATTTCTTAAAATAATAAAAAAAATTTATAGCATATAAATAAATACATGTATTTAGTTCTGAATTATTTTTTATTTAATCTTTGTTTAATGTGAAATATCATTTATACTAATTAAATAAATTATGAAATATAAGTAAATAAATTTGCTAATAAACTACTTGAAAAATTAAATAAATATTGTTTGAAATGAATTGAATATATTTCTTAGCAATAATTAGATATTCAATTAGAAATAAACCTTAAATTACAAACTTACGATGATAGAATTTAGATCTAATATTGAATTGGATCTAATTTAGTATATTTAAAGAAATATTCTTCTTAAAAGTCATTATTTATATCATTCTAGACCAATTTTTCGATATTCGGAATGTTGTATGTCCTTGAAAAGCTAGCGAACATGTTTAAACTGACTAATTAAACATAAAAAATTGAACGGTATGAAAAAGAATATTTTTTGAGAAGACTATAGATTCGATTTAAAAAGACAAAGGGTATGTAGACGAACAAAGTATTGAAGCATCCAAGCTATAGAATTTACGATACAATGATTGCTTTTACGAAATTTATAATAACATTCAGCATCTCAAGCACAATACCTGCAACAGCAGTTGAAATTTCTGTCAGGAGAAGATTATCTTTATGTTTTATTTCTACGGAAAAATTATTCTTAGCCATAAAAGAGATTTAACAGTTTTTTCTTTTACAATAACTGTAAATCACAACTGGACTAGATACGCGGCTAAATTTATGTGATGATGCCACTGGAATATTTGCATAACCGGTGGTGCTCATAATACTCATTTATTTTTATGTTGCAAGGTAAAGTTTGACTTAGAATATAAAATATGCAGTCATAAAGAATGGAAGTCCCGGTCATTCTTTCAAATACCTCTTTATTACTGCACTGAAAAAAAATCATATCATTATCATTTAAGCCCTTTGACGTAAAACACATGCCCATTTAACGAGGCCATTTATGCAAGGGGTGTAAAGCAATAAAGATCAATCTTATGATGGCTTTATAAGTAGCCCATGCCAGAGAAACAATACTGAGCATCGTATCTATATGCGGACTGTAATCCAATCGCGATTCTGGACTACGTTGAAGGCATATAATTTAGCGTAAAAGCGTTGGACAAAAGTGTTGGCTTGGATAGAGGCGATCCGTGCAGCTTGAATAAGGCATCTCAGACTTGTCAAAGAAGAAGATTTTTGAAGGAACTCGGTGGCTTGAAAGCAGACATTGTATGCTATGGTACTAACGAAATCAGCTAGTGTAATAGAAATCAAACGATGCACCGTTTCTCTTCCCACAGCAGGCGCAAGAATCTATTGCAGATGGAGTGGTAGCTTCATAGTCGTTGTAGTAGTGATCCCAGAGTACAAATCATTTGTATTTTGTATTTTATATTTGTTCTATATATATATATATTTATATTGTTTTAATATGAATATATAATATTCATAATATAACTGTATTCAATACAAGAAAACGAGGTTAGGTTATATTAGAAAAACAGACGGCTGGTCCCGCGCCTGTATGGCTGTGGCTGTTCACGTTAAATTAGGTAGCTTGTACAGGATTTTATTGGCATACTCGATGAATTTCTACTGAGAATTCTCCACACAAAACATAGCTGCAACTATACTGTTCAGCATGAAGAACAGAATAAAAATTAAATGGTTTCTCGTTCTCAACTGATTGATAGGTTGTTGATCATTATCAGGCTTTCAGCTACAGTTCTCTGCAACCTATTAGTGGGCATCAAAATAGAAGAATTTCTGTGAATGGAAAGTTTCCTTTCATTCCAACACCAGTTAAGATCGTTTATTTGTTTATATAAATGATGCGCTCGAATTCTGGACAAAGAACAGGCGGATTAAATCAATAATGATATGAATACCCGGTTCCCTAGTGTACCACGATCTCAATAATTAGATTCTATTAATTTTAATTTGCTGTGAGCATTCGCATAATCATATATGTAATTAAAATATCAATAGAAACACAAATCAGATCACAAAACCGCCGCAGTTTCATGAGGCTGCCAACCTATTTATTCACCAATACCAGGATCAAGACCAGATTTAGTGAAATATCGCCTTGCATATGTACAAAACCAAGATCGTAATTTAATTGACGATACTTATTCGACATAAAGACGATATTTTATTAAATCTGGTCTTGGTCATGGTATTTGTGAAGCCGTAAGCCAACCGTTCTGACTACGTAACGTAGGGCTATAAAACCCATCAATGATCATTCACACACAAATGTAATTGTACATCATTTTGTGTGGTATTTTTGACCTTGTAATAAACAGCATTAGTAAGCCAATAAAAAACATAATTATTGCCTCAATCATTGTATTTTCTTTGTTAAACCAATTCCACGCCCAATAAACGAAATATAGAAACTTCTCTATGTTAGTGATTTTTTTCAATGCAATAAATGATGAGAATTTCTAATGGATGTACAATTAAGAACATCGAATCAAGTGAAAGAGAAGAAAGCTGGAAGATAGAAAGTGATTCAATGAGTATAGAATAGTAGAGTAGAATAAGTTCATTTTTGCTTTTATGGGGAAAAACCATTTGTATCTCATTTCGACAAAAAATTTATAAAAATTATTGATAAACGGATTTCTATAAAAAATAGAATAAATACGTATACGAGTACAAGTAAAAGGTTTGATCTGAAGCATAGCAGTTTTTTGCAAACTAAAAATTTAACAAAAATAAATATAAAGTAATTATAGCATTATAGTTCTTATCATACACTGAGATAAGTTAAGTAACTAAGTATTTAGTATGTGCTAGAGAGAGAGAGACAGAAAGTGAGAGAGAGAGAGAGAGAGAGAGAGAGAGAGAGAGAGTGAGAGAAAGGCAGGCAGAGCACGGTTGTCTCGTTGCGTTACTACTAGTCGTAAGTCGCCTTTTACGACTTTATGCCGCCGTGCTCTTTCTCTCTAAGCCTCGCTCTTCCCTCGAGTTCCGAAGACGGAATCAGGAGGCAGCAAATTCTCGTCATTGACGAGATTGCCTATAAATTTATTTATCTCCGTTTTTTTCTAGTCCTCATATTGTTTTATTGCCGGATAAAGTGAAAGGGCAATTTCGTTGCCGCGCAGCCAAGAATCCCGCGATTTGCCGGCACGGATTTTTGACTGCTGCGCAGCAGAGATCTCCCCCCCCCCTTTTTCCCAGCCCACCGGAAACAAGCCGTGGGCTCTTCGCGCCAAGGGGTAATCGAATTTTAGCGCGGATACGACGGGGCACATTGTCGACTCTTTCAACCCTGTTGCATTCGATACATGGAATCTGAGGACTTACGCGCAGGTTATCCTTTAGTAAACCTCTGGCTTTATTGAACACCCAGGATCCCCCTTAGTTTTAGCCCTCTTTCTTCTTTTTGATATGTTACTTTCTCGTATTCTGAACTTCTTCCACTGTAAATGATTGAACAATTACGCTATTTTATTTATTTGAACAATTTTAATTAATGAAACAATTTTATTTAATGAAATTACAATCAATCAGATATAATCTATTTATAAATATTCATATTAAAAGGTCCTGAGTTTTTGACAAGCATTACGCATCGAAGATTAGACCTTCCTATAATTGTACGGTAATAATTGATCGCTTTTTATAAAGTAAAGTCTTTAAATCAATCCTATATGTGTCTTTAAAAACAGAAAAAAATAATTTAACTTTTATTCTAGTACGGTATGAAGTATCCTATCACTCGTGAAAGGAATCGGGTTGAAAATCCCAATATCTGGTATTTGTCTAATCACGCGAACGAGTCTATTTGTTCATAGAACAATCAAAAATAAAGCATGTCCATTAACGATTTTCTTAAGAAGTATCATTTTCAGAACCCACCTTTTTAACCTGATTTCGTAATTTTGTAATATAAAAAATTTCTAGAAAATCGAATTTCTAAAAAATGCTTAATATTTCTAATCAATTTAGCTCAACTGTGCATTAGATAAAACTGTAGATGAAATATTTTTATCTATAGATTGCTCTTAATACTACGTAATATAATTGTGTATCGAAAATATCGATTACATTTAATTACCTACAATTATCATTAAAGAATCTCACACAAATTTTTTTTATAACAATAGCGTGATGAAAATTTCTTTAAGACAACTCGCGCTCCGAACTTAGTTGTCGCGAAATTTTCGAGAAATCAGTTCGCCGAGTCCTGTCGCGTGGAACTAATGCCTGCCGACAACTGGATTGTGCAGGTCGCGCTCGATTAATTTGTAACCTCGCGATGAGAGCAGTTCGCGTGCGCCGAAGCTAATTGCGCTATCTCTCAATTACAGCCCCGTGAAATTTCCAGTCGACAATCTAGAATGGATGATCTCGAGCGATTTCGCAGATGGAAAGCCCGGAACTTCGGGGCCCTTTCATTTGATTACTTCGACATCGCGTCGTCCTGTTCCGGAGTCTCTGCGACCTGAAAAGAAGTTTTGACTTTCATTTTCGAGTTTTCCGATAAATGCAACATATATTTCAGATTTTTATTAAAAATCAAGAGTTTCATCATACTTTACCACGGACAATAAATTTGTGAAAAATTCTTTAATACTCATAAATTAGATAGAAATATGATTCAAGACAAAAACAATTCTGCAGCAGGAGTAAAAGAATATTACCATTGCTGTTTATTAGAGATTATTGTTCTTTCAGTCGTATTTCTATCCTAAACACGAATCACGAACGAAATACCATATTGTTTTTTAAACGAAAGCTATGAGATATTAAAGCATTAATGAAAAGTCGACATCTCTTTCTGTCTCTCCGGCCTCTCAACATCGAGGCGAATCGTCGGCGCTCCCAAGCTGCGCCTCTACACTTTTACAGCGCAATAAAATAAACATACATCTCTTCCGCACCTGTCCCGTCATAATAGCGAACGGCAAACGCAATTTTCGCAATTAGACACAAAGAGAGGCGCGACGGGGACCGGGGGTAACCGACAGAGACGGAAGAATCGATCGACGTAGAGCGGCGAGGAGAGGTCGCGGCTCGTGCGTTTAGTTCGCGCGTCGCCCCGGACGAAATTAACGAGAATCTAACGCAATTAAAGTCTCATCGTCGTAGCAAAGCAGCGGCGAGCGCGTTCATCCTCTTTTGTGCCTGTGGCAGCGGCAGCGACCCCCGCCCAATATTGTGCACCAGCCTACTCTAATTAAGAAACACGCCTGTACCCCGGCTGCAACTTAAACTTAATTCATTGCGGAAATTGCCTTCAGTCCCTCCTACCTCCCTCCCAACGTCCACGCCCGCCTTTCCTTCCCTCGTCGCCGACCTGCTTCTTTCCCCCCCCCCCCGCCGTAATTCGGTAGCGATATTACAAGCGCTTCGGCGCGGACGCGCGTCCAGGAAGTTTTGCCAGGCGTGCGTATAACCTGATTGATGAGGCGGTTCCCGCGGCTGACTTCTGCGAAATGACCGTGGCGACAATCAAGGCTGTATTGTGAATGGCTGCACTGGTCGAGCGGTCGAGGGATTTTATTTTAGACTTTCCAGCGATGAGTGCCCGCTTGCTATTTACTAGCGTTGATTTATGGATCTGTATTCCTTAAAATCAACAGTGTAAGCCTGCAGTTAGTTTTTTAATCGAAGCGTGAAATTAAATTTGCGTTAAATCTGATTGCGAACATTTTTGCCTCAATATACCAATCTGATTTCACTAATGGATTAAATAATTTCTCCGAATGAAAACATATTGTACGTATGAAGCAAGGACTACTTACAATTCGGTAAATAGTTTTTAATTTTTCCTAATCGTACGTAAAAAAAGTAGCAGCTAGTTTATAGATCTTTCGAGCAACTTTTCAGTCCAATAAATTATTAAAATATTATTGAGTATAATTTAATATTAAAAAACCAAATTTCTGAATATAGTATTAGTATTATCGTAGTACAGAAAAAATCATATAGAATAATTGTGAATCGTCAAATTATCTTAATTATTTCGATTTGAACACCCCTCCCCTCAAATCTATCAGAAAAAAAATAAAAAAGAAGTTCACAAGGAATCTCTGATAGATTTTGTCCTGTTAATTACTTCGGTCCTTTGCCACAGGTACAATAATTTCAAATGTACTAACGATACCAGTTACTGATCATTTTGGCAATTTGCCAACGGGATAATTGAGTGCGTTACGCTAACTCTGCGCTCGGTACCGTATGTACGCTCGAAAAACGCGAAGAGCCGCGAAACTATTTGCTGACTTTTTCTATCCAATGTATGCCGCTTCCGTTCGCTGCTTATTTGTCGTGGAGTAATTCGCGAATTTGTTTTCCCCACTCAAAGCGAGACTCAACAATTGCCTGATTAAAGGGCTCATTCGATCGCGAAACGAGCAACCGTAGATTAGGAAGTGAGGATAAAGATAACGCGAGCGGAGATTGTGGAACTCGCTGGTTAATTCGATGTGGGAATCTGGATTTTGAATTTGTGAAATGTGCTCTCAGTCATGTGCTCTCTAAATATCAAACGTAAATAATAGCCTCATTCTCTTAAACATCAGCATGCCAATTGTTCTTCATTCCGCGAGCGAGGTTTTAAGTTCTAATGAAAACTGTATTGAGTGTAAAGTAAAGTAAAATACATATAGGCAGCTGAGAGTGCATGCAATATCTAATTCCGATTATGAATGGAGGTGACTCCATTTCCATGTTTAACGAAAAAGATTCTAATTTTCATTTTAAATGGAGATCTTTCCAAATTTAAGTTTTGGTAAAAAAACTTTTAACTGATGCTTCTAGTGGAGAAGATTTAAAAAATGGATACATGGATATGCTATTTAAAATTGGCAATTGAAATCTTTTTCGATAAATATTTGTGGCATGATCGTATTAGTTTGGTATGTGAATTAGATATTGTCTTTCTCATAGGTTACGGTATTTATGATTTTAGTTCGATAATCACATAAGTGGATTTTTGAATAGGTTTCCAATTAATTGAGGAATCATCCGTTCTTTAAAATATCTTCTCGATTAATAACTCGAAATAAAATTCTCTATTCGGGTCACATTTTGAAATGTCGACCAATTATTGCAATAATAATTTTATTAGATTTACCAGCTATAAAACAGAACAGTATAAAAAACCTACGCCGTTCAGTTGGAAAAGATAAACCTGAAAATGTCTGCACTTTGTGGATTTGCAATCGAGTCCGAAGAATCCCTCATAATTTTCGACTCAATTAGAACCACTTGAGCCGTGAGCTGCATTTGACTCGCCCCGGTACGCTTCCGCCGGTCAACCGCCCTTATAACCGCGCCCGTCGCTCGCTGGCCCGCTGCGCCGCCTCGGCCGCGGTCTCTCGTCATCGATAGTAGAAACTTTGTTAATTACGGCGCTACGCCTCGCCCGTTAATGCCGCTAGCTAATTGGCACCCGAGGCATGAGCCGAACTCTGTCTCTGCTCCACCGTCCCCGAACCGTAGTCCTCGGCCCCTGCATCCCGTCCTCCTATCCACGCCTTTGTTTTCCCCCATCCCGGGCGATTGCCGCTTGGGTGTCGCCAATGTACGAAGTCGCGTAAAATTGCGCGGCTTCCTCGGAAGCTCTGCTTTACACCGTCGAATTTACGGCAGACGAGAGCCACGAGATCTTGGGAGTCAATATCTTGCTGCTTTCCCAAATTTTCAAAAATCTGATTGATTCAAATACAGATATTATAGAATTGCTATCTTTTGTTTCATATTCTAAGGAATTCGTAATCCATTGCACGTTACTTCACATCATTGGATTCGACTTTCATAAAGTTGATAGGATAACAAATTTCTTTTAGCAATGGTAAGATAATTACTGCAATAAATAGTAGTTCACTTTAATCAATGTCCATAAAGATCTCAAAATCTTCAAATGAAGTGAGTATAAAAAATGTTTGATAATAAAGTTGTTCAATTTAAGAAGAGATATGAACCCCTCGCCTTAAAACTAACTTTAATCTTCATTTTCGAAAGTTGGAAGGTCAAGCTGTACTTTTTAATCTCATAAGAATCCTTACTTTCAAGATTAGATTCTAAAATAGTGAAAAAAATTTGGTTCGAACGTTTGATAATAACGTCAAAATTATGAATGGACACGGTTTACTCTAATTCAATTACGTTAATAGCTTCTCAATTGATTTTATAGATCCAGATCTCTAGAAGTCAATCTGATGTTTAATATTAAATGTGAAATGCTCGCTTTTGCGTGGTTTGAGACAAACAATAGTTAATAAGCCTAATTTAAAAATATCCAAAAAGTTTCCCAAATAAAATTTGTATGAAAAAAATGTACGGCAAATGCAGACAATGGGATTTCATCTAAAAAAATTGTTTAGTTGAATCATTATTTATTGATCATCTATGTTGACAAAATGAACCAGAAATATAAAAATTACGTTTATAAAACTTAAATTTAAAAAAAAAAAAAACAAGAATTGAATACTGAAGCACGTATTTTGGTATAGAAAGATATGTATTGAATTGAACGCACAATTGAAAATCCGCATTTACCTAAACATTTATCCGTTACTTCGCACATCAAGCGAAACGGAATTTACGATATAGTGATTAAATCCCCGTGCCGTACATCGATGTGACTGTATCGACATTCAATGACGCGGAAACCTTCATTGGCAAACCATTCGTCCCGAAAATGAACAGCCAAACATGTCGCAATTTGGTTCGCTTCTCACCCCCGCTGAATGTACCGGCGCTCATTTAAATTCAGTGCGTATTAAGCATCGACCAGAATCAAGAAACTTTACCATCGAGAGAGCAAAGGCCCCTTTACGCCTTTCTCCCTCTCTTTCTCTCCTGCTCCACCCCCTCCCTCACTCGCTCTCTCTCTCCCTCTCCCTCTCTCTCTCTCTCTGTCTCTATCTATATATCTATCTATCCACCCCTGCCTCGCTAAGCAGGAAACGCATAAACATTTACGAGGCGAAACACTGTCGAAAAACCATTTCGTCCAATAATCATAAAGGGTAAAGAGGCGAACTACGAGTTTTCATGCGCGCCCCATTTAAGGGCATATTTCGCAGCCGCCGCCGCCGCCGCCGCCACCACCACCACTACTACCGACCCGAGCCGACCCGACGAGCATGTTAACGCTGCAGTGAAATAAAAAAAAAGAAAAAAAAAAGTAGAAGAAGGGATCGCGCACAGACGACAACGACAAGGACAACGGCAACGGCGCGCGCGAGAGCTTACGGGGTCACTTTAACGACGCCGTAAATTTTGGCGCGGGCATCTTTCGCGGCCGGGAAAGTCTGTACATATATATATATATATATATATATATATATATATATATATATATATATATATATATAGGGGAATTGCATTTGCGCACGACGCGAAATTGAAGAACGACTTACGCGGGGTCGGAGAAACGGGATGTTAGGTTTCTCTACGTTGTAACAGGGACAAGGAAATTTTTACGATTTTCGCCCTTTTTCTCTTTAATTAATAACGTAAGTCTAGCTCAATTCTCTTTTTATTGTGGTTTTTTTCATTCTACGCCCTTGGTCTGTAGAAACTCTAGATCTGCGGGGTATTATCAGTGGTTACGCATAGTTTTTAACTGACTCATTAGGAAATTGATTGTTTGTAACAATATGCACCGATATCTTCATCTGTTTTAAATTTTTAAAACAATTAAACCAATTGAAACTCTGGACAGAATACATAAAAAAGTTTAGCGTTTCTTTAAAAAGAATAAAGATTTTCAAAGCCTAAAGTATACATTATGTATTAACTTTAAGAACATTCGCACTCATATTCGTTTCGAACCTTCGACGATCTTTTTTATTTCGGAATGTTGCTGCGTTTAACGATTATGATGGACAAAATTACTTTTTGAGTAGACAATTTTCATTTATTAGAAAAAATAATCACTTTTGTATGCTTCATATTTTAAGCAAAATCGTAACGCAACGCATAAATAAAAGTACAATAGAGGGAAGGGGCCGCAAACAAGCCGTGATATATTCTTTACACTGAAATATTAACATAGAAAATGGGATCAATCTCAATAGCAAATTACTCACCCGGGCGTAATCCAGAAGGAACATCCAACGCTCCCGGCCATGCCGTCGTTTTAATATATACAGGGTTCCGCGATTAAAAAATGAACAGCTCCATAGGTTCCTTGAAAAATCGGCGATAAAGCGGGTGGAGCCACCTAATGCCCTCGCCCCGTTGCCCGGCCCCCTTCATTCATCATCTCGCCGAGCTCGCGCGCCAGGCAAATCCCTCGGCCGAGGCGCCGCGAGCGCCCGGACTATCTCGGCTGACTGATCGCCGTGTCGGGGCGGGAGGGGGGCTGTGGGTGGGGGGCAACAGGTGAGAGGGGCAGAAGTTCCTCCCCCTCCCTCGCCCCTCAAGTGTTTCAAGGGCTGCTATCCCAGCCAAAGTCTCCACCCGTCCCGCGTCCGCTTCCCGTTCGCGCTCTCGGATTAAGCTCGAGCGCGGGGCCAAGAAGCGGCCTCGGAGCGATACAGTTGCCAACCTCCACTTCCGCACCGACATTGTAATTGCCCGGAGTGCAGCGTAGAGTGCGGCGGGGGGAGGGGGCGGGCGAGGCGGTCTCCTCCGCCCAAGATTGATGAGGGCGAGGCTTGGGGGCCGCGGGTGGATGGAGCTGATGGGGGGGGGAGGGGGCGAGCCGAAGGAGGAAAGCCTCGGGGCGACGCTTACACGCGTCTATACGTCGGTACGCGGGGTCGGGCCAGCCCGCGCGAGAACTTCGAGTGGAGAGTTCGCGGGAGAGAGAGAGAGAGAGAGAGAGAGAGAGAGAGAGAGGGGGAGAGAGATTGATTGATGCCAAGATTATTAGATTATGTATACCTACAGTGGCTGTTACGAAGCTGCGCGCCAATTCGGCTTCGGATATTTTTCTCTACTTTTTCCTTTCTCTCGGCGAGAAATCGGCAGCAGGTGCGGTTTCGCGGGTGATGCTTCGAGTTTTATTCGAAGGTCTTTTCTTTTTTCCCTATCGACATAAGGAAACAATTCCAAATAATTCACAGAAAATGCACTTTTCTCATTAGCGAAGCTTTGTTTAATTATGACTGTGTTTATATACTAGTTTTACATGCTTGTAAATATTAAAATTATAGTTATATAATATAAAATTTATTATAAGAAAGAATAGGACAGATATTAAAAGCATAATGAACAGTCATTACTAAGAAACAATTATTTTTACCACGATTAAATATGTATCTAGAACATATTACTTTAATATTATTACTGAATTGTGAATGTATTTACTAGATAATAATTTATTTTATTTAATCATTGTTCTTGGAAAGTTTTAATCAACGTAATCCCTTAATTGACTTGAATATTTAATAACACGTTCCAAATACACATCTCCATTAAATTAAGAATTTTTTCCATTAGGATTATGTATAATAGAATTACTATGTACAATAAATTATAAGGCTTCATGATTTTTTCGATTACGGGACAATTGAATAAGCATTCACTTAAAAAATATATCTCTTCTAAAATCTCAAATAATTAATAGATATTCATTGAATAAAACTCCAAACAGTATCCCAATGCAAAAATATCATTTTCTAGCTTCATCATTTTCTTGCTTTATCATTCTAAGAAAACGTAATGAATCATATAGATTTTTCACAAATGATGATTAAGTTCGTAGGAGTGAACAATCGGTGCAAAGTTCTAACAGCTGTCGCCAACAAACAGCCCCTTACACGTTCGTGATGAAGAAAAAAAAAGAAGAAAGAGAGAATAAGAGAGTTCGGTGCTCGATCGGACTACGCGCGAGTTTAATTTTTCAAGCGCTTCCGGGAAGTCCGGAAGGTCCGACGGCTCCTCTCGGACTTCCGGCGGACGGAAATGATTTGGAGCTCCGCCAGGACTCGCGGACTTTTCGCCAGTGTGGAAAAAGCGAGGCTCCCTTTTTCTACCTCTTACTCTATTTATCCGCAAATTTCGTCGTACGCGAAAGTCTGTCGAGTAGAAGAAAAGCCGTTAGATGGTAGTTGACCCTTTTTCACTACTCTAAACCGTATTTTTCTTTTCCAACTTGCTATAATATTACTTATTAACATTAAATTGTAGATTAAATGTTAATAATTAAGTTCTGATTTATTTAATCTTGTTTTAAACGTACATGTTTAAATGTTTGACAGTTTTATTGTTATCAATAATATCTTGCGTCTGATCATTTATCATCACTTCTTAGAAATTAAAGTATGAAATGAATATATTTTGGTCTAGCTTACAAATACTAAAATATATTCTCATGTTTAACGATGTCATTTTATATTGAAAATTTATTCAAGACTTTCTAAAAATATATGAAAACTGTTTCTATAGCAGATTTTATGAAGCCTTCTTTATGTATTTCTAAGTAATTCAATTACATATTTGGCATGGAAACCGCGATTTGGAGTCAATTTTTTTTCCTTCGCATGCAACGATAAAATTACCAAATGAAGAATTGGGCGACTTCTCAAGCCTATACATCCGGGATCACCAATAGCGTGAAAAGACCGTTCCTCGATCCGTGTAAAGAATGGGAGCGACTCGCATGCATTTGGATCCACGCAAGCGAAAAACCTCAAGAGATAGCCGAGAGGAAGAAGCGAGGGAGGGAAAGAGAGACTAGAAAGCCGCGCTGGGAAGTTTCCGGAGGAGCAAGGGAGCACCACCGACGAAGGCGACGAGGACGACGACGACGACGACGAGAGCCGTAAACAAACTTTTGGGTTTATCGAGCGGTTGGGAGGTCTGAGGTGACGCGAATATTTGATAGTCTTTGCCGCTCTTCCCACGCCTGAGGACCTCTGCTACGCGCTTCTTCCCCGGGCTTCTTCGTGTTTCTACCGCGGCTCATCCCCTCGCGCGTTTGCCGCCATCTCCCGCGGTATTTGCCCCGGCGATTTGCTCCATTGTGCCGAGCTCCCAAGCACTTCGCGCCGACTTTTCCGCAAGATTTATCGCTTATTTTCGCGCATTCTTTATATACGCCAGCTTTCTTTACTTTTCTAACCCACCTCTGTCTCTCTCTCTCTCTCTCTCTCTCTCTCTTCGCTTTTGCTAGCTCTCTTCGAAAATTTTCGCAACAGAACATGGTCGATTTTGACATCGGCGCCTGGAGCGCGCACGCTCCACTAGAATCAGTATGAATGTGAAAGAGCCTATAGTAGGATTTTGTGCATTAGTTTAAAAAATAAGAGTTAAATGATATTTATAGAAAAATTAAATATTTTATCGAGCTTATGTAAGTCTTTATTTGATGCGTTTTGAGTTACTTTGAAAAATATTGCGAAAAGAATTATCTTATTATATGCCTATTATATACATATAAAAAACTATCATATGAATTTGATGTAGTTACTATAAATCTGTCTGTATATTAATAAAAGCTGTCTAACTAATTCGTTTCCAATGACTTCTGAATAGATTTTGGTAACAAATTCATTTCTTTCAATGGGAAATGATGCTTTACATTCTGCTAAGTTAAAAATGGGGCGGTATAAAGTACGTTACAAATTATGAATCTGTTTCTATAATCAATAGTCTTATCCCAAAATATAATTTGAACAGATCCATTAATTAAGATATTTACATATGTTATGAACATAGAAGGTTTATTTAAGAAAATATTGGCGAATGTACCAACAAAGAATGACATATATATATATATATATATATATATATATATATATATATATATTGACTTTTCAAAGGTAATAGATTAAATTCGTCGTAATATCCTTTTATCTCAGACACTTAATTGCAGTATTCATGTTGAACTGGATTAATCAAGGATCTTTGTTTACCAAATAATCCTATTTATTAAAATAGAAAACATTTAGTGAAGATTAAATCATTTATTTCATCCTTTGTTTCTGGCGCTTTGAGCCATCTCGCAGAGTTCATATTGAGAGCCTTTTCTATTCGATATATTTATTAATAAGACTGATTGTTGCTGTCTAGAAACCACTGAACATAAAATGCTGAATGACGTTTAATAAATATATCGTATTTATGCCCAATTTACCTTTATTCTTAGGCGCATAGTCTAGAATATACTAATTTTACTGCCTAATATAGGTTTGTCTCCATTGTACGTTAGTACCGAATTACATCGGCAGCTAGCGATACATCATCTTATACAGAATGGCCGTGACAAGACCCTAAAGTACTTTCAGTCGAAAGAGGTACGGGGATACGCTTAATGTTTTTTTTTTTTTTTAAGAAACAAATTGGCACTATCTCAGTCGAAAAGGATGTCTTTCCATGACTCTATTGAATCAAAAATTTTAGTTCTGAAGGTGTGACGACGATGAAACGATTTCACGGATAGTTCAAATGAGTTCAGTCTCATGTCACTACACCCCAGCTGTAAGTCTATTCCGCCCCGCAAATATAGGCTTCCAATCACTATTCGGAACGAATACAATCTTATCTGATCAGGACTCGAGTGACTTTAACTGACAAATGCTGTCCAATTCAATAATTAAGGGCTTCGTAGTAGGAAAGTGGACAGCGGCATAAGTTGGGATCACCAATATTACAACTTATACAATTACTTCCAAATTATACCATTACAATTCGACTTCCTATTCTTCTTCGTGTAAAAGTCTATCTGTAATTTACGCATTTCTGGCAACCAATTCGATACGTAAAATAATTTTTAATATGCTTTCACTTAACTTAACTTTTTTATATGAAATGAAATTGAATATTTTTGAATATTTATAACTATAATGTATAACAATATAATTTCAATTACAAGAGTAGGAAATATATTAGATTTATTTTTAATGTAATTTACTGTACAATATAGTATATAATAGATTATATAACTACAAAAGAAAACTATGGCAAACTTTAAAACAATAACAATAACTATATATTAAAAGCTACAAAAAATAACCATTCTTAGCTACATTCATACATTTTTAGCTACATTTATTAATAAGTTTTCGAAAAGAATTGTAAAAGGATCTTGTAACGTATTTCCTCCTCATCATCCCGTCTATTAAAAAGTACTTAATTGATACTTATTGTCAGTAAATTCTGATGAGTATTATTAGCTTAATAATATTTTCTAACGCAAAACTGATCGAACACAGAGATAGAGATTTTATCTTTTCATTAAGCTTAATCCAACAGACGAGCGTCAGAGCATATACGTGCCTCAAAAGCAACTAAATCGATTGCGCTCGTTCAGCTCCATTGCGAAGTGCAAAAAGAAGGGTTTCCTTCATTTTAAAACCGCGAGAGAAATGCTCTTTAACCCTTTGCCACTCATCGTGGAATCGTGCACACCCTCTACCACCGCTCCAAAGAACAGTACTTGTGTATATATATATATATATATATATATATATATATATATATATACGCCCCAATAGTCATTTGAGCTTTAAGTGAAATTGCCTTTCCCGCCGGTGGCGGCGGCACCTAGTGGCAAAAAAGGGGAGCAAAGGTGGACGGAGCGGGGAGGGGGGAGGGGCAAACGTCTGCACTCAGCAAGCTAATCATTCTCTCGCTGCTTTTGCGCGCGTACATGTGTCTTCGCTCTTTTTCCCTTTGCGCCGCCCCTTTGATTTTTGCAATCCCGGCCCTTCTCGTTTGCCAGCCCCGGCGCTGTACCGTATTCTGGGCGAATTAAGCGTTCGCAGCCGCTCGGTAGAATGCGGTACGGGCGAGAGTCTCTCTGATCTTCGTATCCCTCATTGGTTCTCTTGTACGCGAAACCGGATAACGAACAAAATAGCGAAAGCTAATTTGGAGTTTGAGGAGACTACTGGCTATTTTGTTTTAAAAAGAGGAAAACAAAAATATAGTAAGAGTCATGTGAAAGAAACATTTATACATCCTCAATATGAAACTTATTGATTGCATTACGAACATCACAGTTTGCCAACAAATTTATCACTCATTGTTACATTATAGTATATTCTCTTCATATAAAATTAATAAAAAATTAGGTATCAATGTAAATATATATATATATATATATATATATATATATATATATATATATATATATATACAATTCAATGGAAGGGGACAAAAATTAATTTAAATGTTTGATTATAACTGATTATAATGATGAACAAAAATCTTATGTTCATTTCTGAAAATATAATAAAGTTTTTAATTTCTACTTTCTATATTTTAAAGCAAATATATTTATTTATTAATAGTAAACTTTAGCATAAGTTGTGGTCCCATCAAATTCGGTCTTGTCAGTAATGTTGAAAAACCTGTCATATTTATAACAATGACTGAGTTAATTCAAAAGCTACAGTGTTGTTTTCCTGAAAATTATGCCTAGGAATCATGAACTTATTATTTTTTATTACATATATACAGGTATGTTTATAGTAGCAAATTTTAGAAAAAACAATATCTAATTTGTTTACTACGGCTCGCGATAAATTTTACGAGGTGACGTTGAATACATTTTATTTTGCGACTTCTACCATTTTTAAAGAAATTACGTATACAATTATTTGTAGAACACAGCGTTCCTCAATCGTGACGATCGTTGCCGTAGTTTTTAATCCAAAAATTTTTCCCCTACACAAGACCATCCATTTCTACGTTCAATGAAAATAAACCATAATTTACCAATCGACGAGAACGCTTCAATTTTATCGCTCACCACTTCTAGAAAAGTTCCTGCGCGCCAATGGCCCTTTGAAGCTCGGCCCCCGCCCTCCCCCAACCTCGGCCGAATTTCGACACCGTCGGCGGCCTCACGTTTCCCGCGGAACGTTCAACTTTAATCAACCGTGTCGGGAAGCCGCAGAAGCGCGCGCCCCGGTGCATTAATATGATTTCCGCGCACTGCCTGCTGTAATCGCAGTGCGGGAACTTTCCGCTGATTGATGAAAGTCCCGAGATTGCCTCTGATCGTTTTACGTTAGCCTCCTCCGCCCCCCCCACCCCTTTGGCCATTTCTCTCTTTCCTGCTGCTTTATTTCTTTTCTTTATCGGTAGACCGAGCAGACGCAGAGGAAGGAGAGGAGGAAGAGAAGAGGAGGATGAGGAGGAGGAGGAGGAGGAAAAGAGAGCAGCTGGAAAATGAGGAATTCGTGAGCCCGATGCGTGCCCCTTGTTTTAGCCATGGTTGCTTGCTTTGACTAGCTGCGTTCAATCAGGGATAAATATTTTCACCATTTAACTCTTCTTACGTTTCTTCCTGAAATTCTCAAATTTTAGGTACAGCTCTGCTCAGTCTCATTTGCTGCAAACTGCCGCAAATTGTCAAATCATTCTTGTAGCTTTTGAAAAAGTTAAAAAATTACAAAGAACGAAGTAGCTTGGGAAAGTACTTATTTCTCCGTGAAATGACGGAATTCTGTATATTTGCAATTAAAAATAAAGATACTATCAGAGCGAGTTTTTGTAAATATCAGAGATTTATACTGAATCCCCTATGATGAGTATATAACACATTCCTACATGCATCTATAACTTAACAAAATAACTGAAAGAATAATTGATAATACAAGTAGTAGAAAGGACAAACGAAACGTTTGGTGTATACGAGAGATAACAAGAAGTGAAGAACATATATATATATACTTGGGAAGGTTGTCGTCGTGGCGACGCAATCAAATCCTGCCTCGTGTGTCCCAGACGTCGCTCAGTAAAGGAAGAGATAAAGAGAAGAAAGAGAGAGATAGAGAACGAGAGAGAGAAAGAGAGGAGACGGCGGAAAGAGATAAAAGGCAGAGACATGCGAAACCACGCATATTGCGTAATGAGGTGGAGTTTTCCCGTCGTTTCCTTTTGTGTCGGCGGGCGGCGGCGGCGGCGGCGGCGGCGCGCCTGACGCGATGGGAAGAGGAAGACGCCAGCCTGGAGGGTAGGAATGGAAAATTGAAAATTGCCCGCGTGCGCGCCGGCGCGCTTGTTGTTTTGTTTGTTTTGTTTATTTGACTACCGAGGAAATTGGAAATATCATGCCGCAGCGCAGCGGCCGCGCCGACGCCGCGCCGTTTTCACGAATGAATCGAAATGTTCTTTTGTGGAAAATATAAGTTTTCTCCTGTTCCCCTTTAATGGTGGCTGCAATTTAATATTTTGCTCGATCAGACTTTTGCTTCGTTCGCTATCGAATTGTGAAACAAAAAATGCTTTTAGCCAAAAAATTTTAATTTTTCGATATATTCTTTTCAGAAAATTGAAAATAATTCCTTTGGATACGCTTTACTTTATTACGCTAGATTTAATATTAGCATTTTTCCTTTTTATCCTTAACTTCGCATTTACATTGCGCATCCGGAAATACAGAAAGGGCCTCTCGATATGAGCGAGTTCTGCGCGTGCAACCAAAGCGGCAATAAAATCCGCTACCAAGAAAACTCCCGCGTACGCGGAGTAAAATCGCGTCATGGCCGACTAGGCCTCTGCGTATAATAATAAAAGAAGAGAAAAAAAAAAAAGAAGAGCGAAGCAAATAGAACCGAAAGCTTTGAAGTCGCCCGCGGTAGCATCGGAAATATAGCTGGCCAAGCTCTCTACTTTACGTTTCGAGTGAACGGGGGTCGGTACGGATGAAGGGGCTGAGGGGCACGGTGGCAACGGGAAACGCCACGGATCTGACGCAGCAACATAAAATTTTTCTATACAGCCGGCGCGCAACTCCTTTCGTTGGCCTGGCGATCTCCGGCATTTTTCCCCTTTTATGATGTATATACCCGCAGCCGTTGTTTTCGCATTTCGCCCTGTCGGCATTATTTTACGCTCGATGATCCTAGCCGAGCGCCACAATCAAGGTTTAAATTAAATTTCGAAGGGCCGTGAGAGAGGGGGGGGGAGAGACAGCTCCGGAAAGGATCTAAAACAAGGAAACGTCCCATCCTCGATTAATTATGGCGTAAATAAGGTTTTAGTATATTTTCGGCGCTACGGAGTCAAATAGAGAAT
Source organism: Sycobia sp. Sy_11 (assembly GCA_018907035.1). Classification (NCBI taxonomy): domain Eukaryota; kingdom Metazoa; phylum Arthropoda; class Insecta; order Hymenoptera; family Epichrysomallidae; genus Sycobia; species Sycobia sp. Sy_11. Next base: position 239,192 of record JACCIC010000212.1, on the reverse strand, counting down.
TAGAGTTGAAAGGTACGAGCGTTGTTTCGCTCGCTTAATGCGAACCCAGTATCGAGTTCGGGCGCAATGGGAGGGAAGCAGCACCGCTGTTTTTTCAAATAATTTTAAACTCCAGTGATATATTTACTATAAATATATGAATTCATACGGAAATGGCTGAACAACCAAAAAAATTGAAACAATATGTAATAATTTAAATTTAAAACACTTTTAAAAGGTCAACTTAAAGAAATGATAATAATCGAAGGCGATATAGTTCATTATGAAACGAGTATTTTTGATTATCGTCGGCTGCAGTCATCTCTAATGATTTGGACTAGATTCACCTCGTACCATTCAGTTTTATCAAATTTTTTCATATCTGTATACTATCGAAATAGAGGCCAATTTATTCGAACACTATCATAATTATTTAATGAAGTTTTTCGATGACTGTTATTAATAAAATTTGCCTTTGTCCTCTATAGGAATGCTCGACCAGAGTACCATAAATTCAAGCCATCCGTATTTTCAGAAACAAAAGTTTTATCAGAGAGCTGAGCAATTTTACTTAATCAAGTGCGGACCTGCTAGGACTTTCCTTTGACATGGTAGCAAAGGTAAATACTACGCAATAAGCACACTATCCCATTTTTGTTAGGAAATATTTCGATCCTTGGCCTATATTGAACTGTGAAACAATCTGTATGAAAACAGTAGGAAATTTTAGCACTAGTAATCATGTGCAAAAGATTATTATTTAATTATTCTAATAACAAATAATGATAAATAACAGAAATCAATCGAGCGCTGAAAATCTATTATAGTGATATTTCATTCCTAACTCATTGAATAAATCATTTAGACAATCAATTTCATTATCATCAATTTAAATTAATACTTATGAGAAACACATTGCTCTCTCTCTCTCTCTCTCTCTCTCTCTCTCTCTCTCTCTCTCTCTCTCTCTCTCTCTCTCTCTCTCTCTCTCTCTCTCTCTCTCTCTCTCTCTCTCTCTCTCTCTCTCTCTCTCTCTCTCTCTCTCTCTCTCTCTCTCTCTCGGCCTCTCTCTCTCTCTCTCTCTCTCTCTCTCTCTCTTTCATTATATCTCTATTAAACATAATTTTCTGAAAGAGAACAAAAGTTACATTTCAAACAAAATTGTTGAAAACGATGTCGTTGCCCTTTGTTTTTTTATATTTTAGCTTTTAACTAAACTTTTAACAATAAATAAAAATTTTAATGTAAATTAGCATCTTTAATTTGATTAATTATGACAATAAAAAATATTTTCTGAATCTTCTTAAATTACTTCACAAGTCGTGGAAATTAAATTATTCCACAGTTCATGCTTTTAAAAATATTTTCGAGCTCATATACGTCAATGGTTATTTTTAAAGACAAACCATAATACTAAATATTTTATGTATGAAATACTATATTTTTTATTAAAATTAAAGTCTTTCTACTTATTCTAGCAGTAAATTAAATACATACATTTAATGTTGTTAGAATAACCTTTCTTCTTTAATTATTCAAGTATAATATAGTTGGCTGCTAATCTTTGGAATAAAAAAATGAGAAAACTGTAATTAAATAAATCGTATTTTTACTCGAAACCCTCGAAATATTTAATATTACGAGTTCCACATATTGCCAAATATTTCGCATTTTTGATGGCTCTGTATTCTGTAAAGATATTTGATCGATGGTTCTACTAAAAAAGTGTATAGTATAACAATGGTAGAATTTTGATTCAGAAAACAAAATAAAGAATTAGAGCCATTGAAATAAAAGATTGAGGCGTTAGAAGATCACTGCAAGGCAATCGCAGCTGCTTTACGAAATTAATATATAAAAAGTAAATATAACGCAGCGAAATATTCTACATATTTTGTTTTTGCAACTACAGCGGGGGTAAGAGCTGCCTGGTGGATTTAAAAAATATTTTATATTTCCAACTCGTGAACATGGGATCTGTGTTACAAGTAATATCCGGTTCCGTTGAGTGCGCACTCTGAGATACAAGAGGATTTGTATCCTAATGAAATGAAAATACACTTTATCTTTCTTTGATCTTTTTTCAATATCCCTGCTCTAGTCTTCTATGTTCAGCTTTGTCCTGTTTTATTTTCTACGCTAATTTATTTTGCAATTATGTATACTATCGTTTTTCCAGTAGTATTACTCAATACGGCATGAAATTTTTCAGCCATTTTTTTCGTAGTGGGTATATAAAGGGCGTATATTAAAAATTTTAAATTTGGAAATTACAGTATTCATATAAATCTGATCTATACAATTTCATCCTTTCTGGAATACCATAAATACTGTAAATACTATAAATACCATAAATACCATAAATACTGTATAAATTCTTCATTTCGTCTTAATACTGAAATTTTTTTATTATAAATGTAATCATACATGTTAAGAAATTATCTTATTCCGTGTATTCCAAATACCGAATTTCTATATAATGCATGATAATAATGCTTTATAAGAAAATACGGTTTCTAAATGCAATGAAAGTAAATTGTTCAAGCTTTTTACTTATATTTTTCTGAATCAAGCTTTTTGCTTATTTTTTTCTGAAATTAAATCAATTTAAAAGCACACTGTAAGTACTGCTAAATTTTCAAATGTAAGAATGCATAAAAGCAATCAGCTTAGCTTTTTCGAAAATAGACTAGACTAGACTAGATTTCGAAAATAGCAATGAAAATATATAGATAAGAACAACTGTGTAAAACTTGGTTCATGTAAAGGGTCTTTTTATTTTTTTCCATAGCTTCAAATATTTGGTAATGAAAGTATAGATTGATGTAACAACAACATTTTTAAATATTATTATAATATTCGAATGGTAAATAGAAAATCTGACATTTGATTCATACATTAATTATAGGGAATATATTCATACCGTAAATCGTATGAGGTAATCACTATCACTTATTAACCGCGTCTATGAAAAATATATGATATCATTTTTAAATGAGCATTGAAATATCTAGATAATAATATTTATATCGTGAATACAAGTACAAGGTTTTATAAGCTCTTCTAAATTTTGTGCTTCTTCAGAATAACTTTTTACTTTTACGTAAGAATTTAACTCTATAATTGATTTGATATTTTTATACTGAATTCTAAATCATTATTACATTATTTTAATATATGAACCTTGTTATGTTACTAATAATGAATTTTTTCCATAGGTAAGTTCATAGACGGACGTCGGCAACATGTTTATCGTCGACCTTAACGTACCAAAACTGACGGTAACTATACCGATTTATTTCGATCTACTTATCATATAATACAATATTTATTTTTTATATAATTTCTACCTTATTTATAAATTATATTTTCTATAAATCATCACACCTTTAAAACTTTAAAAGACCATCAAAGCTGAGTCGAGACCGTATGCTTAGAACATGGTAGTAATCATCCTATGCAGAGATTATAGGGCTCTGTAAAGAAGAAGCGATCTTTATCTCTAGCATTCCGTAATTGCAGAACAGCCGAAAACAGATTTTCAACATTTCTTTACCAAAACCACAATTAGAATCAACGTATGTTACTGAATTGATAGCGCAGCACACCATGACCAATTAAGATCTCTGTGACAAGATGCAAGCTTTTTTATGTAATATGAGCAGACTTTCTGCTCCCTTAATGTTCAGAAGTTTATCCATTCATACTTTAGGTTAGCGATCGTGTTTGTGTATAGTTTACATCAACGTATTCTTTAAAACCAATCATATATCGAATTACTCGTCGATAGAGTAGTAGGGATATTGATCACTGAATGGAAATCTAACCAGCTATTCTGTTCACATACTGATTATAGCAATTTGAAGATAATTTGACACGGTTATGGTTCTTTGTCATCCGAGGGGCTACTCACTCCGTTTAACAGCGAAACTTCTCAAGAAGTTCGCTCGGCTATCACAGGTTCTAACCGAGCTCTTCCTAGATTTCTCTCTATCTCTATCTCTCTCCTCTCTCTATGTTAGTAATCTACGGCTCTCATTGGTTCTTAAAATGGTTCCCTTCTTCTCTTTAGATGCGAGTAGTTATTCGCATCTAAATCATCAGCTCAACTACGATATATCACTCCGCAAACCAGTTAAAACGATCTCCTTATTTTGCCTGAGCGTATATAAATATCCAGCTATTTACAATTTTCTGTATTTTTGAGCTGCAAGTCAATTGGTCAAGAGATCTGCTGTAATATATTCACATGATGTCTTACGCCAAAACGAATCTTTACATTATCCTTCTACAAAAAAACTCTGTTTCACGGATATCACAGCAGTCAAGTATGTATATGATAATGTCTATCTTTCACATTATATCCCATAAATTTTTTAATTCATAGAAGTCAGAATAACTAGTAATGAAATGAAATTTAAGATAAATAAGAGAATCAATAACTCTGTAATAGGAAAAGAGTAATAAACAACGTAATTAACATAATTAAAGCAATTCTGACTGGCCTAAGTAATTCTAATAAATGCTTTAGTTTCCATCAGTTTCCAATTCACATTGAATAAAGAATGCAGAAAATCCCTATGGGCATATTAAACATACCTTTAACACGTTTCCGTAGTTCAACGCAACGGCATCACGTACCCATTCTCACGTTCTCTCGAAGCATAAAAGACGCGATGGTGGTAACTAGGGGACCAGTGCTCCACGCATCGCTGTAAAACATTTATTGACAAATTCAAACCTTAAAAAAAATATCGCGCTCGTGGGTTTTGACTGAAAAAAGGAAATGCATACATTTTAGAATAGAAAAAAAATAAGGAAAAGAAAAAAATGAAAAGTAGAGGGTTAGGGGGATATACTTGAACGAGGCAAAAAGATGCCGAGGGAACAGGTAGCGCATAAAAAGGAAAAGGAAGGAATAGACGACGGTAGCGGTGCACGCCTGCGACGTCACTTTTACGTCTAGCCGTAAAAAGAAGGGATAGAACGCACGCGCCGGTTGCGATAATAAAGAAGCGGCAGAGCGAGCGCGCGCCGTAAAATGCTTCTGCTGACGGGAGACGCGCTTAGCGCCCGCGAAGAGAGAGAGAGAGAGAGAGAGAGAGACAGGGGGGATGAGGCAGAAGCATCGAATCCATAATTCACGCGATTGATGCCGCTCCGCACCTCGGTCGTCGTCGCGAGACGCGCGCACGTGATGCTCAGACAGAAAATTATGCTCGAATTTTTTTTGACGATACCGCACGATGCTAGGGAAAGGTATATTTTTAAGTTAAAGATAGTAATGATTAACGAAAATGAGTTACGATTAACTTTTAAAGGGCGATCCACGAGGAAAAGTTATTTGATAGAGAAGGTTAAATTTATTGAAGAAAATTATTGATAGGAATGCTAAGATCTTATGAACCATGCGTCCATGAACGCGGAATTACGTTAGACTGATGAACAGACATCACGGGCTCAATCCTGTAACAATCGTGCCCTCTTCTTCTTTAACACCGAGGGGCTTCTATTATCAATATCTAATGTAAGCAAAAATTAAGATTATTCTTCAAATTGATTATTCTATCTACAGTATAATAATTTGTATTATCTTCCAGAATATTAACGCAATCTATCTGCACAGACGATAGTAACATATCATCGACATTTCTATACAAATGCAAGATAATCCGTCTAACAGTGCGCTAGCATGTAAATATGTATAGATCTATATGACGTACAAATGCTGACACATAGAATAAGGAAGAGACTAACAGATTGAGAGAAAATAGCACACGTATACACGGCACAAGCGGCGTAGCTCTCCTCTGATGTTTCATCTGTTTATGATCGATATACGCAAAGCGTTTGCCGGCATTTCCATAGCTAATCCGTACATGGACCTATGTGTACGTATAGTCTCCTTTGAACCAAAGGCAAACTGTCGCCTGTACGCGTCAGATATAAACTCGCCAAATCTAGCCTGGAGATTTGTTTAAAGTTACAGGATTACAGTTTGCAGCTCCACGACAACTCCCGTAGACTCGTAATCTGTAACTGACATTGACTATTGAGAACGAACACGAATCTTATATGACGATCTAAGGAAAGGAATTTTATAATATGAAAAAGATCTTGCATTTGTTATAATGCATTATATTTTCTAATAGATATATACTTATCAATTATTTGCTTGATTTGTATATAATTTGTTAAAATTAAAAAAAAAAAATATCAGTTTAGCATTTAGCAGAGTTTTTGCATTTATTGTTGTAGTTTAGAAATTCATAATCAAAATAATATTTTAAAACAAAGTAAGCATTTTCATAAATAAAGAATACTTTAGTGTCGCGTTACAAATGGCACAGTTTCGATCATCGAAGGTTATTCTTATGAAGGCCAAATTCGATGAAAATAGATAAGTTACAAAAATCAAAGAATATTTAAAAAATTACAAATTTTCAGGTAGAATTCTCAACGAAGACTAAGTTGAAAAACAGTCGTAGTATATAAAAAAATAAGTTTCCAGCATTATGAATTATAATTTTAAAATAAGCCAATTTACTTATTTTCATAGTAATGTAAAGTAAAATAATGAAAATATTTCCGTACCTTTTTACTTGTTTCAAAAAAACTACAAGAATTTGTCGTACTCTATACGATTATTTATAATAAATATATGGAGTTGTCGTTGGGTAAATCAAAATTGTCCATTGGGACTCAATAATGGAAATTAGTTCGTCGAGGACTATAATGCATATACATAAATATAAGTGCGATTTTAGAAATATCAAAACATTATCTATTACATAGAATTTCTAGTTGTAATTGAAATTTTTTTCCAAAGTGATAATGTTAATTGAAAAAGGATTAATCTATTTTAGAATACATTATGTATATGCCCATATTATGTTCTTAAGGAGAAATAAGACTTAATGATTCTTCAATTCAAATGTACTTATTGACTCAAATCTCATTCTTCTAATGATACTCTTCTCTTCTTAATAATTATTTTTCAGCTGGTCTTTAATTCTAGCGTAGTATATTTTTTCAGTTGCCATAATCTGTATTGCCATTAGATTAATCAAGTATTAGCTGGCGTAACTGATCCGCCCTTTCAAATTCCTGTTAATAGATCAGAGGGTATTGACTAACTATATAGTGAATTTCCATTTGGCCACAGGAGAATGAGCGCTGAGCCGCCGTAAACACGCATGTAACATGGCAAATCGTAGTCACCCCTCCCCCTTTTCGATTTCCCAGAATCCCGTATGCACCTGCCTATAGAAGCCCATTGTAATCGCCACGGGTTAGTCGACATACTCCGCAGTATGTGTCTCAGCTATCTATATATTTATAGCGTCGATGAGTGAATCCTAGTTATGCATTCTGCTGAGCGACCGTTATGTAAAAGGGAGGTTGAGAGCGAGAGAGAGAGAGAGGGAGAGAGTATTTGTAGAGATTTCGACGAATCCACGTCACTCCGTATACGGCGTATACTATGTATTATTGTTCCATTGACAGTGTGGAACTGAACTTAATCGGGTAAAAATTATTTAACATTATTTTCCAATAGTTTAAGTCCAAATATTATCAAATAAGCAAAAATATAATTTAACGTAAATATACAACGCTGAGGTCAGTGCAACATAAAGAAATTAGAAAATATGAATGCCAATTTCAATTTAATGACTGATACGAAAATAATTAAATCCAAGATGTAGACTATATTTATATAAAGAGACACGTGCTTCCTGTTTTGTGCTGGATATGTTGTCATGGTGCAATAATTTATAGTACGCGTTTTGTAATGCATTTGTTATCCATTGTTATAAAAATCACAATGCTTTTAACAGAATTGTTATGGATTAAGTTATAATAATCATCACTTATATGAAAACCGTTGAAAGTAATTTAACGTCTATTTAATGTAAAACCTGAAAGCACGTTAATTAAAATTTCAATCCTCATTTAACATTAAAAGCAACACTTTGGTCAAACTGTGATTCATTTCAATAAATAACAAGAGTAGTTCTACATCTTTCGGATGCACTAACATCATCATTGCTCGAAAGAGTGATTCAGCTTTAGGATAACATTCTACGCTTCACAAACAAAATTCTTATAACATGAATATACATAATAAATTATAAAAACATTATAAAAAACTTTTAATAATTTTTATTACATTATATATTGCTTAATTCTAAATAAATATTGAATATATATATATATATATATATATATATATATATATATATATATTGGTCAATTCTAAATAAGTAAATTCAACTAGATATTTATGTATATTCACAGTTGCAAGTACTAGTTCATGTCCTCTGATTTTCAATCAGTTGTTTAATACTTCTATAGATATCATCGGTTTCGGGAATGTTTACATACATACTAATATACTAAATAATACTACTACATACTAACTAATACGTCTTCCGCTTCTTCTATACCTCGCAATTCGCATGCAAAATTCTAAAGAAAAAAATTTGTATCATCGACTTCCATTGATTTGAAAAATTTACAAGTTTTGTAATATTTGTGCATTAATTTTTTAAATAATTCGATACTTTAATATAATTTGATATACTCTGATTCTTCCAGAAATTATTTCAAAACACAATATATAGAAAGAAACTTAAATTAACGAATTAAACGAAACGATTTAATTTGTAAAAAAACACGCAGTATATCATTTACTTTATTAAGGACAATGTAGATCCACACCTACTGCCGAAATCGGAGTAGGCGAGAATCTTGAAGACACATAGAGTGGCGAGTCTCGCATAGCGTCGGCATATTAACTATGATATTTAATCCTGAGTTATATCCTTTACCTGAGTATAATGGATACGGCGATGTGGCTTATTTTACGAAAAACGAGGCAATATATGATTTCCTTTAACATGTGGTAGTTATTAAATGAATTTAACCGTTTCCCTTTGCATATTTCAGTATCTTGTTTCGATTACTATTATTGTTGGAACTTTTTTTAAACGAGAAAAATTTTAATAAATAGTAAATAACACCTAATCAGTTCTCATTATTAAAAATAATCTGCTAATATAAGATAAATTCGAGTAAATTGTAAATGATTTTAAGAGAAAATGTATTAATTCAATAAATTACATTTGTTTATACTTTTTTCCTTGATAAGCTTAATTCTGATTTGGAAGGACTATTGCGATGTAAATTTCTGCTTTTTAATAGCATCTATATTATCGATATTGCAGTGTTAAAAATCAAAAATTTTACATTAAAGACTATAATTAACTATGAAATATACTTGTGATATTGTTAATTTTCACATGCAGAACTTATAAATACTGACCAACTAATTTTGAAAAATTTTAGAAAAGTTTTTATAGATTCATCTGAATTAATTCGACTTAAAAAATTGTTTATTAAAGTCTCTCATACAAATAATAATATTGATTGGTGATTTTCAATCTTTACATTCTCTTTTAGTCGAAACATTTTATCGAATTTTTTTTAAGATTGATCAGTACCTTTTCGTAATTGAACATAATGGTCGGTTTGGATATTTCATTAATTTATACAGAATTGTATTCTATAAATATTAAATCTCCAGCTTTTGACAAAATTAATATTAATCAGATGTACAGAATATATGGTAAATTTTATATTTGTTGCTATTTTATAAATGAAAATGAAAACAGAAGTATTAACACTTAACATTTAATAAAGTATATTTCACTACCATATTGAACTATATTATTCGAAAATTAATAAATTTTATAAAAAATTTGAAAGAAAAAAGTTGGTATATATCTTCATCCAGGTATGGTCAATATAATACATACATATTTAATTTAACTATCATAACATAATCGTTCTACAAAATTAATAGTTCAATACATTCTTATCTCTCATTACAACATTTTGAAAAAGATCCATCACAAATGATAGGAATAAGTTATTTATCTATGCGACGATTTTCACGGGTTTTCCAGTTGTTGCTTTTCTATCCATGGTAGAAAAGAAGTGACGCGTGTATGTACAGACGGCGTTTTCTTCACTCCACATGGAAACTTTCCCCATGATATGATACCTATCAGTTCCGCGTCTGTCTCCCTGTACTGGACCAATGGACCTCCACCATCGCCCTTTAGGTGTGATTAAATAAAAATGAATACTTCGATCAATTTTAAATATCTTTTTCAAAACTATTCAAGATTATTAATAATGGAAAAAAATGTCTGTCATCAAATAGATATATTCATGTTTTGTACCAAGTAAATTATTTTCGTAAATTGTGAAAGTATCTTCTTAAAGGAAGTATTTTACTTGAGGCAGAAAGGATCCACTTAAAGCAAGCCACGTCATCTTAAATCTAGAAAATATTTTCTTAATTTAATTATTAATTACTCACAATGCAGACAGATGTAAAGTCGTCGTAACTGTTCGTGCAGATTTGTGTATGGTAAATATATCTAGGTAGATCAATGTCTTCTTGAATCGACAAAATTTGTCGTTCGCAAAGCCTATTGCTAATTATGGATACAAGACCTGACTGCAGAACCTCGGGCGATACCTCATGTTCAGTTGTCGAGACCGAGCCCCAGCCAACAATAATGCCTATATTACACAAATCAATATTCGCAATAGGCATTTTTACTTTTTGAACGTACTCATTGAACTCTATTGCTTTTGTTGTCTTCAGCATCATTATGTCATTCGGCGCACGCGTGCTAAAGATGAGATTTTCAAAATGTTATTCAATGCTTTTCCTCGAGATGATTATAGAGATAGTATATATGGCATTTGAGAAACAACTAAGCATATTTGCATACGGACATAGAGTAGGCAAAGTTACTTATGAAAGTCAAAATGTACATTTTGGTAAATTTCTTATTAAATTACCTCATATAAATGAAGTACTATAAAGTAGAAACCTACCCATTAAAAAATTCGTGCAGTATCCTTTTTTCTATAAAGTATATTCTTGTATATTGATCATTGCTTGCCGTGTAATATTTTCCTACCCTAATCGTAGTCCTACCGAGTATCGGTATGTGCACTACGCAAAACGCGGAACCCAGCAGCCAGCGCTCATGAATAATAGTCGCGCCGCAAAAATGCTTCGCTGGTGAGAAAATCGGGAATTCCCAAGAAATCGAGGCTATAAATGGAAAAGTTCCACGCTCGGAGTCGACTCCAGCCGTTATACGTGGATTAATGGAATGAGCAGTACTGGCTGAAAATTCAAGAACAAAAATAACAAACCTGATTATTTTTTTTGAAAAAAATCCCATATTTGAGCGAAATTATATAAAAACAATTTTATCTAAAATTATTTATATAAAATTGTATAAAACCTTTGGTATTCTGCCGATACAACTGCACATTTCATTCAAAGTTCTTCTTATACAATCATCGTAATGCATTCCTATTTCTTGATGAAGGTTTAACTTACCAATACCATTTTTACAATTACGCATTTATCATTAATTATTAACAAGGTGAGCTATTATATTGCAATTTAAGCTTTTTTCTATAGAGAACATATCGCCGCCAACTTTACTGATATGGCGAATCTCACATTTTTCCTTTCGTTCTCCAGTAAGTGATTATTTGTAGGATATTCATCCTTAGAATCTCACTAAATTAAAGTATTTATATTATAACTCAGGTGTAAATAACTTTTGTTATAAAATTTAAATCATTGCTTTGCTCTTGTATAATAGAACAATGTAAATAAAATCAAGATATATAAATAATATTATATTGAATAAATAAATAAATCTTGCATATGTAAAATTATATTTTTGAATGTTACCGAAAGCTTATGATGTCGAAAATTTCATATTCGAATCTTAAAATTGATCGCGAATTTTAAATCAGATATAAAAAAAAAATAGTATGTTTTGAAAAAAATAGTATATAAATAATTAACTTTCAGATTAGTATCATAGGACACGGATTATACGTTTGAACATATGGAAATTTGTCCTCATGTTGTGGTATTGAGTCTGGATTGATGTAAAATAGTATGCATTGCACGGAGCCGATCAATTATCCATTTCGAAAACTTCTCGATGGATCAATTTTCCACTGAGAGGAATGTCTCACTTTCGATTCCACTTTTTTAATAAAACATTGTTCGCACCGTGCCGACTGTCGTTCGACCGGATCGGAAGAAAGGAAAATAAACACGTACGTCCCTTCTATTACGCACCGTGAATAATTATCGGTAATACGCTGAGTGCGTGCTGCATCGTATGAACATGTGGCGTGCACGTGCCGTAGCCTTCATGAGGATAAGGGAAAGACCCATTTCAATAATCTGACCGATGGGTCCAGGTAGTGCCCCCTTGAGCTCCTTTCCTCGCTACCACGAGTTTGCAGTATCCGAGAAAAACCTATTGATTCACTCAACTTTCGCGGCGAATATACCAAGTGGCTCCCGTCCGTGATGAGGGCTGCTTCCGATCCCAAAACGTTGGAACCATAGTGCAGAGCACTTCGACTTCAAAGCGCTCCTAAATCGTAAGCACATGTGATCGCGCGCGCGCGTATGTTTGTGTGTATGCGTAATTTTATAACAATTTTATTTATAGGCTTTTTCCTCCACTCAACAAGTGGAAGTTTTTTATGCATCGCGATAATTTAAATAAAGCTAATTGTTTATTAAAAATAATTGTTTTAATTGTTTCTTTACTCATCCTTAAACACCCATGTTCATACGTATTTACAACTATTTACCATTTATAGATAACATAAGTTTCGATACTAATTTTAAGAATGTTTTTACTATATCTAAATTTCGTAAACATTTTCAATTTTTTTTAATAGTCGATCAAATTTATAATTAGTATACAAACCTCGAACCAGTAGAAGAGTAGTCAAAGCTAACCTTATAATCCACATTGTTATTTAAAATATACAAAATACATAAATGATGCAAACAATATATTTCTGGGTGTACATAAAAAATTTAATATAATGTAACTAATATCATGATGACAATGCGTAATTTTGTTTCAGTGTTGCTTACATGTATATAGAAAATTAAATTTGATGCGATGCTTATTTATAGAGAAATATTCATGATTTTACTTAAAAAGATATATGCAGTTGAAAATAACAATCGTTGTTATTTAATCATAAATTAAAATTTTAATATTATATATATGGCACTAATTTAAGTATAAATTATGATACTATGTAGTTATCAAATATAATACATTACCATAATCTACTGTTGTTTCGTGTAATATCTACTCTGTTTCTAAAGCAAAAACTTTATGTCATATATCTTTGTTCACATCACAATACTGTCTTATTCTATCATTGCATATGAAACATGCTCAACTGTATCTATATTTTTTGTGAGAATGTTCCTCGAGGCCGTATTGCAAGTAGTAATTTCGTTTGTCGGTTTCCGTACAGTCCTTCATGAAATGACAGTATCCTTCACATCTATGAAAATGGGGAACAAGTACTCTGGGTCCTATTTGGCAAATTATCCATCCATCCGATTTTGATTCTTATCTTTTTTAGGAGACCTGTTGCTTCTTTGAGGTCGAATTCTCAAATTGCCATTCTATATCTTTAAAGACGCTGGGGTTGTCCTCTGCAGGTTGTTTTCGTTTGGCTATTAATTGCTTTCGTTATCGCTTGTTATCGTGACACAATCCAAGTTTAAGGAACTCCAGAGTCACCTTGGATGTCAAAATCTTAACATAATTTATGTATCCACCATTAAAGTTCATTATAAGATATTTAAAATCTATTTTGAAGGACATTTTAAGGATTATTAAATTAATTACAAAATGGGAGTGTTTACTGTTATAGAGCTTTAAACTTTTTCCAAAAGAATAAAAAATTTTATAGCTAGGATATATATAAAAGACTTCATTTTATTTTCGAATTTATAGAAAACTAATATACATTTATAATTGCTATTCTAGATTTTATTATTATTCTATTTATAAGATTGACGCTATCAAAATCAGATACCAATACTATACTTAATATTATGAATATTAAGTAATATAAGTAAATATTAATAGTCAGTATGTGTTTTCCTCTATGTTTTTAATAATCCAGTCAAGGAAAGAAGTAACACGTGTATGTACGGATGGCGTTTTTGTTCCACATGGATGCAATCCCCAAGATATGATACCTATTAATTCCGCCACTTCCTGCTCGTACTGGACTAGTGGACCCCCACCATCACCCTTAAAGTGGAAATGAATAAATCAATATACAATACACTATTAAAAATATATTTCAACTCTATCAAAAATATCTATTTAAAATATTACAATTTTGAATAAAAATATTAAGCTAATGCATTGTAGACATGAAATTTATACCAGATTAAACCTCTGACACAATAAGAGGATCTATAATAATATATACCGTGTCCCAGATATCACTGCTCATATTAGCGGCATGGTATCGAGAATGAAAAGTTACGTACAAATATTAGTATTCTTGTAGGTCCATTTTTAATAGTTTTAGCATTACGGGCCCGTGTCTGTGAGCTAATCAGAGCTCAGAGAAGTGGGTCATCGCTTACGATCGAGGAAAGGAGGTTAAATGAAGGGAAAATAGTTGTTATGTTTCCTTCCCATTGTCAACGCTCGCGTAACTGCTTGGATTTACGGACGCATTGACAAAGCGAGGTTCACACGTCTTGTAAATAAAGATTTTCTTTCTTTTTCTACCACGGTCCCTTATTTTTTGTCAAGTTACCTTTTTTATAACAGCCCATTCCACTGCATTGGATTCCGAATGACTGCGAGCGCACGCATGTGTTTTATAAAAACAAATGTCCGACTGAATTTTCAAAATGCTACAAAGATTGAAAAGTAGATATTTGATAATCACATTCAAAACTCGCAAAAGTATTTTTTTTGCAAAGTTACTTTGGTTTTTATAAAATACGTGTGTGCACCTGCGGTCAGTTCGTGCGCACCGACGCACAGGCGCTACATTCCTCACTCGAAAGTGGAACTAAATTGTCAAAACGTTACAAATATTGAAAATGAGATTTTTGATAATCATATTCAAAACTGACAAAAATACTGAATGCAAGGAAATTTGATTGATAAAAATCGGATAAAATGACATTATAGGGCTTATGTAATATCTTCATAATTATTTTATACGATTTTATCGTAACTCGAATCTGTTCGGGATTCTTTTTTGTACAAATTTTATTAACTTAAAAATATATAAAAAACACACGAGATTGGCAATGCAAAAATTATAATATTAAAATACAATAACCAATATCTTCGGTAACGGTATTAGTTGCGCGGTCTGTAAGCTCGGACGTTCCAAACAAGAATGACACTCGCGCCCACGCTGACCTGCTCATCCCTTTTTTCTAATGCGGAGTAGATATGAGGCGGGTGAAGAAGAGGCAGTCCCTCTATCCAAGCCTTAGCAGGCTGAGCGGTCGCTTGCCCAAAATGGTGCACTCGCCACGGTGATCCGTGTGCGTATCTCCCACCTTGCCGTGCCTAGCTGATGGGTGCCACTCCCTTCAGTCATAGGGTGAGCTCAGTACATAGGGGGGTCACAATGCCTCGAGAAAAGTCCTGACTATCCTTTGGGAGACACTATATTCTCGGACGCCAGTGAGACCTTTCTCGAGCGAAAGCTGCGAGCTCGGTTCGATAAAACACGTGCATAGCGGTCGCACAGAGTGGGTGGGGCAGGGATGCATGGACATTCTGTATTTTAAACGGCTTGCAGACCTTTTCGAACCACCATTCTCATAAACAGATATAAAAGATTCGACATGTATAGTGACTCCCAACACTCTTCTATATTACATGCCGCTACATATCGAGAAACCGGACATCGGACAATCTTTCACCCGATGGTGCAGGTAACATAGTAATAACAACAATAGTGATAATAACAACAGTAGTAATGATAATCATAATAATTGATGTTATTAATAAATAATAATTTATTTAATGATTCGCCTTAAAATTGCTTTATAATAAACGGCAGTAACGTTATTTTGTTCTATCTCTTACGACGGATGTCTTTCTTCTTCGGTTGCCCCTACATAGTTTCGTTACCACGTTCGTCGGAACAAGCGAGACATAATTATGACCATACTCGACCGCTTGAGATTTTCAACACTTTTACAATCATAGACTGGGATATTTCGAACCCCATAAATTTTTCACACAGAGTTTTGTTGGAATATTATGGAAGGACGAAACTCTCTACTTATCTGGCCGAAACGCGTACTCGGAGGGCCTTTCCTATTGTCGCACACGCGGTCACGCGTACCCTCTCTTTCCTCAGTCTATCTTGATCCTTCGTTCAAGAAGGTTCTCTTGGTGACAACTGATCGACAACCTCGTTTCCACTAGCGGACAGGTATAGAAACAGGTATAGTGTGCTAATTCATAAGCCGTCCATGCAGAGTTCTAGACAACACCGTCATGAAAAAATCATTTAAAAGAAAAGCAGCTAGCATAGAGAACGTAGCGCAAAAGCTAAGTGAAATAAAAATTAAAAAAAGCACATCAGTAACCAAACATAAATCATCTTTCCTGGGTTTAGCTAATGGAAGCTTTAGTTCGACAAAAAAGAATATTCCAGGATATCATGCTCCGCAAAATTTATTGTGCAGCAGTAATAAAGAAAAAACGAATTCGGCTAGCGAAATCAAAGAAATAATACCGGACGTAACTTCAGAAACAAATAAATCGTCTACGAGGACAAAAAATAAGGAGGTGATTTCTATTCACAACAGACCATTACCTACTTCACTATTTCTGATAAAAAACAGATTTGAAATTTTTGAATCGAATGAAAATGAAAGCTCAACGCAGTTTTCTCAAATATAATGTGATGACATGGAAATAGTCGATTCGAACATCATTAATCTGATTCGAGCTAAAAACGAGAAGAACCGATCAAACGTGCACAAAGCTACTACAATAAATACAGGGGAATCCCCAACGTACATGCAGTTCCTAGATATACGGAACAAGCTACCTGAGGCCAATAAAACCTTTCGAGTGCCATCAATCCAAATGCAGCCTTCACCAACGTTAAGGACCCAAATCTGCACAGGTAACAAATAAGTTTAAACCGCCCCTATTACCATAATACATCAAACACCGAAAGACACTGTAAAACTAATGAATCTTTTTTAAATATAAAGAACTTTCATATTAAATGAGAAACATATTTTATACATGCAAAACTTCCGGATTATGATAAAGCAAAAAAAGTACTGTTAGGAGCTAAAACAGAATTTTTCAATTTTACCCCCAAATCGAAAAAATTACATACTTACCTTTTAGAAGTTCTAGACGGTAACCTTTCGGAAACGGAAATTTTAGAAGAACTTCGTGCTCTGCAGATGCCCGATGTTCAGTTTATTAAAGTTTCGCGATTTTCAACTAAAAAATCCATTTCAAACGGTTCGTCCCTCCCTATATTTATTGTTCAAGCATCCCCTCAAAGCAACTGGACTGTTATTAAAAAAGGTCATTTTGTAAAAAAATACGTAATAAATATATAGTATAAGTAACAAAAAATATGGGTAGGGTCCGTTCTAGACGAAGAAAGAAAATCTTTATTTACAAGACGTGTGAACCTCTGTCAAGCAGTTACGCGAGCGTTGACAATGGGCACGAAAAATAATAACTACTGAATTTATATCTCTCAGACACTTGAATAGTTTCATATTTTGTGTTTTAAAACGTCATCAGAACCGCTCAGACGATTAACCCTTTATATTATAGCTTCTCAATTATTTTCAGAAGCATCTTAGATCTAGCAATTTCTTACCTGTTGCCCTACTATTGAGTCCAACAGATTACTGAACCCTAAACGTACAAATAGCATTTCTTTGAATTTATTGAAAAGTCTTTATAATTTTAACTTAATAATTTACTTAATAATATAATATAATTTTAACTTATCGACTTCAAAAAACTTTTTCCTTACCTACATCTTATAAAGATAATCTTATATTTGACTAATTGCATGATAGATACTGTCAATGTTTTACATTGTAAAATGTGAAACTATTAAAGTGTCTGAGACATATATTTCTCTCAAATTATATTTTATTTATTTAATTGAGTTTCGCCAAATGCCATAGCGACATTAAATTTATCTTTTGAATAATGAACGATCCTCTGTATACGTCTCTTATGTAATATCATATGAATCTCGTGTATAAAACAGTTTTTTATCCGTGTCTTCCTCTATTGAAAAGCAGAGGTACAGAAGCCTGGCAATTACTTTTGAAAAGCTCGTACATTTAATATAAAATTAAGCAGAACTCAATTGCTATTACTGAAAAGTATTAGCAACAGTAATTCACTAGTTTGGTTATACGGACAATTATTCAGCATATTATATTATATAGAAAAGATCACTATTCACTCACAATGCAGACAGATACATTATCTTCGAAAGATCCTGTGCAGATTTGTGTATGGTGAATATATCTCGGTACAATTTCACCTTCGACATTTCGAAGTTCAGCTTCACACACTCTGTTGCTAATTATGGGTACCACAGCAGCCTGTAGAACATCGGGCAATACCGCATCTTTTGTCGCTGATATCGATCCCCAACCAATGATAACACCTAAGCCACTCAGAGCAGCATTTGCCGAAGGCAGCTTCACTTTTTTAACGAACGCGTTAAAAGTTATTGCAGTTGATAACTGTGATAGCGCGATGTCATTGCGCGCCACTGTACTAAAGCAAAATAATTGAAATAATTCGTGCACGAAATTCAGCAAAGTTGAATATAGAAAATATAGAATATATTTTAGTCCTATATCGGGTTAAGTAATAGGTATTATAGATGAAGAATTACATTGTTATGTAACTAGCAGTGTTAAATTTAACAGGGACACGAAGCAGAGAGAAAATATCCAAGGTATTGACGATAGTAGCAACCAATATCCGTGCTATTGCTTATATATATATAAAAAAAAAAGCAAAGGAAAAGCCTACCCATTGAAAAAGTTGTGCCAGATGGTCTTTTTTATGTTGTGAATCTTTACATGCGCATCGTCTCTTGCCATTGTATATTTTCCGACCTTAGCCTTAACTCTACCTATAAGGGGTATGTGTGACATACAATAGGCGGAACCCAGTAACCACAATTCATGGATAATGATTCCGGCGCAGTAATGCTTGTGCGGTATGAGAATCGGCAATCCCCAAGTAATAGATGCTATATAAGGAAATTGACCAGGATCAGCTGTAACGCCGGCCGTTATGCGTGGGCGTATGACATTGGCAGCTCTGGCTAAAAATTTTTATTAAAATTGACTTTTGCACGAGAGAAACTGATTAATATAAATTTAAAACAATGTACTCAGCTTTGATTAACTTTTTATATTTTACATTTAATTTTTTACAATTGGTTCTTATATTTATAAAAAAACAATTCGATACAAGTTAATGGTCCTGCTATTTTCCAATTTATAAAAATTAATGGATTTTTTTTTCAGAAAAATAATTACAATTTATTTCATTATTATTTCCTCACTAATAATGTTGACTTGTTTCTGCTATATCATAAGAATAACAGATAAATATTCGATGTCAGTAATAGATTTTGATACATTAACAATATTTTACTTATATAGAACTCAATTGATATATTCTATAAAATTATACCAAATGTTTTTTAAAATAGTTGTTTTGAAACTATAAACAGATGGTTTAAAATATTGTCTAAGACGAAAACTGACGCTACATAGTTCAAAAATATAACAAAAAAGAATCGGGCTAGTGACAAGCTGAAAGAAAATATTTCGTCTACATGTTTAACTTACGTATTAATTTGCCGACTGCAAATGGAAGGTACGGCTAAAGTAGTTATTTGTTACGTATGCGTCACTAATAATTTAACTCCCACAATGAAATCAAAAATTGTATATAATGTAAATAAAGCTCTATTTAGAAAAATGTAATTATGATACCACAACATATTAGCAGACTCGAAATAAAATAGATATCATCAACGCTATTATTATACAGAATGAATAATAACAGCATTGAAAAAAAGAATAAGCTAGAATATTATCTTTTTAAAATTTGAAATACATATAGATTTCATCTACAAGCAATAGATCTAATTTCAAATTAAAACAATATTTCACTCGAAATTCTGCTTTCATGCCTGGTAAAAGTGAAAGTATTTTTAATATCTAAGATAGAATAAAAATAAATTAGAAAGAAAAATAGTCACTTAATGTATTTTTAATCATTACAACTGAAGAAGAAAATAAAGATTATTTGACTACTCAATTAATGTCTGACGAAATTTTATTAAATTCCGATAAAACACATTTTGAACTTTGATGCAAAAAAACTTCATTTTGAAAGAAAATATAGCCAAATATAAATTTTCTCTCTAAAATTGCTTCGTACCGGTGTACGCTTTTCTGTTGTTCATTTTTCAGATAGATCAATCAGATATTTCAATAAGAAAAAATTTAATAATTTTAATTATCATTATATCAACTGTGTATTTTTGAATAGAATATATAAATATGAAATAAAATAGAATTATTAGACTCACTTGGCGCCATAAGAAGGATAAACAAAGCTAAATTTATAAATAACATTTTAGTCACAAAAGTATAATATAATAAATGATGCCTTTGGTGTATTTTCCAGTGGAATACATACATTGAGAATATATTCTCGCATAAACCTATAATATATATATATATATATATATATATATATATATAATAGACAAGACAATACGTTAATTTGATTATATAAACTTAAATAACTCTATTAATCAAATAAAGGTTTTGATAATTTTTACCAACATCACTTCTTGAATTACATACATTAAAATTGGAAAGTCTGTTTTTCAATTTATATAAAAATAAATACTTGTGTTTAGTCGGCATGAAAATTTTTTTTATAGAGAATTCTTACAAAAAGAATAAATATCCATTATTTTTTAAATATGAAAACCAAATACTAAAAGCTCCGTGAATTGTTAATAAAAGACTAGACATTAAGAAAACAAATTTTAACATGAGAGATAAACAGAATTTTTAGTTAAATAAATAGGTTGTTAAATATATTTTAGTGAAAATGAATTAAATTAAATTCAAAACATGAACCCCTGTCACTTGTTGTTGGCCCCCTGGCTGTTTTTAGTCATGTAACCAACTGATAAGGTTTTACATAGTGGTTTAATATTATCAAAAACATAAAAATAGAGAAATTACTATAGATGTTCATAAAGGCCCTGAACCGATAATAATGTCAGAGTATCTACGACAATATGTTCCGATACAACGCTAGTGTACTGCGCTCAAATTACAACTTCAGCGTGGTTTTCCAGCTTTCGTAATGAAAAACACAGTCTTACACCCGTGAGTAATATCATTGCTAGCTCGTGATACTGTTCACCATCGAGCAAAGCAAAAGAGAATAAATAATTAAATTCTACAGCCGTATCGAAATTTCATATACTCAAATCAATCCCATATGAAATCTATATAATTCGAGTTGAATAAATGTTTTTTAATCGAATACACTGTTTTTGGATCAAATAACTTTTTTGAATTCCATTACCATTTCTTACATTCAAAAATATTTATTTGATTCATTTTTAGCATACGAAAAATAGCATCACGGAGTTCGAAGAGTTTTAGGACAGAGCGGCTTTAATATTATTCATTTATAACACATTTAAGTTTTATGTGAAGACGGTCAGAAGCTTACAAATACAAAATTGACTTACATTGAAGATTTCATTAACTTCATTAACGTTTCTTTATAATGAAATTTGTTACTAAAAATTATTAAAATAGAGTGAAATTAATGGACTTCCATGGTTTTTATTCAATTTCATTATACAATTAATCCTTACTATACGAATACTAATATAAAATTAATTGAATAACTAGAACACCGCGCATGAGTGGACTTACGCATCGTTTAGGTATATTGCCTATTCAAAATTAGAAAGTAACACTGTTTGCCTTAGATGTATTTATTGCCTTATATATATATATATATATATATATATATATATATATATATATATATATATATACCTTTTTATCCTGTTCAGTAGAAAGAATGTTAGACAAATTTGTCAGAAATTGTTTCCTCAGGGGTACTTACTCTATCAATGAGTATGAAGGAGACACAATCATCCGACATAAGATTAGTTTTATAAATGATCTTAAGAAAAGTGCCATCATTTTTGGGTTTTTTATATTATTCAAAAACGTAAAGTTACAATTTTTGCTACTCTTTTACAGTGAGTCCTTAGATATCAAATCAGATTGTACGAAATATTCATATTATTCCTCTGGCAATTAGTGCAATCAATACTTAGAAGTACTTACAGTGTGTCTTCATCTACAGTTATATAACTACCAGTTACATCAGGTATACATTATTTATCTGTATCTGGCAGGATTTCCACTCTCGAAGAGACGATCTACTTCGCTTCTCGGTTAGTAAAAGTCAATTCTCCCTTGAAGCCGCCTTTTTATGCAGGAGTCAACCATAAAGATTTTTCCTCCTTGTTACGGACTCACAAAAACTTTTCTTTTAAAAAAAATAGTACAATTTTTAGTGTGTAATTTAATATTTAATTTGTAACTTGAGAGATCGTTTAAATAGATTAATTGGTAATTTTATATCTATTTTTGAAATGGTTTAGTTCGTAAGTTAAAAATATTCTTAAATGTTTTAGTTTGTCATTATATATATATGTTAAGAAACGTTTATAGTATTCAATTTAAAATTATTATGAATTCAATATATGTATTTATAACTTGTATTTTATAAGATTATCGTAATTCGGTTGAGTATTTATGTAGAATGAAATTTAATAGTTTAAAGTATAATTGTAATCGAGAAGTAATACGATAACAATAAAAACTTTGGATAACGTTTCTCGCATAGTGATATATAGACTCGATATAGTATATATTTTAAATAAACAAAATATGTTCTCTGTATCGTCATATCGAGTCCCATATAGCAAAGGGAAATGTAACGTGATCTCTCGGACTCTTAAACTTCGGACAAAGCGGCTTTGCGTGCATCAGCAATTCAGTGAATTATAATGTTAAACTATTGTACAGCAGAGATTGGAAATTTACAGATATTCGTATTCAAATAGTAAGTTTACGAAAAATTACTTCGTAATTTTTTATTATGTAAGAAATAAGAATCATAGTTACTAATATTATAGTTTATAGAAACGATCGCGAGCAAACTCTCGCGATAAGCCCAACTGTATGTACACATAAGGTACATGTTTGATCCGTGCCGTGACGGGAAAACTGAAGATTTTGCCTTAAAAAGTAGCTTGTATATGGAATCACACATAAGGTGAACGAATACTTGCTATGGAAAAATCTTGAGGTTTTCAAAAGAGGTAAACAGGTTATGCTTCCTAAAAGCAATGATCCGTGCTGTGACGGGAGCTTCCCAATATTTTCGTTAAAAAAGCTATTCTACGGACTTATATTGAGATAGGTCGTATTCTAGCTCTGAGGAAATGTTGGGAAGTTCGAAATCAGGTGACGTGTTCGGCTTGCCACCTGGGGCTCTCCGACCGTCAGGCTAAACGAGAGTTTGGGCTGCGTTCGGCGAGTGAGGCTTATCGGTCGAAATTTGACCCCATTGAGAGGGGAGTAGAGTTTATAAAAGCGCAGTATGAGCGCTCGGACATTCATTCTTTTTCTGATCTCTGCTTAGCAAGTTATTGTATTCATCATATTTTATTTAATTAAAGTCAAATTTTAATTTAAATATATTTTGTTATTTTCTATTTGTTATAAACAAACCTCCCAGCGTATTGTGCAATTACACTCCTATAAGTAGGCCCTATTAGATTTACTTGCAGTTTCTAATCCGCACCGACTTTCCTAACCTCTTGTTCTCTAGACTGATCATAGTACCTAATTCAGTTGAAACTCAGTGCCACCTGCAATGGCGCATTTAGGTTCCATTTTTGGTTTAATCTATTCCAGCTAGAACATAATGATGCCATGATACAGAATGTATAGTTCATCCTCGACCTTCTAATTACATAAATATTCTTGGCATTTACAGAGGGTAAGGTGAGGTCAAATTCTTCTTACAGATTATTAGAATAAATGTAGGTCCTTTTTTCGACTAATTATTAACTAATTAATAAAGCAGTTTCTCTGAAGTTCTATTACAATTATTACGTCGCGTCGTAACAGATATAAGTTCTAAATTTAAGTTATACGTTTTCGAGATAGATATGAATTTTCGTTCGTATAATTAGAATGTATTTTCTACTCAATGTATTATATACATTTTCGAAAATGACCATAAAAATTGCAATGCTTCACAAGACAAAACAGCTGGTGGAATCATGGATTCTTCAGTTCAAAACATTTAATGACCTGTAGAGATGGTCATACCAGATAGCACCGAATTCAGATGAATAGGCGGTTGAAGCATTTTATTCCCCGAATTGGGAATTTCACACTGTCACTTTCCTTCTAGACACTTTTTCGTCTGCACAACCAATAGCGATACAAGGCTACAAAAAGAATAATTTTTCTCCCTATTCTAGACTTAAACTCCAAGCATAGAGAAGTAATGTATTTGTAAATAAAGTTTCTTATTATCGTTTGGAATTAATATGATTGAAACTGTGAATTTTCCTTAGAAATTCATTTATCAAAATGAGTTGTTCAAATTTATCCTTTCGTACAGCATTGCAGTAAACTTCAAGCTCACCGCAAACCAACAATTTTATAAGCAAATGAAAATATTATTAATAGATGATTACATCAAAGCAAGTGAAACAAAAATGTCCTTATGGAGATTAATATCTCTTAATTCAGTCTCTGTAATTATAAATTCGTACATGTTTTAACTTTTCGCTACCATAGACATCATAAGGTTATGGAAATTTTGATTTTTACGATCTACAATATGATTTAGCAGTTTAGAAATAATGTATAACATTAATAAAAATTTATCTTGATTCCAGTTCCTTATTTGCAAATCATCAATAATTCATTAAATATGAATCAGCAATTAGAAAATAAAGTGACTTAATTCTTTTCTTTTTTAAACAGCTGGTAAAAAATTGTATAAAATAGAATAACTATATTCATTAGTATTCAATAGTAGTTAATTCAATATAATATTTCGAATAGATATTACATAGGTTGTACTTCAAACTTCTGGTTACATAATATTAAACTTCAAATTTCATACTAATTTATGATACTCTATTAGACAAGCAATATATTATTTTTTTAACCATATCTTTTGCTATGTAAACTAAGGAAAATATATATTTTTTCATTTGTATTAAACAAACTGGATATGCATTTTTTAATTGGATAATTCGCGAATCAAACGAGCCTATTGAAGTTCTTTTTACAAAACTAGGAGAGCGCGCTAGAAATCGAGTTACAGGGTGACTGAATAGTGCAAAATTTAGTATACACAAGAACCAGAAGAACCACGTTCTTTTAATTTTTATCCTTTTATAAGAAATATACATAACCTGATTTCAATATGCTGTAAATGTTGATTACAATAAGGACAGCCTCATTGAATATTCAATTGGATAAAGCTGATGGGGACAGTCAGATTGCACTTCACTAATAAATAATTTTTTCAGCTAATATATTTTTATTTCAGATTAGTTTACGGCGGTGATTTTAAACAAGAACAATGTGACTGTCATTATAATTTTCAATTTATTATATACTGATGAGTATTAGTATTGATATAAATATATATTGATATTATTATGTAATAATTTTAATTTATTTAATTGGACTGTAAGACCAATAGAAGTATTTATTAATTTAACTTAATTCAAGATAAAACATCTTAGTAAACTGAATTCATTTCAATTTATTCTGAACTGTTCAATTTATATAAAACGACGGTGTGAAGTTTTACGAACATACTAAACTTTTTTTATAGTTGATTTTCTTTTTCTATAAATATTCCTGACTTATCATTTATACTCCATGCTACTCTTCATTATGTAACTTAAAATTATACTTATAAGCCCATTCATTGCTGACAGTATTTTAATATTGAGATTCATCTTTTAATTCGTTCACATTTTAAAACAATTTGTCAGCAGATGCTTTTTAACAGCATATATAATGTATATTGTGAAAGTAATTTGTTTTGCTATTCTTTTTTAGAAATAACATTACGTGTTCTTATGATTACATTCATGGTTCTCAAATATTTTGATTACTAAAACAGCTGCTCCTAGATTTATTCGATTTTTATATTGAACAAGATCATAAAATAGTAATGTTCATGTATAATAATTTATATATTTGATTGTGAGCCAGCCAATTAATTTTAGTAAACATTTCCGATTTAAGGAGTCTTAATTCAATTTTTAATTCATACAAAGTTTAAAATACTTTCAAATATACTTACATTAAGTATTATTATTATTATTTTGTTATCTTGTAGCATCTGAGATCATTAAAATTAAACGTTTCATTGTACTATCAGTAGCTATTATAATCTTACACGAATCTTTTTTCTCAACGTTCTTAATAAATATTCGAAAGAAGTTTGGAAAAGTTTTGAGTTGCTCTGTACAACCCCGCTTTAAGAATGTCAATAATAACGCTATAAAGGAAACAGTTAATTAAAATAATGACAGTCAGACTGTCCTTGCTTATTATCACCCCCGAAGAATCTGAAATAGAAATTAATACGAAAAATAAAATTAAGATAGATTAAAGCTTTAAAATAATAAAAACAATAAAAGTAAACTATATTCTGTGTTGTCAAAGGACAACTTAATTACCCCCATCATCTTAAATTTAAATTTACCTTCGACGTCAGACGAAGGTAAATGTTTCAAACGTTTCAACTGCTTCGGTTTATCCTCAAGGACAAAACTAAATAGAATATAGTTTATTTTTATTACTTTTATTATTTTTAATTTTTAATTTAGATTAATTTGATTTTTAGTAGTAATTGCTATTTCAGATTCTTCGGGGTGATTATAAAAAAGGGCATTCTGAATGTCATTATATTAGTAAAATATATTATAGTATAAAGATTGTAAGACCGATAAAAATATTATGAATTATTTTATAATTATATGAACTTTAAATTGAATTGTTCGAAGAAATTAAAAAATCAAAAAGAATAGGAATAAAGCTTTTGATGTCCTCATAGCCATCGATCATGCCAGTCATAAGATAAATACACGTATAATTGTTTCTTTATAAGAAAGACAAGGGAGAAGTTTTCTTTCTCAACCAAATGATTTAATTGAAAAATGAAAGTTTTCTTCCTCAATCAAATAAATTTAATTGAAGATAATAAAAGAAATGAATTTATAATTACTGAAAAATTACTATAATTACAAATTATTATTATATAAAATGATAATATAATTTCATTCCATAAAAATATTGATTTTCCAGAATGAGAATTCACGTTATTTTTTAGATGACTCTTTATTTCCATATGGGCTGCTAGTTAAAATACTCCTGAAGATTCTGTCATGAATACGTATCTGATCTATTCGAAGAACTAATTCTTTTCATTTATCATCTCCGTATGCTACAATTGTTTTCATGTACAAAATACATATTATTCTGACTATCAGCAATGATTTTGATTTTTTTTTATTATATGCGTATATTATAAGATTGAAAAAAGTTGCTTTTGATTTTTCGTGAAAAATTTCATGCAATCAGACAGATTTACCTAATTATGGTTGTTATCAAACGATAAATACAAATTGTGCTTTGCCCATAAATCAAGTTTGACGACTTCATTTTATATTTGTAGAATAATATTCCTCTAATTTAGTAAATGATAATTTTCCATTGAATGGATGACTAAAATGAAAACCTAGCATGCTACTATATAACCGCTACGCTTCGAAACGTCTCCCGTCTAAATTTAGTTAGTTAAACGTATAGTTCCTGAGGATGAACCGTAACGGTTCGAAACGTCCGACGCTAAAGGTAAATTTAAATTTAATGTGTTGGGGGCAGTCAGGTTGTCTTTTGCTAACATAGAATATAGTTTATTTTTATTATTTTCATTATTTTTAATTTTTAATCTAGTTAATTTTAGTTTTAGTAGTAATTTCTATTTTATATTCTTCGGGGGGGGGGGTGAATATAAACTGACTGTCATTATATTAGTATAATATATTATAATACAAAGAGACTGTAAGACCGATAAAAATATTTATTAATTTAATTGTATTAAGAACCTCAATTTTTAATATGAATCCATGAATATCTGAGTTCTTTCAATTTCTTTTCTGTTATGAAAGTTCTATAAATCGAAAATCTGTTTTGTCAATATAGCATAGCTATTTTATTAATATGTCGAAGATTAATATAATAAAACTATAGATTTGAACGAGATAATGTATTATTAGATAATTTATTAAAACATATCAAAAAATTTAGAAGTGAATTTAGTATTTTAAAGCAAGGGTACGTAGATGAATGAACACACTCGAATAAAAAAATCAATCTGATTTTAATTTAAATACGAAAAGAATCCATAACATTTAAAAATAAATGCAGACGAAAACAGTATTTCTAACAAGAAAATATCTGGGACATTATAATCCGTGTTTTTCTGAATATTTTTAAACTTGGATGTATCGTCGTGTACATATTCGCCACGATCCTGCGTTTATTATAATAGATTTTGGAAAGCTTTGATCGCAGTGAGCAGGAGTGAAGTCAAAGCTCCATAATTATTATGTTACATTATAGGTAATTAATATAAGATTGTGATTTTGGCTTGCTTTGCTAAATCGATATTATTAAGGGGATTGGTATTCGTACATTAACCAGAAGCAATTCTCAAATAAAGCTGATTGAGTTTAAAGTTATTCTTATAGCAATAAATACATAATTAATAGAACATAGATAAACTTGTCTTGAAAAATTATATCCCTGACGAAACTTCACTCAAATGAAGCTGTTTAATAATTTAGCACTATCATTAAGTACAGTATATGCTAATAAATAAACATGGGTTGAGTTGACATTATCCGTCTAAAATCTCTGATTTTTTAAAATAATATTACGAGATGTTAATTCATGAATGAATTCAAACATATCATTAATATTACACTTACACTATTGTTTTTCACGAATACACTGCGTTGTGCAGAAAAGTTGAGATTTTTTTTAAAATAAACCCATATTTAAGCTAACAAATGATAGATTTTTTTAGACGAAAAAAAGAAAAACAACTGAAATAATTCAATAGTCTTCTTAATAAAAATATGTATTTCTAAGAATTGGCAAAATTTTGAAACTATACAATACATGCATAAACGTGATTGTGGTAAACTTCTACGCGTTGAAAGTATTAATGTAGATGACAATGGTCGTAATGCACATAGATCATGTAAGGTTTTATAGCATTGCAGATGACTAAAGTGAAATTAGTTATTAAGTATTATACCTTGACAGAAGCTGATCTAATAATTGAAATTCACAAACCATTTGAAATTATAAGAAGAATATAAAATTAATATTTTACTTACTTGTACCAAGATAATAGAAAGGAGACTAGAGCTTTATATATTATATTGAACAAAAATTATTATAATTTACTTACAATTTATATATTTTTTTAATTTAGAACAATATATTGTTATATATTTTGTTATATATATATATATATATATATATATATATATATATATATATATATATATTGTTATTTTAGAAGGACTCACGACTAAGAACAAAATGGTAATTTAAGGAGATTTTTAGAAATTTAACCCATTTGAATCATATAAGAAATATGTGTAGAAGTAAATGTAAGACTAAATCATAAATGTAAATATAAATAACTATAAGGCCATGTGTATTTTGTATTTAGAAATACATTTATATCATACATGTATATCATACATGTGTAATTTGTATTTAAAAATTGATAATTTAAAATTTAAATATTCTATTATATGATCACGATAAGGAAATATAATAGAAATATTATTTATTTAAAAATAGAATTTTTCAGAAATTTCATTGATACGTATCTCTCGATTCCTTGATCACGTTGCTTAAAAAAATATTAAAATATGATATTAAACTGAAATTGAACTAAGCTTAGAATACTGAGGCCCAAGCTTATTCGAAGTTGAAGGAAAGCACACACAAAAATTAGGGTCAAATTTAAAATAGTATTCAAACTTTCATCATTATGTGTTACGAGATATGGAATGAGCGATAAACGCTTAAAAATTAATTCATGTTCGTAACTCAAAACAGCTTGTTCTATTTCGAAGATTTAAAAAACTGGATCATTAAAACAGTAAGCTTCGTATGAAAAAAATAATCATATTTCCTAGGACAACAAAGAATGAAAAATTTTTGTCACAAACATTATTTTTTCTATCATAAACAGCGTTTTGATCACTTTTGTCTTGTGATCCTTTTAAAGTTCACTTAATGTGCATAATTCTCAAAATATATTGATCTTAGATGCTACAAAGGCTTTAATATATTGCAGTATAGAAATAGAATTATATTTAAAAATATTTTCATACTAAAATGCTTGCAATCTCCAGAATACTCTCGGCCTGATATTCGAAATAAAATAATAATTTTCTAACTATTACTGTTAAACTTAATTTTTCACTACTGATTTAATCGTAACGTATTTTTGAGACGATGAATACTTTTATGATGAAATGATAGTTTCTATTATTGCAGTAAAATTATTTTCTATGATAAAACCCTTCATATGCTAAATATATCTTTGTATTATTGAGTAATTGTGTAATTAATATTAATAAAAGTTTCTAATATTTTTAGAAGAATTCAAAAACAATGAATACAGGTTAAATCGTATTATTTTCATTCAAATAAAATTCAAATATGATCCTAATGTATTTCATTATTACAAAATTCTAAAAATTATTGTGCTTTTTCAGAAGTAGTTATAAGTATTACTCTTGAAGTTCATTTTGTAATTATTCTTTGTGTTCTATCCTAATTTTAAATGAATTGAGTAGTTCAATTTCTATGCAGATTTTAAAATATTTTTTACTTCTTTGATCTTTAAATTAAAGAGCTGAAATCAGTATATAAATATTTAAATTAAAAAAGTTTTTAAATTTAAAGATAATTTCGATTTTGAAGAAATCCACTTTATTCTTTTGAAATTATGTAACTTTATTTGACATATTCTTTTTTCCTGTTAACTTAGTGCCAATATTTTGGTCGAAAAAATTGGAATGGAACATTAGTTCAATGTAGATCACGGTAAAAATAATGTAATATTTTCATCCAAAATAACAAATAATTGAACAGACTTTTAACTAAAATTATAATTTTTAATTACCGCAATTATAATGTCAACATAATACTGAAAACAACTCAATGATATTTTTACATAAAGTAGCAGGCTCAAAATTTTCACATTGCAAATTTCTCTAATATTTAGCCATGACATGTTTAATCCATTTCAGAAAAGGAGAGACCTGAATAAAGACGATTGGATTTCCCTGCGTTCCACACGTATCGACTACATGAGAAATTATACCAATAATTCGTTTAAAGCCGAAATATTTCTTCTGAATCAGAGGACCACCAAAATCACCCTAAAGAAATATAAAAAATTTTTGTTATTTTTAGTTTACAAGGACTAAATTTTAACAGTGAACTACATTCGACTTACAGGACCAATGGATATTTCACCAGATAATGGGCCCGTACAAATGTGAGTGTCAGTAACGAAACTTAACCAATACTGCTTGTCATCTTGTTCAAAAATTTTCATAGATGCATCTCGACATAATTGACGATCGATTATCTCCACAGTTGCGGCTTGCAATATATTTGACCGACTTTTGATTTCTTCACTTTCATCATCATTAACACCCCATCCAGCTAGTATTGCAAATCCCTGAGGATTTTCGTTTTTCTTTGGAAGAGCAATCGCAGATATGTAATTGTTATAAAACAAATATCCAGTCAACATCATCAATCCTATATCATATGTACCGATTGTTCTAGAATATTATAAAATTTGAAATTAGATACTAGACTTCAATTTTTCTAATTCTCAATAAAATTCAGAGGTATAATGATTAATGCATGCATGTAAGTGAATTATACGTTTGAGTATTGGCAAAATTAAATCTGGCGGAGTTGGTTGAAAATAAAATATATAGTAATTCATAAACTTCCAATGAGAACATCTGTAGAATCACCAGATTAATAACAGCCAGGGTAAAATTACATAAAAGGTAGAATTTTTAATCTTAGAACGGATACCGTTTAAAAATTAAATGTAAATTCTATATATCAGCTGATTATCAATTTATTAGACCTTATATTACATAAACTTATAATTCAAAGTTAATAATATCTTCTGTATTGCGTGCTCATAAAAAATTTGGAACATACGCGAAGAATCTTTTAAAGAAACAGACTTTCTAACGAGGTTTATTTTTCTATGAAATGTCTACGTGCAACTGCGGTATGAGCTTTGTAGTAGACACTATGAAGTCATTAACCCTAGTCAATTTAGAACATTATCGTGTTAAAATTAAAAATACAACACGTAGTGAAAACATTGATCTTATTGATAACCAATCTTGAAAGTGAATACTTCAGATATTCATTCCAGACTCGATATCAACCTTTTTAATAAAAAATCTAATGTTCTATCACTCTACAATCAAATTCCATGCCGTATACAGATTTACGAAAAGCTTATTTTTATTTCAACTAATTATAATATTATTTATCCTGATTTATGTATATTTTCACAAATCAATTTCCTTTTGATATTTTATTATCTATATATCAGAGAATTATTACATCCATAACTTTCGAATCTTTAGTAACTTAGAGATTTTCATTGAGCCATTGTTAATTATAAGATACTCTACTTGTAACTAATTATAGTATGAAGAATTATACATTAAATAAAATTATAAGTTGAATGAAAGTTTTTAGATAAATTTTAATTATAGCTAAATCGGAATAAATGCTGATAGTATTTATAAAAAATATCAATTGTTTCTATAGATCGTTCAATTTCTTTTTGCTAGTTTACTTTGCTTAATGTAACTACAAATTTCATTTGTATTCCAAGATATTCTAAAAGTATTAGAATTTCACTTACCCAAGTCCAGGATACCTTGGGTGGGTGTAAACTGACTCAACATAGCGCCACTGCTCGTGCAGTTCATCTATTCTGATGTTTCGTTTCCCTGCTATAATTATGACAGTTTTCAATGGAAACTTTTTACCAACTATTGCAGTACACTGAGCCGCTGTTAGAATCCATCGGCGGTCAATGATGGTACCAGCGCAGAAATGTCTGGGCCGAACTGGATTCCTGTGTAATTCCTGGATGGATACGAGGAATGGAAACATACCTGGCGCAGTATCATGTCCACCGACGATGCGTTGCTGTAATTCTATATTAAAAATTATAACAATAGTGCAATGAATTCAAGCTCAAAATGACAATTTCTGAAATTTTTTTAAAGCTTGAAAAAGATTTTCTTCAATTTAAATAGTATTAGATATTTAGGATTCATTGAGTTAACTGATCAGTTTACTAAATGTGCACACCACATGTGCGTGATAACCAGAGCAATTCTAATGTTCATGTGTAAGACCCTACCACTAAATATTATTTAGTCTATTACTCAATTAGTCTATAATCAATGATACTTTTCTTCCGCTCATTAGAAATGTTTCACAATGTTGGTGCCCATGTTCATTACTTATTTTAATCACTTAGATGAAAACTTGGGATACATATAAAATAGAATCGATGAAAAAAATTAAAAGAGATATTATAGTTAGTGTATAAAATTTCAAGAAAGGGATTTTCATAATTCAATTTGATGCTTGTTTATAACATAATACCAAAGAAATTCTGTGAAATTTTATAGAATCCCGAAACTTAATTGTTTCGCATAGATCAATCATTAAGACATTAAGAGCTATTTTTTAAATTAATCTGTATTAGTTAACAGAATAAATCAAATTTAAAAAGCGTTAAATTATTTAATTATACATTATTAAATCTTAAATTATACTTACGTGTTCGTGATATAGTCAATAAAGATAAAAATATCGTTATTTTTAAATCCATTTTTATATCTAAAAAAGATGAAATAAACTACATTATATATTTATATATATATATATATATATCAATTTCAATCTGAAAATAAGGTTACATTTTCCATACTGTATTTTATATTTAGCGTATATAAATATATGCTAAGTTGGTATAAGAATAAAAGAAAGATACTGGAATTATTATAATATACTTTATTGACATATACTACAAACGTGGTTAAAATATCATTCATTATACTGAATCTAATAAATATTTTATACTTGGTGTTGTATTATTATTCGTTGTAAATATAAAACTATCTATATGTATCCATTCTTAATGGATTTTTATAGCCTGCAAAAAATTTACACATTTAATACATACTTTTGTATGTAAATTATAGCGGTAGTATTGTTTTTCTATTTTTTTGATTGCTTATCCTCAAAACTGCCAACATGCATTTGTAACAGAATTTCAAATTTTATTTCATTTGGTGTTAAAATTATTTTACGTATAATTGAATATAATGTTTATCTATTTGTGAATTTTTTTATGTGTTATTAAGTATTTTACATTTTATGTAAATTCTACTAAATGTTCCAAGTCATCTGAGTGCCTATTTCACAGATAAAGACGTTTTATTCAGTATGTAGTAATAAATAATAATAACAATTCTGATATCAAATTCACAAGAACCTTTATTCGACTTAAAACATTAATTCTTGTGAGCAATTGAATCCTATGAGTTTATTCTTATTATCGCAATTGACTAACAAGAATAGGCATCCAAATATGCGGTCTACCATGTCAATCTAATAGACAAAGTTATGGTATGATATGAATCAGATTAGGATTCAATATAAAGTTTATCTGAAAACGATAATACAAAATTCGCTGGGTCGCATTTGCGTTATTTCCTTTAAAATCTGACTCATTAATCCACCCCTCTCTCCCTCTCTCTCTCTCTCTCTCTCTCTCTCTCTCTTTCATTCTTTCTTTCGTTTTTTCATTGCTTTTATTGTTTCTCTTACATTATACTCTAAACTTATTCTGTATATTGAAAATCAGATTAGATGCTAATCTCAGATATGATCTAAAATTTGTGACGCCTACATCTCTCTGGTGTCCAAATCTCAAAACTATTTAATATGCAGATATTTCGGATCCTGTCTAATATGAATGCACGCCCGACAGTATTTCATATATTCGCAGTACATATTGAAATCGTGAATTTAGACACAAAAATTGTATTGGTTTGAATATTACGAGTTATGGGCTAGAATCTTAGAAATCTGAAATACGAACCAACTTGAGATCCTAATCTTCATATGTTTCAACGTAATAATGTGCCAGAATTTTCGGATCATAAGGGATTGGTCATACATTTAGTCATGCCAATATTATGAGATTCGGCAAGAATTAAGAGAGAAAGAAATTTGAATAACAGGTGAGATTGATTGAAAATTACCCATGCTACATAAACATAACCTTTCCTTAATGATTCTGGTCATTTATAAATTTTATTTTGTAATCATTAAAAATTATGGAAAGGAATGAAATGTTTTGAAAACTCTTACTTACGTAACTAACATCTTATAACAGGTATCTTTCAACGAAAAGATAACGTGTAATTTGGAAGTGTTTGAAAAATCGACTAATATGTCAGATATTCAGATGAACGCAGTCTCAAGACGTCTATTACTTTTCCTCAAATCTAATCTACAAAACGCACCTTTGCCACTTGATTCTGGCTCTCACGAGAAAAAATTCAGTCCTTACCTAGTACGAAAAGGTTTCTTTACGAACCTCGTTAGAACCCTCAGCTTCGCCTTGGGTCACAAACCTCGCGTTTCTTAAATAAAGCCTTTCCGTACTCGGTATGAAAAGTATTATTTCAATATTTTATAAAAATTACAACAAATTTAATTTTGTTCAAGAACATTTTATTGAGAAAATTTGAAAATTAGCATTACTATCAAACAATTGTAAAAATTCAGACATAAGTATTGATATTTTGTAAATATATACTCTTAATTCAATTCGAAAATGTATTAAAACATTTGCAAGAAAATTACTTATATACTTAATTTTACCTTACAAAATAGTATCTTATTCAGTGACCTATTAAATTTCTGATACATAAATGTCACAACATGATATAAACATTATTAGAATAAATGAATCATGTTTATTCAAAAAATTTTAGTTTCTCATAAGAAATGCTGGTACAATAAAGAGGCTATAATCAAATGCGTATTTATAAAAATTGTTCATTTATTATACTAGTAAATAACTTAATTTTGAAGGAATCGTGTCATGACGATCTTTTGCCGGAGTAATAGAACATAAATGGCTCCCATATTCATGCCATGCACTTAGCTAATTTGAAAATATATTTCATACATGAGATAAATAATATTAAAGCTAAATGCTTATTTGTTTTAAATTATGAGAATTGCCGTAATTATTCCCTTTATCTCTTAGCACTCCAGAAGTCCCAATAATCAGTATATCGCTCTAATCAATATGTAACGAAAGAGAAAAAAATACGTATTTGAAATATTTTAATCTCAGAAGTTCAAGTTGGCTGGCTTTCCAGATTTATGAGCTTCGAGCCCGTAGCTCGTTAAATGCATATCAACGCAGAATTCGTGTGTTGATGAGTTTCTTAAATTTTCTCATCCTCATATATCATATAGATAGAGTCTTAATATTCGACATTTTGGAATATTTTTGTCAGATTTCCATACTAGTGAGCAGTGAGTACTCGCAACATTCATATCAAACTAGTCTGAGATTTGAATCATTCCTGAATTTCAATGTCCTGCATCATTTCATAGTAAAGTATATCACGTTGCCTTTAAGTTCGATGTACAATATTTTCTGAACAATTTAAGTTTTCTTCATAAAAATACTTTTTCAGATAAATTTATTGAACATTAACTTTACTATTGGTCTCGATTAAAAAAATTAATTAATTATCAATTACCATTAAATAATTACCAAGTTCATTTGTATCACTGAATAAAGTTGGTCGAAGAAATTCCATTTTGTATGACGAGAGATTAATTACAATTAAGGCTATTAATGTTTTCAACAAATAAATAACTAAGCCTAATGTAACTCAACATTGGGAAATATATCGTCTTGTACATTTGATGAAAAACTCACTTTAATCCACATATATCTCAAAACTTTGATTTTATGCATTGTAGCTCATAAAATAGCTATAGTAATAATACATTTTATTCTTCATCAATGTCATCATTGGGAATAAAAGTTGGTTCTTTTTTCTTAATTTTTTAAAGTTTTCAGTGGGCTTTGCAATTTTCAATAGATATTGAAAACGAGCTAAAAAATAAACAATTCCAATAAATTTTTGGCAGCCGCTGATAGTGCCCATTGTATAGTATTTTCGTAGTTGTCTAGGTGAATATCGCTAGATTCTCTTGAATTTGAATTTCATTATATAGGTATATATGACCAAAACGAATTGAAGTCCTGATTAAATTTTGTGATTTCTTCAGATATCTGAGATTACTGCATTCTGCTAGTACTCAATTAATTAAACTAAATGAGAACTGGTTGATATAAATTAATAAATTACTGAAAAACAAAAACATAATAAACATCGTACTGTGTGAGTTTGAATTTTATATCATGGGTTGCAATTTCTGTCTATTCCAAATGAAATAATACAAAATTAATATTATAAACTTTTTCAGACAGAAGTGTAGTTGCTGTTTTTAATACCGTACGAATATTTCGAAAGGTTTAAAAAATTTGAATCTAGTCTCAATAACTAAAAAAATTTGTATTAGATCCCCCTTTCAAACTCAAATTTGTTAACGTGTGTGAGATTGCGCCAGTTTTTTTACGACGTTTAATGTAAAAAAATTAACTAGGTTCAAATATATTTGAAGATGTTTTTTTGATATTAATTTCTAATCCGTATCTGATTGTTCAAATGACAGTATTATAATTTATCTTAAAATAATAAGAAAAGTGCCATCTACTTTGTCCGTAGTTATTGATTATTTCATTCTCTCGAGTGGTAAAAAAATACGTAATCTTATGATAGAATTTTGATCAACTTCCAACATATACAATTTAACTTATGTTGCAATAAATTAAAGATTAATTTTTATAAAATTCTTAGTATTTTCTTTGTAATAATATATTTCTAGTACTTTACTTTAAGTTAAAATGTTTATATATCCAGCATACGAACGATAATAAAACATATCTAGAGAAGATAAAATATGCGTTTAATACGGATTAATATCATTAAAAATTATAGCATTTAAAGTAAACTAGAAGTCGATTTAAAGAACTAACTTTCCAGTTGTAATGAGTACATTAAACTCAAAAACAGAATAGTCTTTATTTGATATAGTTTTTATTTAACATTATAAACACTTACCAATTAGAAGAAAATACCATATTTTAAATTCGCATGTTAATTAATATTTTTAGTTTTTGGTCATCACAGTCTCCAACCAACCAATAAAAGGAGAAATAAAAATATAGAACGATGGAGATGGAAATCCAGGAATAAACGCGCCTGCAGTAAGAACTCCAACTACTTCATAACTACCCAAGTCATTTTTTTGCATTAAAGGTGCGCCAGAGTCGCCCTAGACCATAAAATAAAATGATTAGATTATTATAGCTAGTGTATTTTATTGTTAAACAAAAGCTGTTTAAACAAATTTACAACATAAAATTGTAAAGCAATATTAATTAGAATTCAGCATTTGTTGGCCTGTAAATAATTACGTAATGCATATAAAACTATATATATATATATATATATATATATATATATATATATATATATATATATATATATACATATATGGGGGGTGGGTGCGCGCGGGCGTATATGTGTGTGATTTTTTATTTGGATTGCCAAGGATCATCATGACTTGTAATCTTTTGGACCTTTAGAAAAAGCATACTTACACTGTAAACATGGTTTTGAAGAGCATTTTTTATTTTTTTGATAATTTTCAATCTGCAAACACAAAAAAAATTCTTTCAAAATCATTCAAGTAAATTTGAAAAGTAGTAGTGTCATTCGAAACATTAATGTTGAATTTTTCACTCATTCCATCATAGCCAACTCAATGTAAAAAGTCTCAAAGCCAGTGTTTTAGGTACCACAATAAAGCTATCACAGTCTTCAGAATATCAGAATTTAGTCATTTTCTGAAATAATTCAATTATTTTATCAAAAAAATCATAATTTCACAATAATCATAATTTCAATGCTCCATGGTGTTTGAATGATTTTGAAATTAAAATTTATCTATTTTTAAAGCAAAGTACATTTTTGCAGTTTTTCAGTAAGTAGTATAGTTTTAGAATTGTTAAAGTTTGAAAATTGTCAAAAAGAAAAAAATAAAAAATGCTCTTCAAATCCATGTTTGTACTGTTTGTAAATAAGAGATTGAAACTATTATGAAAAAAAATTTTAATGTATGTCCGAATCACCCATATATATATACTCACTTCTAAAAATCGTGGAAAATGGCATTACGTACCTTTCGTATTAAAAAATCTTATTATAATGCAATTAATGAATAAAATAGATGACATCCTACGTCGTCTATTTTACTCACTATTTCCATAGTTATTAGTCACATTATTACTGTAGGTACTAGTTTATATTATTCTTAATTCATTCATAAACTTCAGGTACAAAAATTTTTATACATACATAAGATGGGCCTGTAATACTAGTTATTGATCCGGTACAAAATACAAATTCATTATCGAAAAGTTCGTAAGATTTATTTTTATTTTTCTTCCTCCACTTCACTATAGACTCTATGCATGCATTCCGTTCCATTATTGTTTCATTGAAAGTTTGCAGAATGTTTGACTGTTCAGAAGATAAATCTTCTTCAAATTTTGTAGATCCCCAGCCCGCTATTATACCATTGCCTGTCGGATACTCCATTTGCTTTGAAAGTGAAAGCCATGCTACGTAGTGAGTAATTATGAATGGCTTAGATACTTTAATTAAACCTAAATCGATAGATCCAACAGGTCTGAAAGCAAACAGATCACTTATGAGTATTGAGTTCTATTCTAGTATTTTATACAGTTTATACCACTCTATTCTCAAAATCACAATTGATATTTCATTTTGTAAAATAC
The DNA here is from genome assembly GCA_018907035.1 of Sycobia sp. Sy_11. Taxonomy (NCBI): domain Eukaryota; kingdom Metazoa; phylum Arthropoda; class Insecta; order Hymenoptera; family Epichrysomallidae; genus Sycobia; species Sycobia sp. Sy_11. The sequence goes on along the minus strand of JACCIC010000212.1, from coordinate 198,957 downwards.
AACGCAGCCCTAATATGCAACTTGATTCTTAACTCGTTGAAATTCACATGTCAAATAATCGACTTCCACATAATTACACGAATACATATAGAAAAAGAATAAATTATACATTACAGAGAATATAATATCTAAGTGAAAAGTTACAAATCATACCAATACTATTAACTAATTCCAATTCTATAGCAATATGCACTAATTTCTCGTTTTCTCTAATCTTATACCTCGTTAAAATACTTAAAGAAATAAATAATTAAGAAACAATGTGGGCGTTATACTGATTAACATTGAATTTATGGTGTGCAATGGCAGCCGTGATATTTCGTATCTGTTGAGATGGTTCCCAAGCGGTGAAATTCCATGTGCCTGCATGCACGGTAAAATTTTCTTTTGGAAAATCATGATTAATGTAATTAACACAATGGGCGCATGTCAAAATCCATTCTCTATTTAGTATGGTACCGACGCAAAAGTGGCTTTTGATATTGAGATCAGTCTTGTGGACTTTGATCGATGCTAAATTTGGAAATGAGTATGGAACAGCATCCTTACCTCCGACAATTCGCTTCACGGAACCTGGAATGAGAGAAATTCCATATATAATTTAAATTTATTCACAATAGAAAAAAGTACATCCAAGTATCTATCTGTAGCAAATCGACCTATTATCTATTTTATTTTGTTAAATAGCAGAAGAAGAAAAAAAACGTTATCCATTCGTTATTCCTTGGCTTTTTACATATAATAGCGTAAATTTATTTCTGTTTTATTTTATTTTCGTAAATTTATTATTTTACAGTATTTACTGATCTAATCAAAGTCGGGCATACCGAGTAGCTACGACTCTTCAACCAAAGTTGATCAGTTGACGATAATAAACAAAACCATATTTTGTCCGACTCAGTAAATAGCTATTAGTTTTCCACATTACAAAATGATTTTGAAAGTATTATAAATTTATTATAAACTCATTTTAGTGAAATTTTAATATAACTTTTTGTTATAATTATACTTTATGTAAATGTATGCTCTACTTAGAATGACGCCAGAATTTGATAATTTATAATAAGTTTTTTATACTTTCTTAATAATAACAAAAAGTTATATTAAAATTTCACTAAAATGAGTTGCTTAATAGTAAAATTATACCGATCCAGTTTCTGTTTTTTTTAGTAGTAAATTTTCATTTAGAAAAATGTTCATCATTATTGAAACTTACGTGCTCCTACAATAGCAAAAACACAAGAGAGGAGAATTAGTTTTGACCTCATTCTATCTTTCATATGAAAGATAATTTGAAACTTAATTTATATATCTATAAAACTTGTTGGAAATATTCCAATTTTTGATAAGAATTACTCGTGTTTCTAATTAAATGAAATTTAAATATCATACGAAAAATATAAGAACATCATACTGTTCAGAACGTATCCTGAACCTTTTTACTGCCTATTTGAAAATTATTATTTGAAAGCTACTGAATGACATAACATATTTCCTTGTGCCTTGAAGGGTAATTATTCTTATTTCATCAGGGTTTTTGAAGCAATTAGTGAAGTTTAGCGTTTCTTGCTCCTGCGGATTACTGGTCATTGGTCTTAACGACCTGTTATATCATCATTATTTAGCCACTGATATGTCCGAATAACACCACGTTCGTCGAAACTATCTTAAGATACGCCAAACAAACTACGTCTCGATTGCACTGTGCTCTTTGACGATATGGGAAACGCCCTGTAGAAAAATCTATAGTCATTAGGTTTTGACGTATGCAGCGAGCACGTATTGCGGAATTTCAATTTTTAATATGCTCGTAGCCGATATTCAGGCGGATCGTGCGATGGACCGGGTGGAGGGGATGGGAATCGTCTTGGGATAGCCAAGGAATTTAGAAACGGGTGCAAATTTACGAATTCATAGTCGCCAATTAATGGCGGCGTGAAAAGGTATAGCATAGATAATTCCGGGACACTAAGTATTAATAAGATTAGAGATTGCATGATAACTGCTTATCAAAGATACTTCGAATGATCAACATTGCATCAATAAAGAAACTATAGAGCAGATAGGTACAACTGTTCTTTGTATTTTAGCTGTTGCGCCTTTAATACTTAGAACAGAAATATATAAATAATTATGAATCTGAATAATACTTTTATATATACTTCAAATGAGGAAAAGCTTTCTTTTTATATCAATAATGTTCAATAGAAAAACACACTTCATAAAATGCATATTACTGTAAGTATAACTGCTTATTAGAAGTACATTCTGAAGTTTATTTTAGTATTTGCTAGTAATTCTATTATTTAAAAAAGTAACTTCTAAAAAATATTATAGGAATTACGTAAAACGAAAAAAACGCTGTTTCTATTTCATGTGTACACAGATCGCAATGGCCTCGAATATTTCTACTATTCGTACTTTTTTGAGATGATTATCATAATGTTTTTCAAAATTCAAACTGTATAAACACATTTGTCAAAAGAATAAAATACGTACATATTTTGCGAAGATTCAATATATATATTTTATTCTATTTACAATTTATTGTATCCTGTAATGATAATTTTCTGGTGCGTTGTTTAGATACAGTACATACCATATTTATACATAATGCATCGTTAGTCTACAGAACCCTTGAATTGAAAAATCAAGTTTTTACTTGGCATATTAAAATTATTAATATGCTAATAATAATAACGGACTTTAAAATACAGGCAAACCTTTCGTTATTATATCAGAAAATATTACGTAAATGTTTCCGATATTATTATAGCATGCTAATTAGCTATGGCAAAACAAAAAGTAAACATTTATATTAAGTAAAAAAATTCTTCTTATTCAATTAAAACGATGAATTATGTGGACATGAAATATAATTGTCATTCTGAATAATGACTTAGCACGTTATTACTTTAAGTAATTGTCAAGGATTTTTGATAATGAAAATCTTTATAACTTATATTGCTTTAGTAGAAACAAGCTTTTTATTAAAATAAAATAAGTCTACCATCAAATAGTTAGACAAAAATTAAAATAGTATTCAAATCTTATCCTATTAAAATGACGCTCAGACTGTCCTTGTTTAAAATATAAAATTTCTATGAATATATATATATATATATATATATATATATATATATATATATTCTAAAAGAAAAATAATGTCATCAGAGGCCGATCTGACTGCCCTCTCCACTAACCTATCTAACCATATCTCACTAAGTTGAGTCCAACGTTTTGAGCTGCTGCGTTTAGTCAATAATATAAACAAATAAGTTAGATTTATAGTGATAAGCTGCGTATAAGAATATAGACTTACACTGTTTAGTGAAAGCAACACGCTGCAGAAGTCATTATCTCGGTTAAGATACGAAACCCTCGTCCTGACTGAAAAAACTTACCAAAAAAGAAGGGCACAATGCTTTATTTTATTTTCAAATATAAATTTTTCTTAAGTATAATTTTTCAAAAAATAATTTCTTATTGAAATTACAATGTATTTGTAATTTTAATATCTAGACATTATAGAATCCATCCACCCGGTAAGAGGTGGAATATGCGTATGCATCCCTGGTCCTTCGTGTCCAAAAGCCGCAAATCCGGCAGAAATCACACCAATAACTTCGTAGTCACCCAATGAGTTTTTCTGCATTACAGGACCACCGGCGTCTCCCTATATTAAAACATAAAGTAATTTATCAGCATGTAACAAGCTTATTTAATCGCGAGGGCTTTATAATTATATTTTTTGTTGTAAAGGTTCAAATTATAATCAAGAACTCCATATATTTAGTCGTTTCGTCGGAAATCGATCTTATTAGCAGTAGAAATATGAAAATTACATTGCATTTGTTTCATAGGTTTCACTTTTATATTGATATACTTTCTTATGTAAAAAGGTATATTAAATAAATATAAATTTTATCATTAATAAATCATTTTCACAGCTGTAACAAGTTTTATACAATACTTACACTAGCTGGACCTTGAAGACCCGTTGACTCTGAAGAACCGGTACAGAATATAAATTCGTTAAAAACATTCGGGTCGAATCGGTCAAAAATAGCTTCAACTGCTGTCTTTACACCATCAAGACATTCTTCACGAGTAATAACTGTTACATTTAAGGATTGAAGAATATCTGCTGGTGTATCAATTAACATTTCATAAACTGATGAGCATCCCCAACCTACCATTGTTACAAAACCTTCTGGATATGTTTCATTCTTCGAGAATGGAAACGGCTTCACAAACTCATTAATTATTAGGGCCTCGCCTAATTTGACTAACCCAAGATCAAATGTTTGGACAAATCTGAAAATTTAATATATTGCTGTTCGTTATTAAATTTTTTAACGCGATAGACATTAATTTTTATACCGATTGATTATAAGCTACTCTGTTTTAACAAAGCTACTTTTTACTTTTGGAATAAATTGTTTCTATTCGTTTATGTCTATTTATTTTACTATACAAATAATATTCTTTGAAACCGGAAGTATTATCTATTTGGGCATTAATAATTGAGAATCAGATCTCTTTTAAGAATGAATGAATCCTTTTTAAGGAAGAAACCAAACTTTAACTAATAAATCAGACTAGTGATATGTAGAGTGACAGTACTAATAAAATAATTAATTTTATATAAAAGTCAGAATTTTTTATATAAAAGTCAATTTTTTATCCACTACTCCTTTAAATGAAATTATCTATAAATTTGCTTGAACATCATCTTGATAATTCATACTTATATAATTGGATAGAAGAATGTGGAGCGATTGATTTAGCCGGACCCACAGTTGGTTCACTTATAGGATATCAGTATTTTATTTCCGACTTTCTATTAATTCCGAGAATGAACAATAACCATCTGTATGCATTAATACAAAGAATCGCTCATCTAGAGAGATGTCGAACGAAAGAAATAAAATACTGTAAGTTTTTGTTTTCAAAAATATTACAGAAATGCCTATATACATTGAAGATATATGTATATATATATATATATATATATATATATATATATATATATATATATATACATAATCTGACTTAATCTGACGTAATTTATACGGGGATGTAAAGTTGTTGCATAGCTTGATAATTTGAGCCTTTGTGTCACTACGTACGATGCCTATAAACGAGCCGATTAATATGGCCAAAATAGTGCAATAATTAAACTTTTATTAGATAATTGGAGGTAGATTTTTTTATTTGATAGTGATTTTTTAAGTAGTTAAACCATAGACATGTATGAAGCATAAATGAATAAATTGCGTTTATTTTGAATTACCCTGTTGGTCGATGATTGCTGTGCGCATAAGCATCACTAATATTTCGGGATTGCATAAACGGTTCCCAACTTTGAAGCAGCCACTTCCCTACCTCAACTCTAATATTTTCTTTTGGAAAAGATTTACCGATTCCCGAGACACATTTTGCCGTAATCAGAATCCATAATTCATTAACGATGGTGCCTGCGCAGAAATGGGTTAACAGTGCCGGGTCAGTTTTATAGCCTTTCAATGTTGCCACATTAGGAAAGGCGTGTTGTCTTGTAGCTTTACCCCCAAGAAGCCGCTGTATGAAGCCTGCGAGAATGAAAACGCAATTAATTACTGATTTGAGTGAATTGGATAAAATCAATTAAAATTCTACAATCAGATTATATCTATGTTACTAGAACGTTGTTATATAGTATAATATTTTCGTATTTACTGATAACTAAAATAACATGGTGATTTTATATTTAGCGTATATTATATGATGAATCGTAAAAATAAGATTTATTTTCTACTAATTTAGCTATATTATTTAAATGAAGCACGAATGTTGCTGATGTTTTTTTTTGAAAAACTGTTCGATATAGAATTTAAATTCTAGTTAAACAGCTGATAGTTATGCAATAAATTTCAGGCAATATTTCATAACAATTTGACTTACGTCCTTGTGCGAGAGCTAAACAGGAGAAGAAAAGAATTAGTTTTAATTTCATTTTAACAATGCATAGAAAATATTATGTGAAGCTTACTTTATAGTTCGATAATAGTGTTATTTAACGCCTAATGTTACAAAAGCAACGATTACGTGCCAATTGTTTGCATATTCTTATTAAGGCATGTAATTATACAGGTAGAAATACCTCTTCTAAAAATTATATGAATAGTCTACATTTGTTCAGAAATTGTAAAAAAATCGATTGCAATCAATTACTCAATAACCCCCTAAATATACAATATGTTCTTGTGAAGATATATTTTTTGAAATTGTTATTTGTGTAAAACTAGCTTCTTAATACTCACAGATGGTATCGGTTTATACTTGGAAAATAATTATGAGATCATCGTTTTTTGTTGAATTTTGAGAAGACATTCCTATTAATCGTCACTATTTACTACTTAACGACTTTTGTCTTAAGGATTTTTACAGAAAGACACGTGTGGGCTGTCTATATATTTATCTTTGAAATTCTCTGCAAACGTAAAAATTCATAAAAAATTCGCGAATGTGTAGTTTTTTAACAAAATTCTCGAGTACTTAGGGAGTCTAATAAATTACATTTAAGTATTATGCTTATAGGAAATGCATTTAGCTATAATCAACAGTCTTGAGTAATATTATTTATCCGACTAATACTTACTTATGTATACCAAGGAGCCATACTCATTTAACGTAACACAATGTAAGTGCTAGATTGATATGAGCTCGGCTCCTTTGGTACAAGAAGATTTGATCTCATTGTTAGATTTTGAATGAAATTAATTCCAAGCGAAATTTTAATATAATATAATAATTATGCAAGTTCTATTAAATATGATTCCAGAGTCCTATGATGAGTCGTTGATTGGAGCGAATAAGATGGAATAACTAGTGAATTATCTGCTGATCAACAGTAGGTACATCGTAAGAATTTACAGATGTTTTATCGATAAAGGGATTATAGTTTATCGCTGCTGATTAGTACCTTTACTAGGAAACATAAATAGCATAAATCATAAATAAGTATAGCGACTTTAAGTGTTAATAATAAAAAGGACGAACATAAGAAAATGTATCTTATTATCGAATGAACTTCAGATAACTCTCACTATTTGAATACTACCACAAAGCATTACGTACTTTTGATAGCTTCATGACTATTTATTCGATAATCTTTTATAGAAGAGTAATGCGTTTCTTGCTCCTCTCTCATTCTCTCTCTCTCTCTCTCTCTCTCTCTCTCTCTCTCTCTCTCTCTCTCCCTATCTTTCGCTCTCGCTCTACAACACTTCATCACGTTTATTATGTTAAAATTAATAATTATATGGTTTAATTTTTATATAAAATAAGAGTCTGTCAATTCCTAAGCAATTTCATTCAAAATACAGAGAAGGTACGGTAACAAATCTACTTAGAACAAAGCCCAAAAAATACCAAATATTTCAAATGCGGCCATCCTATCGTTATATATATATATATATATATATATATATATATATATATATATATTGCAATTAATTAAGTTATATAATATTTCTCTATTTATATAGAATTTTAAGTTCAAATGAATAAATACTGCGGAATTTTCGATTCCCCTATTTTTTGTTCTCACCATTCCTTACTTAGAAATAGAGAAAGAGAGAGAAAGAGAGAGAGGGAGAGAAGTTTTTCCCGAATAACCTTTCTCTTTCTATAATTAAACGCGTTGATGCATCTCTGGTTGATGTCGACATGGTCGGTATAGAATTCCTGTATGTATGTACGAATCATACGGGACATAGTTGGTCCACCGATCAATAGATGGCGAAACTTTTAGTTGAAGGTTCAAACCGGAATAATTACGTATTTATATTTTCATATTTATATTCATATTCTGTAGAAATCATGAAGTATATGAATCGTGAAGAAGCATCTGGCAGCATTACAATTAATCACTGATTATTACGCAGAATAAAAATAAGCTTTATCCTAACGATCACTTCTCACAATTGTTTCTCACTGTTTGTAAAAATAAGAATCAAAATTAAACGAACTGCCAAGTATACTATTGTTTTTCAGTCGTATACATATCTAGAAATACCGCAGCTCATATTTTCTCAACTTTTAGGAAACTTAATGCGTTTATTTTTTTCGACTCCCTTAGTATTTTGCACTACCTTTTTTAGGTTATTTAACGTCGCTCTATTTATGCTTCCAAATACCGATACTAAGTTGCTACAGAGGTGCTCGTGTCAATCGGCCGAGACTGCGAGTTGAACTCGGATCACAAAGTTACTAGTCCTTTGCTCTAGCGATCGAGCCATCGTAGGCCTCATTTTATATTATCTAAAAGCTTACGAATCTATCATATTTTCAATCCATATTTGTTTGAAATGAGAGTCATGTGGACAAATTTCTCTAAAGTTGATAGAGACTTTTTCTATACCTGTTCAAGTATAACTTATCTTAACAAAAAAATAAATAAATCAATGTGTATAGTACAATTATTTAAGTAGAGTAAGGAATCAATTAATTAAAAGTCTTTTGATTCTGTATTTAAATGACTATCTCTTTAGTTTCAAGTCAACATGCTATCACTACATGAAATCTGAAAGAGTATCTGCCATATTTTTATTATTTTATTTTGCTAACATAATTTTTTTCTAGTACATCTGACATAAATATCTGACATATATATATATATATATATATATATATATATATATATATATAATTGCCGTATATATAATTTACTTTACACTCTAGACATCATATGATCGATCCAGGGTATAAGAGGAGGAATATGAGTATGTACTGTAGGTCCTGGATAACCAATAGGTCCAAGTCTCGCAGAAATTATTCCAACTACATCGTAGCCACCCGAAGTCGCATTTTTTTGTAATACTGGACCGCCAGAATCACCCTATAGAGGAATATACAGCATTTTTAAATAATTTGTAAAATTTATAATTTAAAAGCTTAAAAAATCTTCTTTAAGTATTTGTATAAAAAAAATTATTTCGAATTTTTTAAATGTTTCAAAATTTAGAGTTTTTATAAATTTATATATTATATTTATATAGTAAATATTATTTTTGATAACTAAAGTTTAGATTATAAAGTTAGTTAATGATAAAATTTACAATAAAAATACTTTTAAAAGTGTCTAATTACTTTTCTATAAAACCAGAAAATGTCGGGAACTATTTAAAAATTGATAATATTGAATATTTTATTAATTCTCAAGAATTATCGATTTTATAATATTCTCTGAAAATTCTTAAACTCCGCTATTGAATTTATCCACCTTCATGCAGCTATTTTATACGAATCTGTAAAACAGAATAGCCGCAGTAGTATTTATATAATACTTACAGAGTATGCGCCCTCGTTAGTTTTCGCTGTACCAGTACAAAACATGTATTCATTAAATGCATTAATGTTAAACACCTGACCTTGATCTGGTGCATTTACTCTTTTTATATCTATACATTCTTCTTTGCTAATTACAGTAGTATTTAAGACTTGGAGATATTGCGATGGAATTTGAGCCGCTATTTGAAGAATGTTTGAACCTCCCCAACCAAGCATTAAGACATAACCTTCCGGATATTTGTGATTCGATGAAAATGGAAATGGTTTAACATAATCATTGAGTACTAGAGGTTTATCTAGTTTTACTACGCCTAAATCGAAAGGATAGATAACTCTGAAATGTAAATGGAGTGTTTATCAGAAATAAATATCTGAGATACATAAATTCTTATAAATTTATTCATAAATTTTGATTATGCGAAATATTTTGTAGAAACTATACTTAAATTCAAAAAGGTTCTAAGAAATAAAAATATTTATTAGATAGATTGCATTATATTAAGAGGTTTACTTCTTAGATAAATTAAACAGAAAAATATCTCTCTATTGACTTACGGATAAAGCTGATAATTATCGTGAGCATATGCACCAGAAATATTTCGTATTTGCAAAAACGGTTCCCATCCCGTGATTTTCAATCTGCCTACTTCCACTAGGACATGCTCTATGGGATAAATCGAACCGATTCCCGAAACACATTTTGCCGTAACTAGAAGCCATAATTCATTAACAATGGTACCCCCGCAAAAATGAGCTAATCTATTGGGATCGATTTTGTATCCCTTCAACGTTGCTATATTCGGGAAAGCTCGTTCTTCTGCACGTTTTCCACCAACTAGACGCTGTACAAATCCTGCATAAGTAGGAATCCAAGCAAATAATATAAATAAATTATTGATAATATTTTGTTTGAATAAAATTAGACCGAATCTGTAATGACTATTTTGAGAATGTTTTTAAATGTATTATCGTGTAAAAAGGGACAGTAGTTGAGCCCATATATACGTATCTCGTTTTCTTATTCAAAAGAGGATAATAAGCAAAAATAAAGACTGGCGTAAAATAATTGTATTGAATACTTCACATTAGGACTTACAAATGCTAAATAATACTATTGTGAGATTGAAATATTTTGTAGTATTAAAATATATTAAGTATTAAATTACATATTAAATTATAATTATATATTAAATTATAAATTAGTGTTTTCTTTTAATGCAGCTTGTTAAATATTCAATTGAAAAAACTATTCGCAAGTACGTTATGCTGCTAATAGGAACTTATAGGTATATGGTTTATAATTTCAATGCAATAAATGTCCCTAATTATTCATAATTATTCTACTTACGTGATTGTACGATCGTCAAAAGACAGAAAACTAATATAAGTTTCGACTTCATTTTATTATTAAATACAAATTGCCATTCATCTTAATTTATATACGTACGATAATGCTATATTGTTTCAACGTTGATAAGAAAGTACGACGTGTCTAGTATTCCTAATCTAATAAATTTGTTTTCTTCAAATTTTTCGATTTACAATTCAGTCAAAATATAATAATAATAATCAAATGTAAATTTATTATTTAACAAAAGGTTTATTCAGTATTATGTAGGTCTGATCTCAGCTTCATGGTCTTTTCAGACTATGTTGTTAATAATAACAGTTTTTATGTATCAATTACAACATACATCTATTTTGGATTCTAACCAATCGGCATTATTAGATATTTTCTAGTTTCTCGAAAATAGTTCGTTCAGTACTCTTAATATTACAGTTGATTTTTAGTTCAATAACGTCATATGGAATCTTATAAAGTATTGTGATCGCTCCCAATCACATTTTTGAGATGGGTAGTTTAGTGTAAATGTATAACTAGTTACATAGCATAACATATGGTACAAAACGAATCGTAACCGAATCTGAAAAGTTTATTTAAGAATTAAATAGAACTATAAAATGAAAACTTTAAATAAGGAATAATATTTATATAAATGTACTTGAATTTTTCATTTATAATATTCATATATACCTTGTTAATAATTGATGTTCGACATATTAATTAATGACTATAAAAGAAAGTATTTAATAATATTGAATAATTATTAAAACTGAGCAATATTTTTATTGAGCTTATTGTCTGTCAACATACTAATACAAGTATAATGTAACAAATATAGGCTTCCTTTATTATTATCATGATCATATTACATAATCGTCCTGATAAAATTAATTTGCTTAGTAACGGAAAACTAAATTCTCCTTCGTCATAAATTTCCTTATCTGCGGAGTTCAATGTTTTGATAATATTTACTAATGAATAATAGAATTCTTATAAATTTTTTATTTGTTGTTCTATTTTTTACTTTTGTTTATATAGGTCAAAACACTATCTGGAAATTGACTATCTTTTCTTATATAATTCTAATCTATTTTTTGATCATAGTATAATTTCATTGTTTATTTCACATTAAATTTCAATTATCTATTATGTTTTTCTTTAAAAATAAATTAAGAATAAATAGATTAGAAGATTATGAATAAGAGATTACTTTAAATATTTCTCTTATACGTTTGTATTCAATATTAAATATAATAACAATTTAACTCATATTATTAAAGTTTTTTGAATTAAATAAATAATAATACATTGATTCAATCAAAGTTTCTATTAAATGTTTTAAAGACAAATTAGAATTAAAAATTTGTACTTATGTCGACTGTTCTGATTTAAATTAATAAATACTTTTACTCCCTAGGGCGGACAAGTGTTTACGGACGCTTTCCGACCAATCAGAAAGCACAATTAACTGTTAGTTCATTATTTCAGTTCAGTTTTTTTAATATATTAATTGATATATTTTAATTTTTAATATAATTTATTGTAGTAATAAGTTTTTTCGGATTCTACGGGGGTGAATATAAACAAGGATGGTCTGACTGTCATTATTTTAGCTAATATATTACATTATGAAGACTGCAAGACCGATAAAAATATTCATTAATTTATTTCAGAACAGTCAACATAAGTACAATTTTTAATTCTGATATGTGTGAAACTGCTTGTTGCATTAGATCAAGATCGAAAAAATAAGTTCAGTTTTTTATTTTTCGTATGTTACAATGGTTAAAAATTGATTTTATTTATGATCAAAGAAATGTATAGATCACCCTAAATCACCCGACTTTATCGCATATCATACAGACTGCATCGTGAAACCTGCCTCGTAGACGGTAACTGTATTATTAGTGCGGCTTACTATCATAAATGCTGTCGCGTATTTTGATTTATAATTTATTGCCAGAAAAAATTTACTTGTTCTTTAACAGACTGCATTTATTTTGTAAAAGAAAAAAAATATTAAAAATGGCCTCAACACTTTGTTTCCATATCTTTTTAATTCTGAAAATACTGTATTCTTCTATGACTACATATTAAATCATTGTGATGACATCCTCTAAGATCATATAAATCTGAATATCATATATTTGCAGTCCACCTGAACGAAATATCGAAATTTTATAACGGAATATAAAGGAATATAAAGGAATATAATAATATAAAGGAACAGTATCTACAATATTGTTTTATTTTTAATTTATTAGTATATTTTTATTAGTATAGTTTATTAACATATTTTCTCCAAGTAGAAATTGGTTTGGCAAAAAAAAAAATATATATATATATATATATATATATATATATACATATATATAATTTACATTCTATATAGGTCATTTTACATTCTAGACATCATATATTCGACCCAGGGCATAAGAGGAGGAACATGAGTGTGCACTGTCGGTCCTGCAGTTCCGGCAGGTCCAAGTCTTACAGACATCACTCCAACAACATTATATTGGCCTGACGTTGCATTTTTTTGCATTACTGGTCCACCAGCATCACCCTTAAAAATAAAGAACATTTAAATAATAGTAAACTAAGATATTTAATTGGAAAGTTTTAATATATGATATATTTTTCAAATATTTACTAGTTCGGATTATTTGAATTGTAGTCTGATCAGATAATACGGTTAGAGCAGATAAAATCAGTCTACCCCACCAAAGTAGTATGAAATATAAATACAATATTTTTATTATTTAATTTATCTGTCACAGTCATTACTTTTCTACCTTGAAGATAGGAGAAAAATAAACTTGGCACGAAATTTTGGCTTTGAAAAATACTAGTATTATAATTTTATTTTTAGAAAGTCAAATTGTTGAAAGACTAGCTTGGAGAACTAAATCAATTTTATGTGCTCCATTTATCTCAGATTTTTTCGATTGAAAAACAATTTGTAACTACTTAATCAAAGGTGAAAACACCTAAATTTTATTTTTTTTGAAACTCTGTTACATTCACAGTTTTTACATGATACTTACACCAGATGCTCCCTCCATAGATGTCGCTGAACCAGTACAAAACATGTATTCATTAAAAGCATTTTGGAACGCGAGATTTCGAGATTCTGCACTTTTTTTCGATATATCTATACATTGTTCACGACTAATTATAGTAGTATTCAAAAATTGGAGATATTCCGATGGTATCTTTGCCGCTGTTTCATGCATGTCTGATCTTCCCCATCCCAGAAGTATGACATAGCCTTCTGGATATGCTTTATTAGATGAAAATGGAAGTGGTTTAACGTATTGATTAATTATTAGAGTTAGATGTAGTTTTACTACTCCTAAATCAAAGGGATAGATAGTTCTGAAAAATCAAAAGAATATTGTACAGTTTTAGATGCTTTAAATATATAAATTATTTGGATGATTATTCATGCATTTCAAATGAATTGTTTACGTTACATAAAAAATTTTTTTACATATAACAAAAATATAATAATTATTATAGTATAATAGTATCTGTTGCTTATCTTACGTCATTTGATAGTTTAATTATGAGTTATAGATTATGAAATGCAAGAAGACCCTATGGGCTTACGGGTGCAGCTGGTACTTGTCGTGAGCATAAGCGCCACTGACTTCTCGCGTTTGTAGAAACGGTTCCCATCCGGCGATTCTCAGTCTACCCACTTCAACTCTAACATGTTCCTTTGAAAAAACTTCGATGTCCGATACACATTTGGCCGTAACTAGAATCCATAATTCATTAATAATAGTGCCCCCACAAAAATGAACTATCATATTAGGATCTACTCGGTATCCCTTCAACGTTGCTACATTTGGAAAAGTTCGTTCAGGTGCATCTTTCCCTCCATAAATACGCTGCACGAAGCCTGTAAAAGTAGAAAAATATGTAATAAAATTCATTGTCAAAGTTACATTTATAAGTTATCAAAATAGTGAGTAATGTTGTTAAAATCATTTTGGTACATGAAAAAGGCTTGGATCAGCATGTCATCTATCTCTATACCAGCACGGCACACCTCTCATCAACTTTATGTATCGGACTTAATACAGAAGCATTCTACTGACTCAATCATTACTATTATATGCTATGTAAAAGTGACTCAATCAAATTAACTTGGCTCGCTGCCTTCGGCCTAATAAAATTCTAATCCACCCATGAATAGATATGAGAAATATTATTCCTTGCCACAGATAGTTCAGTAATCTATACTACACCCTGACAAATTTACAGTTTTGTAAACTCTATAACTAGTATTTCCAACATTTTTTTAAATACTCTCAATTGTTTAATATACAATGACTTTTATGAATCATTTATGGATTAAAACACGAAATTACGATTTCGTCCAAATTTTACTATGATCGTAATCAGGATCCTCAAAACTAACATAAGGGTTGTTCGTACATTATTGTTAAAATTTCCAGCTCGATAGATTTTACTTGTTTTCAGTCTGCATGCAGAAATAACGTCCATCGCTTGGTTCTTAACCTTAAAAGGGCCGGAAAGCCGATATATCGGCTCAAAAACATAATGCTAGGATAGCTCTTTATCCTTAAGTAAATTGATGTGCTAAGTTCGAATCTGATCGGTTTGACCTTATCACTTCAGAGTCAAGGTTCATGAAGCTCATTGGAAGGTAGAACCTAGCAATAGGATTTGAATCATTGCAAAAGATATATCTTTATGTTTTTGACCTCAAATAAAACGAGAGATGAAGATTTCTCCAAGGTCAGGTTGAGAATATACTCAGGGAAATATTTAAAATTCGTTTTTAGATTTTGAGAGCGCTTGACACCGAATTTTCTCATTCAACCAATCGCATTTCTGTCAATATCATTATTCAAATAAATCTCTGAATCTATTCTTGTGGAAGTATTTTGCCAGTAAAATTACAGAAATACTTTTTACTAGAAACATATATATCGTCATAATTTAGATCGTACAATTATAACTGGAAATTTATTCTAGAAAAAATAATATAAGCGACATAACGTCGCTTTATATGTGCTTCCAATTATCGGTGCTAATCAGCGACGGAGGTCTACGATGTGTTTGTAAACAAAGCACATGTAAATAGTTACAGCGGTGCTTGTATCAATCGGCCGAGACCGGGATTTGAACTCGGATCACCGAGTTACTAGTCCTTCGCTCTAGCGATCGAGCCATCGTAGGCCTGCATTTGATCTTGAAGTGAACTTGTTTGACATCGAATGACCGTGATTATGAGCAGTTATGACCGATCAGATTCCAGATTTGGATGCAGCACATCTCAAAACCTAAAAATTTTTCATGATCCACCAGGGCCGGAATGCCGATATATCGGCTCGGTCCATGATAGTACCATTGTACATAGTTGACGGATGATGGTACAAGTTATGAGTTTGGACACTATCAAAGGAG
The DNA here is from genome assembly GCA_018907035.1 of Sycobia sp. Sy_11. NCBI lineage: Eukaryota > Metazoa > Arthropoda > Insecta > Hymenoptera > Epichrysomallidae > Sycobia > Sycobia sp. Sy_11. Next base: position 182,834 of record JACCIC010000212.1, on the reverse strand, counting down.
GTTTCGAAACCTCAAAATCCGGTCCTTTAAAGATGAATAGGTTTAAAAAAGTAACTTGTATAGCATTATCATACTATTTATAGCATTACTGAACATCAAGTCCACGATGGTGAGTAGCATGTAAATGAAACCGTTTCAAAATTGCGACTGCTGTATCACATTACCCGAATAATATTTAATTTATCATAACTTATCAAAATGTTTTCCACTACTTTTTTTTAGTTACCTAGAATCCACCTTTCAAATCTATCAACCCAAATGCTCTTTAATACCTTTTTGCAACATTTAAAATTGCATCGAAATTGAAGATTATTTATCGTTTATGAGGGACAAATTGGAAACATTAAAATAATACTAATTTAAAAGGAAAATCGTAATTGTATATGTAATTGTAATTAAATGTCTAAAAATTAGTAGTTACTGCGAATTTTTTAACAGTTATGATAAAAATAAAATCCTCATTGTTACCATATTGCTGTATAAAACATTACTTTTCTGATATAAAGCTTATAAATAATGACTTATAAATAAATACTGAAGTATATATGAAAAACTGTATATTCACGTATTTTGAAGCCTGATACATTTTATGTTGACGATAGAAACTTAATTAAACTTATAAATAATATACTTAAGATTATTGTAAATTAAAATGTGTTAAATACAGCCTTCAATAATTCGAATAATAAAATTTGATATAAGAACTGATTAATTCTTGAACTTACGTGCTTGTGCAACAACTAAAAGGGAGAAACAGAAAAGCAGTATTGACTTCATTTTAATATTAGAATAGAACTAAAGTTTCAGTTATATTCCTTATTACAGTGTTATGTAATGTTTCACTGTCGCTAAGGAAATACCACATGTGTACTGTTTCCATTCAATTAAATTGTATATTTACTAATGAATATTTTACTTATTATTTTGAATAATTTTTTCTTCAAAATTACGTATTTATAATGAGATTAAAATAAAAGAACAAAAATATGTAACCATATTTTGTAAGCACATTATATTGAATGCTTATAAAAATGTGATTTCAAAGTTGTTACCGTAATGAGTCGACCTTGCTAAAACTAACACATGAAGAAAAATTAACAAAAAGACTACATTTCCAAAATTTTTATTAATTTATTTGTCAATTTGATCAGAATATATTAAATTGAACTCCCTTATATATGTGAATTCATGAATGAAAGACCTTTTAAAAAAAAAATTAACTTAAAAAAAATCTTTATCTGCAGCATGCGTAGAAAATAAAAAATTTTATTAGTAGAATCCCAAATTTTTGTATCTAATTATTATTTAAAACTAAGAATGCATTAAATGCATTAAAATCATTGTAAAAAATTAAATTAAGAAAAAAGGTGATATTTACAGGAAATGATATATTTTGCCTAATTTTATTAATTTACAAAATAAAAGTTACTTTATATAATTATAGTTAGAGTAGTTCAGATGCTCACGAGTATGTGCTATTATTCGCTTATATATATTATACGTTCTTGGTACATAATTTTTGCAATCAATTTATGAACAATAGCAATTTATTTAGTTTTACAAAGAAGTGTCTCTTACTACCATTTTAATTTGACATGACATTTTAATTTTTAAAATATGTTTTCACTATCTTTTTAAATAAAATTTTTTAACATATTTGTATACGTAATAGTCGTTGTTTGAGCGTTTGAACCTCAAACGCTCAAACAGTGCTTTTCGAGAAAATATTTATATTAATAAATATTTTTATCAGTCTTACAGTCTTTATACTATAATATAATATATTAAATAATGACAGTCGGACTATTCTTGTTATGATTGCTGAAATAGAAATTACTATGAAAATAAGAATAATAATAATAATAATAACAATATTAAATTAAAAATAATAAAAATAATAAAAATAAACTATATTCTATTTAGTACAGTCCCTGAAGATGAACTGTAGTGATTCGAAACGTCGGGCATCGAAGGAAATTTTAAATTTAAGGAGGTGGAGGTAGTCAGATTGATTCAGGCTGATTTTTTAGTTCCAAAAATCTAATTTCTTAGATCGTTGTAGTGTTGCTCTGAATTTTATCTACTATTTTAAATCCGTGCAGCATTTTCATTTTTTTATCCAAAAACGAGATAATTAAAGCTCTCTTGCTTGAAGGAATATTTTTCAGATTCATTGTTTCCATAGAAAGAAATATGACACGATTATCGAAAAGTAGACTGAAGTCTATATGTATAAGTCTATAGTATGGTAATACAATGGATTCTCCGCCTGTTGTCGGAAAACCAGCCTTTTCATTTTGCTTGGTTCAATGCTTGCACTTTGAGCTTGTTCAGTTGAAAAAAAGTGACTATATCAAATCTTACAAACTTATAAAGTATTTTTTTATTTTTTTTTTCAATTACAATTTTTATATAATTTCCCCCAAGGCGATTCTTCTTTTAACTGACGATGTCGCACTTTAAGAGCAGAAATGCAGAAAAACTGATCTAGAATTCTTGTCCGATCGATTACGAGACAGCTTGCATCACGTTCTTGGATGGATTCTTATTTTTAAATATTATTTCGAATAAATAATCATTTAAAAACATTTAAGACACAATCTACAAATGTAATTTCTATAATATATCGCCTTATTATTTCTTGGAAATTTAGCACTATTTATATTTTATTATTACACTGTTTTCTGTTGTTTTTCTGTTGTACAAAAGAAGAAAATGTTTAGTTTGGATAGAGTCAATTTATCCAAGATATTTCAAGATTAATAACCAATTCATAGTAAAAAATAGGAAAACTATTATTTCTTCGGTTACTTTTGTTTACTACCAATTCGACGAAAAATGAACTAACTTAAATTTTCCGCTTATAACATTGTCTTTGTCAACAAAAGGATCTGTTTTGTCATTTATTAAAAAGAACTGGCTTGTCACACAGTTGAAATGTGTATACTAGTATACCAGTAGAATTATATATTATATTTTATTGTAATGCGAATAACATAAGAAGTGCTATTCAAAAAATAATTCTTTAATTGCTACTTGCATTATGTCTTGAGAATATCATTGTTTTAATTATTAATTATATTTAATGAGTACAACATAAAAATTAACTTGTGAAATAAATTCAATTAAGTTAAATTATTTTTAGTTCTACAAAAAACAGAATTTGCTACTAAAACTTCCTAAATTTTCTTATTGTCCTTATTTGAGTGGAGTTTAAAATCCCACCAATAATAATACTATTTTTTTGTAAGTCTCAGATCATTCCTTATCATGCTACGAATTATTCATTATGGTACGGTTAATCCAGTCAAGATAAAGCGGAGTCTTAATGTATAGCGTAGGCGCTCCTTTCCGTCCACACGGGTCCACTATTAACGAAACTATTCCTAATATTGTGTTGTTTTGAATGAGCGGAGAACCGGAATCGCCCTGAAGAAAATATAATAATTAAAATTAATAGATATTTTAATCAAACTTGTATCAAATGTGTATCTTATTAATAAATTTAACAATTTAAAATAAGCTAAGAGCTTGATCAAACACGAGTATAAAATATCAACGCACTTGAAATATTAGGCTGTGAGATGCGGAGATAGCTGTTCCTACCGCAGGAATTTGAATTGTTAAAAAAGGAGTAATTTATGTTTATAAATAAAATACGCCGTCCCAAATAATTAGAACATGCAGATTAAACATACATTTAGTACAACAGGGAAATTGTGAACCTTGTTGTTTAAAAAGCAAATTACACAATAATGTTTTCATTAATCAGAAGAAAAATTACACTCTAGCTTCACCATTGAATCACATATTTTAACATTTTTATTTAACAAAATACATAAATAAATAAATAAAGGTTCAATTGAACTTTTTTATTTATTTTAAAACGCCTTTTTTAGATAGTACTTACAAGACAAGCAGACTTTCCTCCGGTTAGAGGGCCAGTGCAAATGTGTTCATCTTTAATGACACTTGTGTTAAAGAAGTTTTTATAACTTTTCACTATCTCATCGAGGGCATTCGTGCACGTTTGCCGATCAATAATATCCACAGGTAATACTTGCATTATGTCAGGCGTCAAGTGTTTCTCTGCATTTAATGCGCTTTTTGCTCCCCAACCTGCTAAAACAGCTTCCCCTTCGGGATCTTCGGTATCTATTGAAAGTGGCAACGGAGACACCCATTTATTGAATTGCAACTCTTTAGCTAATTTAATTAATCCTATGTCGCTTGGTTTAATTAACCTAAGTCTAAAAATTAATGAACTTAGTTTTAATTATTCATTATAAAAATAAAATCAATAAACTTATATAATAATTATTATTATTTTAATTGAATTAGAATATGCTAGATAAATACCTTTAATGCCAAACGCAAACGCTATTTACCGAATTTATCTTTAAAAAATGGAGCGACAAAAACTATGTCAATCATCTACCTAGGTTTAGAAAGGAAATCGAATTAAGATTCAATATTTGTTGAAATGTTTTCACATGAGCAATTTACAGTAACAAATAGTATGAAGTGACTATCGATTATTAATCATAGTTCTAATAAGCATGATTAACGAAAATTACAAATAAGTAGAATGTATAAAAATTAAAATATTAATATTAATATCCAAAATAAATTGTCAAATGTAATTTTTTGTTAAAACTACGTTTTTTTCGATGTTAGTTAATTTATAAAAACTAAAGAATCTTTGAGCTATCCCTTTTTTTAGAAATAATTTTTAAAAAATTTAAACGCTGCTTAAACAGTCAATGAAACTATACGATTGTGATGCTGGTTTGTTCATATTAAAACTCTCTGAAAAAAACACAAATTCAAACGATATTTAACTGGATAAAGAGGAACCATAGTAATCCATAACATCGACCAATCAAAACTATAAGCATAAACAAATGAGACCAATCTCCTTGAAAATTAAAAAACCAAGAACACAAGATAGATTATTTGATTTAACTAATTTGTCACATTTATGTACTAAATATAACAGATTTTTAAATTCTGTCTGCTGGTTGAACCAACGCGAATGTGAGCCAGTAATGCCCAACTATTAGAAAAAGTTACCGATAGGTGGTGCGTCCGGCATTACTTACTTAGCATATCCAAATATTCAATATTATAATGAAGAATAATTATGCTTCAACTACTTCTGTCGTAATCATTGGAATATGATTTGTCAAATTTACTCACTGCAGCTTTCTGTAGTTTTCGTGCATATAATAAGATGCAATGGTGGAGACTTGTTGGGTCGGCTCCCATTGACTGATATTCCACTTGCCTGCTTTCACAACGACAGCGGATGCGGGAAAAATTATGTCGAATTTCTCGATGCAGTGAGCCGCTGTGAGGATCCAATACTTATCGAGGATAGCACCGCTGCAAATATTTGTGTATAAATTCGTTTCATATTCAAATTCTTGTATAATTACCAAGTTGGGAAAGTCATTTGGCTTCGCATTATAGCCGCCCACAAGTCGCATTTGCGATTCTGAAAGAATTACATTCATATATTGGCAAATTGATTTAACTGTAGCAATCAAAAATTAAATATTACAGCATTAAATATTTGTAATGGAATCATTTAATTTTATAAAAATATACTTGAAGTCTTTCACGATTTGATACACTTGCAAGTATTTTATATATTCTGATAATATATGAAATCCATTTATGACATATACATATTCTTATAAATTAAAATTTTGCTTGTAGAACAATTAAAAAAAAACGTATCTAAATTTAAAATCTATTGATTGTTCTTAATAGATACAAGCCTTCTGTATTACTGCTTGAATATGAACAGCAATATTGGATCAAACGTAAAAAAGACTGCATAACTGTTCAGGACATATTTACGTTTTTGCCGATTTGACGACGGAATTCAAGACTAATTCGCTTCTTTCGCCCTGTTTGAGGGAATACGAACATCAGACCACTCGCTCGTGGTTCAAAAACACGTTTTTCTATGACTATATCTTCTATTAGTATACATTAGACAAGATGTGTTTTTTTTGCGGTGTACGCACATAATTGCAAATAATTCAAATTAGTAGATAGTTCATTTATTTTTAATTTATAAATTTAGCTTACTATGCGAGTTAATGTGATCTCACGTAGACTTTTATAATTGTCTAACCACCAAATGTCGTTACTGAAGATCCATCAAGTGAATTTCAAAATCATAGCACTACCGAAGCGCCAAGAATTATTTTGGCAAGAGTCTTTTACATGATCTTTGAAAAAAATTATTTAATTTGAAAAAACTTTAATTTATTGGAAGCTTAAAAGTTATTTAATTAATAAATATATCCGTGAAGGTTAAGATAAGCTTATACCTATATTGTAGAACAAAGAGAGAATTGTAATAATAATTTAAATTAATCTTAAAATGCTATACAAAAAATTTCTATAAAGTTCTGGCTATACAAAGTATTTGAGGTAAACCTAACGATAATATTTCTTTAGAAATTAAAAAATAATATTACAACTCATAGTAATAATAAATCAATATGCATTTTCGAAGTACAAATTAAATTGAAAAAAGAATCTATTACAATTATAAATGATAAATTAAATTATAGTAAATATAAACCAAATTAATTAAATATAAACCAAAAATCATTCATAATTTGTTAATAATAAAGAAGTTTAATAGGAAGTTTATTTAAACTCTCTTTGTCCAAGAATGTTCGAATAAAAATCATTATCACATAAATTACAGATTACATCTTTTTATGAATAATTTGTATACATTTTTTTTGACCTACTTTTTTCTAAAAATTTTTATAATGCTTGCACGATACCCACTAATATATTTGATAAAATTTTATTGAAATAATTGTTATTATCTTTTATGAAGTAAATTTATAAATACTTCTTATAGGCAGTAATACCAATAATGTTTTAGATTGATTAAGTACAACATCAGTTTTAATAGATTTAAGGTTAAATTGGTTATGTACTTTTGAAGTTTTTATTAAAAATTACTATTAAGTTTATTTTTTTAATTATCAAATATGAACAAAACTTTAGACATAGTATGATTATATAGCCCTGAATATTTCCATTATATCATTATGGAAATATTCAGGTAAAACTGAGAGTTACAATGATTTCTAATTATTTTGCTAAACTATTCAAATGATCGTAAATTCAAGCTAGTTAAACACTTGTAAAATTTAAACAATTACATTTAATAAATTCAGTTTATAAAAAAAGAACACATATCAATTTATATGCCCATTTAAATCTAACAGGTTAGAATAATTTAGATCAACAATTTTGCTGAAAATGATACGTAATGTGTCAAAAAGAACAATTTTTTAGGTCGTTGTCTATATAAAGCTTGTAGATAATTACACTATATTTGTATAATTTGTACATTTGTATAATTTGCATCAAATATATAACATTGTTTTGTTAAAAATTTATTAAAAAGATTACATTCATAAGCATTGCAGAAAAGGATATCATATTAGATAAAATATTTATTAAGTTACAATATTTACAAACGTTTATAAATATAATATATAAATTACTAACTTATTAAAAGGTATTGAAATAAAATTTTATAATTTTACTATATTAATAAAATCATTTCTATAAAAAAAGTATACTTTTGTACAGAGAAAATTATTTAAGATGTCAGTTTTTCCTAAATATTAGCTAGAACTTGATAAATTTGTTTTATTAAAATTAATTAAAAGAAAATAAAAGTGTTCAGAAGTATAGTTACTTACTGGCATGTGCTACAACGAAAAGGTAAGAAAATATTATAAGAAATTTCATTCTCACAGTTTCAAATGAATATAAGCTATTATATGGAAGACAATTTATACCAACTATACTTTAGATTGCTCAATATTCTAATATATCATGAAGCATAATTAACACTAATTCTTTGTTGAACTATTTACCATAATCTGTTTGTTTAAATTTTAGTTAGCTTTCAATATACATTTTTTATTAATTTATTTCTTATTTTTCTTAGAGCTTCTATATAGATCTGTGGGAATGCATGTAACTGAAGAATCGTATTTTATCACTTAAGATTCTATGAGAATCGTAATAGTTGGATGAATAGTTAATTATACATATTGCATTAAACTATCGTAAGCAAATGATGATTGTGGAAAATGTATAATTCTATGATTTCTAGTTAATGATTATAGCTTCATAAGCCTAGGGGCGAACTGTTTATTCACTAATGTAAATTTTTCATTCAATTCATTGAACTGTAAAATATTGTCAAAATATCCTATTCAATACTGTGATTTTCTCAAATACTTTATAAATAAAAATTAATAATAGTACTTATGTCGACTGTTCTGAATTAAATTAAGAAATATTTTTATCGGTCTTTATACCATAATATATTATACAAATATAATGACAGTCAAACTGCCCTTGTTTATAACCACCGTCATTAATTAAATGAATGAAGCTTTTGACGTCTTCATAGCCATCGCCTTTGCCAGCCATAAAATAAATACACGTGCCATTATTTCTTTATCAGAAAGACATGGAAGAAATATTAAACAATTGTTTAGTTGAAAAATAAATTAGATAATAAAAAAGTCAAGTTATAATTACTGAAAAATTACTATAATTACAAATTATTATTATTATATAAAATAATAATATAATTTGATGTCATAAAAATATTCATTTTCCATAATGAGAATTCACTTTATTTTTTAGGTGACTCTTTATTTCCATATGGGCTGCTAGTTAAAATATTCTTGAAGATTCTGTCATGAATAAGTATCTAATCTATTCAAAGAACTAATTATTTTCATATATCATCTCCGTATGTTACAATTGTTCTCATATAAAAAATACATATTATTCTATCACTAGTGTTTTTGATTTTCTCTTTACTATATGTTTATATTATAAGATTGAAAAAAAGTTGCTTTTGATTTTTCGTCAAAAATTTCATGCAATCAGACAGATTTACATAATTATGTTTGTTATCAAACGATAAACAGAAATTGTATTGTGCTTATAAATCAAGTTTGAAAGCTTCATTTCATTATTGTAGAATAATATATCTCTAATTGTAGTAAATGATAATTTCCCTTTAATGTCTAGACGTAAAGAATCGATTAAATAAAACCTCTTATTTTAACAATGATTAAACACAGTACCTATAAAAAAAATTATCCTCATCAGAAATGCAATAAACTGTTGCGTATTACCACTAAGATTAGACCAATATGTTTCAAGGCCAATTGATGATAGGAAACACTTGTGCACGTCTGACAAAGGATTTATTAATTAGCAATCATATAATTACGAAATTTTTTTATATGAATCCAAGTATTTAATTTACAACCAACTATGAACGAATTTATGATGACTAATTGGATTAATTAACGAGTCAGAATTCGATATCTTATGGCTAGACAAAAAGTGTGAGTGGGAATTATATATAAGTCAATATTCCTGAAAACTAATCCCATCATGAAACATGGCTACAATAATATAACTAACTTAATAAACTAAGATCTCTTAATATGGATTTTAATATAATAGTCAAATCCAGAAAAAAGACAGCAGAAGATTATAAGTAGAACGTATAAGCCCTAGCTAGTTTAATTTAACAAATCTATAAAAAAAGGAATATGTATTACCAATAAACTATCCATATCTTTACTTTATTATGTATTTATTGCTGCTGAAGAAAGATATAGATATTTAACTAAAAATCCAACTACAACTAAAGTTGTGACAAAAGTTTATCTCAATTTAAAAATAACTTATGAAATGTGAGAAGATCTGCATTGCTTGTGAAAAACAGCAACATCAATCTTCGTGCATAACTATTTTCGATAAAATGAAAATGAGTATAATTAAATTGTCAATATTCTATTTATCATTTATGATAATACTCCTAAGTAAGTTTCTTACACATGAGTGAAAAAAAAGATGAGAATGTATGAGGATAAGACGAAAGATCTATGTAATAGCTATAATTATAGCAATATGTATGTGGACCAGATATGATGAAATGAATTCTTAAATGCCATAAAATCCACGTATGAATTTAAGTAAAATCGAGGGTGCTGAAAATTTTTGCCTCAGCAGATCAAGAATCCATTCATCTCTTTTGTTGCTTATGTAATTTGAAATGAGAACGCTGTGCATAGAAAAAATTGCCATATATCCAGAAACCAATTGAGCGCGTATTGCGAGAGCTTTCGCATGGAAACAGTTTAACTTCACTTCAATCAACTATACCGTGAATGGTACATACCATTCCATGTATTTTGTGAAAATTGCATTAATATCATGATAATATCATGATAATACATGAGTAATGAAGGGAACAAAATTCGCATTCCTAATTAATTCATAATCGGTCTCATACCCGAAAAAGAATAAGAAGTAAATAAATTGATGGAATAAGATTTGTATCTATACCGAGATAATATCTCGAATCGATTAGTATACATACGTCAGTTATCCTCAATATGTTACAAAGTTAAAATTTTATGGTTTACATATTATGAAGACCTCCAGATTACGAGCCTTATTTCATTTTAGTTCTTTTCTTCGTTACCTTCGACTAATTCATGATTTCCCACAATATTAGACTAAAATTTTAAATTTCTAATGCGGTTTATAGATGTATTGCTACATACGAGGGAAAATGAAAAAAAAATCATACGTTTGTGAGAAAATATGAAATCTATGAGAAATTTCAGCGAAGTGTAAAAGTTAGTTTTCAAAGTTATCAAATTTGAATTTTGTATAAGATTTCGTAGGAATGTAAACCATTCGAGATGATGAATCCTGAGGTCAATTAAATTACGATGACTTAAAAAAGAGCTTTCCAACCTTACCAAAACTATTCCACAAAAAATTAAATAAACGTTATCTGCAAGTTCCAAAAATTTTACGGATGTAGAAATTTTTGTTTACTTTTTTCATCGATAACGACAATGTATTCATAAATGTTAATATTGATGTGTGAATATATTAACTACTTGATCAATTTATAGCTAAATGTCTCGTGTGATGCTTATATACTATAATAGTTCCAATATAATGTATGACGTTGGCCATAACTAGACATTATTAAAACTTCAATTTAAAAGAGTTTGGAAGATTTTCAACGTTCTGGATGATTTAAAAGTATAAAATAACTTTTATGTAAGCTGAACATTTATTCAATATAGCGATAGAATATTTATTCGGAACTGCATGTAAAATAATTCTCTCAATAAATAAAAATTTATTCACTCCAAGTTGAATCTCAATCTCTTCTAATTCGTTGAATGAATCTGTAATAATATGTTAAATATATCGAAACCTGCAATATTCGAATTTTTCAGTAATCAGAAAATCTTAAATTCCTCCTCTTACAAAACGGTATGAAATAATTGTAATAATACTATTCAATGTATATAATATTCACACAATTTATAGAAATCTTAAAAAAATTAAAATTAAAAATTGTACTTATGTCAATTGTTTTGATTTAAATTAATAAATATTATTATCGGTCTTAGAAAATTCTTTTGTATTGAACATTGTGGTGATATAAGTACAATCTATACACTTCTCGCAATCGAGATCTAATTTATAAAAACGTTTACTTACCGCATTTCACACTAGAAACATTTTTTAAGACAATTCCTCAAATATTATACTTCTTAAAACTTTTTGTAATAAATACAATAATTTTTATATTTGAAATTAATTATAAAAGAAAGTTAGTTACCTTTTCAATTAGTTATAAATGCTGTGGAAGTAATTAGGAAGTAATTTTATGTATTGAACAATGAATTTAAATTATGCAATATAATATAAGGTAATATATTTAACACTTGACTCATTTCATAAAAGGGATACCTAAAATCGACATGTCTTTCGGCAATTAAGCAATGAAGAAGTTTTAAGGTGATTAAGAATTTTAATAATTTAATGTTTTTTTTAAGCTATATCTATTATATATTTATTCTTAAGAATTTTCAAAAATTTTTATGCATAGCTACAGCTGAGAAAATTACTAAAAGAAAAATTTAATGGTGAAGTACTTACTCTGACGATAGATTATAGCTTAAGCAGACTGCGTAATTTGCGATTAGAAACAAGCAAAGGCTTTGTTATTGGAAACAAATAAGAAATACAGAGGCATCCTTTTTCATTCCAAAAATTTATCTTCAAGATTAATTTAAACTTATTTTATAACAATAACAATACAATTAAATTATTGCATTTTACTCTAACGCAAAAGTTCTTTTCTAATTTTAAACTATAAAACCATAATTTGAACTAAGTAGGAAACGTAATACTTCTGCATAATTAATATTTACATTTATAAACATTTTTATAATAGTTTAAGATCTATATCGTGTTCATACGACCAAACCTAGTTTATATAATCTTCAATTTGAAGTATAAGTATAATAATCTGATAGGTAAGATTCTGTACATGTTTCATAAAGACAATAAATATCGTAATTTTTCCGCACTATTACATAATAAATAATAATATAATTTTCAATATTATTCACTGTATTATAAATTTATCTACGCTTGAATGCTTTTTTTCAAATATACAGCGTATACATGCAAACTTGATAATATTCTAAAATAATTCAAAAACAGTTCAATTTGACGATTATCCATCCATTAGCTTATACTCAATGTAAATGTAAATAGTTTTATCAATAATTTGAATTTAATAATCGACTTAAGTACGGTAATTCGAATGTATAGTTTCTATAATCCAGTCGATGAAATCAGAAACCTTAACGTATACAGTTGGACCTCCGACACGCCCACATGGTGTTGCCATATAAGAAAGAATTCCAACTATTTGGGGCACACCAGAGACATGATACTGAACTAGCGGAGCACCAGAATCGCCCTAAATGATACGTAGCACATGTTATTACTGTTATTACTATTATTACATATATATAATTAGCATTGATATAAATGAATAGTAGCATTTATGATTTATTACTATATTAGTGCTCAATGTGAAAAATTTTTCGTGTGATAACTTACAGTACATCCTGAATTCCCTTCACCGAGCGATACACTGCAGACGTGAGTATCGCTGATTATATCATCAGAATACTCCATACCCTCTTGTTCGAGGATCGCCTTTGCAAAATAACGGCATAACGAGTGATTTAGAATCTGTACATTTGTGGTCTGTAGAATCCGCGGAAATATGTGATTGCCGCCGGATACGTACTTTATTGCGCCCCAGCCGGCTATTATAGCTTTTCCAGCAGGATCTCCCTTTTTGGTAGAAAGGCCAATTGGAGCTACCGATCTATTGTAATACAGTAGCTTATATAGCTTGAGTAAACCTATGTCATAACCACCGACGGAACTGAAATTTTTAAAACGAACTGATTAAAAAGTTGATTCAATTTTTTCCAATATTTTATCTGCACGTAGAACTAAATAATATACGCTTATCGTGCCATCGAAATAACTATCGAACGTAACTAATTAGAATCGATCGGTTCATGTGTCCATGAGCCAGTGCCAGCGCGTAGAATTTATTATGGCGAAGATGAGTGGTGATTTTCAGACAGACTACTTCTAGAAATAAACATAGTGTTTTGTCCCTCGTGTGTTTGCACATGCTCAATCATAATTCTTCTTGATTTATGATGACCGATGGACAGTGCCTAAATTCTACAAGCCGTGATTGACCATGAACACTTATCGATTCCAAATAGTCTCTTTGGAATGTAATGTCGGAAATATAGTATATATATATGTTGCAAATCTAATCTAACCGTAACCGTCAATTTGAGTAAGCCCTAAACTTTATGAATCAACGTACTTCAAACCTCTAAACTTTGGATGCTTATGATAAGACAGAATGAAGGAAAACTGTTGGGTTGGCTCCCACCCGCCGATGTCTACTGTCCCCGCTAACAGGAACACTTGGAAAAATTTAAATTCCGTCTTTATGGCATCGATACAGTGAGCGGCAGTCAGGATCCAGTACGGGGCAATGATATTGCCAGCGCAGATATTTCGCAGGTAGGGCGAATTTTTCGAATAGGCTACGATCGACACCAAGTAAGGAAACTTGTTTGGTTTGGCATTGTGGCCGGCGATGATGGATAACGCTAAGCCTGCATTATAAGAAATGGATGATAATAACTGTAAGCAACAGCATTGAATAATGATAAATTTTCGTTAAAATGCCATACATCAATACTGTATAATACTGTGCAATAACATGATATTATATTGCAGTAGAAATATCGATGTAACAGTGAGAAAAAAAATTATTTTAATATTGTAGATTAGCTATAAACATTCTATCTTATTCAATGATGTCAAATTTTACACTTGTTCAAATTAAAAATTTAATTCAATGCAAAGATCATTTTATTTTAATATTTATCTTAGTGATAGTTAGAATTCAATTTAATAGCTAGAATTAAGAAAATATGGATTCATTCAGTTAAATGTTATTTTGCTTTAATAAATTAAATAATAGTTAATATGAGAGAAAAAGCATAAGAATTTTAACTTAATTAATATTAAATGAATAGTTCATAAACTAAATAATAAATTTATAGTTAAAGTCTGTTTAAATTTAAGACATATATAACTCACCTGCATATGAAAGAATGAAAAGGCATATTGGTACGTTAGTTTTGAGACTCATTTTAAGTATGGCAATGAATTTAGTCATGATATATATTTTATACTAGTTCATTAAAGAGTAACAGTGTGGTCTGATAAGATACAGACGTACACATAAGAATTGTATTTCTAATTTTTGTAACCATTTTGTGTGATTTTTGTAAATATTCTAATTAAAACGCTAATAGAAGGATAAACTGTTCTCTATGAAAATCTGATTCAATAATAATTTCTGTGCCCATTCAGTGATATAGCAGAAATAGATCGAGAATACTACTATACTTAAGTAATATTTTCCTTAATTTTTTCATGCTTTTGTGTACACTTATATAAGTGAAGCTAATACATGCTTCTGTCTTATTCAATAGATAAAGTTCACCACAGTTTATATTTAAAAAACAAATATTTTATATTAGATCTTGAATGTATTTTATTTGTAAAGAATTTAAAAGTGGTAAACATTAATTTTCAGTTGCAAATATTTATAAGTATGATTTTACAAATTTCTCAAAGTAGATTTAAATGAATCAATCTGCAATCAAAAATGGAAAATTTTTAATATCAATGGCATTGAAAATTAAATACTGAGGTTTTGAAAATTAAAAGAAATATTTTATATAGTACTTTCATCGATATAATCGAAAAATTATATAATTAAATAAAACTAAAAAAAAAATAATATTAAGAAATTTACCGCATAATTCTATTAGGATCTGTTAGAAAACGATATAAATATTATGTAATAGGACACATAAATTCATTGCTCATTTTATAGAACCAATACATACAGGATACATATTTGAAAGATATTGTATCAATGCGTTAAATCCACCGAGTTTTAACAGTGCTTGAATTTTATTTGAATATGTTCTTTAAACTCTGATCTAATCTTTGCATAATAAATGTGTAATTCAAAGAAATATTATTACAAAGCTGGAATTATAACAAAACTGTAATAATACAATAAATGACAATAGAAATGTCTACAGAATAAGCTGGAGTATAATATTCTATTCATTTTTAATATCTGCCGGCATGAGCAATTTTCAATTAAGCCTGCATTAAATCGAATTATCCGTTATGGTGATGTAAATCCAGTCTATAAACGACGACACTCGAGCATACACCGTCGGTGCACCTTTGCGCGCGCACGGTAGCAGGCTCCAAGAGACTATTCCCACTATCTCGTCCCGTTCGTTCTTCTTTCTCGAAATTAGGGGACCGCCGGAGTCTCCCTATAAGGAAAAATATACATGGGGCCTGATAGAAATGCCCATCGCAAAGCTTCGCGCCCACGCCCAGAGCCCAATGCCTGGGCATCGTGGAGCCTATCCCATACTTACGTTACAGGCGGAAATTCCGCCGTTCAGCGGTCCGGTGCAGACGTTGGTGGCTTTAATCGCGTGCTCTATCGTCTGTCCCTCGGTCAGGGCGACAGCGGCGACCGCCTTGTCGCAAGAATCCCGGTCGAGTATCGTCAGGGTGGCGGTCTGGAGGATGGCTGGATAATAGGGACTGTAGGTATCGTTCGTGACTGATCCCCACCCCGACAAAATGACCTCACCGGTCGGTTCGCTATTTTTCACCGGCAGCTGAATTACGGAGACGCTTGGAGTCAGGCGCAATGGCATTGATAGCTTAATCAAAGCGATGTCGTACGGATCGGTGGCGCTGGAAGAAAAAACCCAGATGTTAACGAATAATGACAATAACATTAATTGTAAAAGAGTTTGGGCTGGAGAAATAATTGTGGCGGAATTATCTTCAATTTAATTAGAATATTAACTATTTCTGTTTTCTCGAGTTCCATAATACGTGCATCAATGATAAGAAATCTATTCATCGATTTGAGTTATATTATCCGTGTATCAGATACACTATCTCAATATAAGAAGTGCAAAAAATTATAGATAAGCTTATCTATCATCTTTGATTAATCGAAGATAATTATACGTATGAATAAATCCAATCGAGAATAACCCAATTAAATATAATAAAAAAAATATTTGAGTATATAGAAGTAAAACGTGGCGGCCAATAGTGACTGTTTTGCCGTTGGAATTGTTTTGATTCACTATCGATAATTACTAGTCGCAAATAATGAACTAATGGATAAACATTGTCGTAATTACTGCAGGAAGGCCAAAAAATTAAAGTAGATTTTGCAAAACTCACACGTTACCAGTGTACCTTTCGTGCGGGTACGAAGCCCGAACGAGCACCGTCTGTTCCGTGCCTTCATTTCTCCAAAGATTATACTTGCCCGCTTTGACGACGAACATTCCGATTTTTGGAATCTGCTTCGTACAGTGGGCTGCCGTAAGAATCCAGCGCTCGAGGATTATACTACCGCTACAGAAGTGCGCAAAGGGAATTATCGGCGGCAATCCAAATTGCAACGACACCTGATGGGGAAATTGACCGCGTAATGCATCGTGGCCACCGACTATTCGTGCCCAATCCCCTAGATAAACAAATCTTTGTAATATCCGTCTCGGTACGCATTCAATTAATTACGTCAAGTAAATGTATAAATGAAATAAGTAAATATTTAATATTATATAAAGTACTGTTCTCTTGTTATACGTACTTCCATGTGCAGTAACTAACAGAGAGGCCAGAAAATAAAACTTCAATAGTATTTCCATCACGAGTTCGCCACAATAACTTATTCACAGAAAGCAATTGCAATCGATGTAAGCCTGCATAGTGCATCTGATAAGTTGTTCAAAAATTACTTTATCATTTACGAAGGTCGTACGTCAGTCACAGATATAGAACAAAACGATATCAGTGCAACAGTGTATTAATAGATTTAGCTTTTTCATTACTAGGTAGATGTAGCAAAAATGAACTTGTAATATCCGAATGTTTCTTGACTTACAGATGACATTTAATTCCAGATTGAATACCAGCTAACAATGTGTATTTGTTATTTCCCTGCTAGAGATTTCGCCAAAAGCAATTATAATTGTTATTTTTGCGAACGATATGAAAAAATTATGAATGACTTTGATTGTAATAAGAAAATATTTTATTCATATGGAAAATGAAATCTGAGCATTATAATAACAGATCGAATATTTACTCGAATTTTCATTTCTTGTGTCTTATATTTATTTTTGTAAAATGTTTAACAAGTAGTATCGTTTTATAAACTCTTTTTACATACTGTTATCGAAAAGATTTATTTATTCAGATACGTCGTGGAGATAATGGCTTATTAAGTTAATGGCAGATTAATTTACAGATTATTTATTTACAACAGAATTCAAAAATAGCGGGTTGAATATATTATAATGTCCTTTTTCTACTCAGTGCCATTAATTTTCGGCAATTCTTTCGTGAATCCAATCGACGAAGGCTGACGTAAGGGTGAAGATAGTTGGCGAACCAGATCTACCACATGGATACGGTCCCCAAGAAGCAATACCGATCTGAATGTACTCTCCGTTCTTTATTTGAACTAGTGGATCGCCAACATCGCCCTGTAATGTTGATATCAAAATATTCAGCAAAAAGAGAATTCGGCCTCTAGTAATTAATACTTTTTCTCGATAACATTAATAATAGAGTACACAGAAGGTGATTCAATTAAATATTTATAATATTCTATAACGATATTTCTGTGTCAGATACGAAAGATTCAGAATATACAGAAAAAAATAAATAAATAAAAGAACGAAAACGCAGTTGAATTATACTGACGGTGCAGGCGGCGATGCCCTTGTCGAGAGGACCCGTACAGAACTGCAGATCGGTAACGATCTCGGCCGACGCCCATGCGCGCAGGGCATCGTTGCAATAATCCTCGGTGATAATTGCGACGCTTGCCACCTGCAGCACCTCGGGCAGCTTGGTTATCAGCCCGGACGATACGGATCCCCAGCCGGTCAGCAGCGCCGAGCGGCGCGGCACGCCGAATGCCCCCGGAAGCCGGACGGGCCTCACGCGCTCGTTCAGCTCGAGGGGCGTCCTCAGCTTCAGCAGGCCGACATCGTACAACTTGATCGGCTCGAAGTTTCTGGAATCGCAGCGGGCGGTAGGAACGGGCGGTGGGAGAGGGAATGCAAATGTCCATTAGTGCGCGTGGAATCGCTCGTTTTAAGCGGCGAGGCGCGCGTCGTCAATGCTCACGTCCGATATCTCTGGTGAACGAGATGGAGGAGAACCTCCGAGGTCTGCACGTACTCGCCGTCGCGGCGCAGCTCGTGCTTCCCGGCCTTGACCAGCGCCTTGCCGATCCTCCATGGGATGAAATTGATGCATTGCCCCGAGGTGAGGACCCAGTGCTCGTTCACGATCGATCCGCCGCAGACGGGCTGGTATTTGATTATCGGCGGCGCGCCGTGTTGGATCAAGATCTGGTACGGGAACTCGCCGGGAAGGGCGTCCGTACCGCCTGTGATATACGGCGCTGGGCGCGCACTTGAGGCATAACACACTGAAATTTAGTCGTTACGAGGAAGATTAGCAAATGGTATTGAATTTTTGAATAATTAAGTTATTCAAGAATAATCGAATGAATTTTAACGCTTTTGAAGCATATATTATACAGACAAGCAATCTATAAAAGTGATCGGTGAAAACCTTACCCTGAATCAAAATGAGTGCTGTCCAAATTGGCGTTGCAATTGACATCTTGGAAAGAAAGTGTGCTAAAGCAATGCAAGCTAGCATATTATATATACACAAGGCATCGGCAAATCTGCATAAAATTATTCATTATCTGTTGCTGATAATCTCATTTCTTTATTAAATCGATCTTATTATGATTTTTTTTCATCTAATCGTACAAATGTCAACATAATTATATTTATACAATACTTATTATAAATATATTCAATGCTATTTTCTTCAATCCCTGTTCGATTCTTTAAATCGAAAGTACAATTTACTTTACTACTCTATTAGTTACTACTTTACTTTACTAATATATACTTTACAACTGTTTTTTCATTTAATTGTACTAATAAATATTTTTTTAATACAAAAAAGTTATATAATCTGAATGATATTCTTTTCATAACAAAATTTAGGCTTTTCTGAAATTCTTGAGAAACTATTTTCTTAATCATTTTGTTCATAGTAAAAATTATTCTTTTGACTGTTATATCACTATGTTGTATCACTATACACTAATGATACCTACAAATTTTTTTATATAAATGTAATTGATAAATTTTGTTCAGTAATATATTATTCATTAAAAAATTTTATCTACTAATTTATTATTGATTACTGCATTTCGAGCACACAGAAAATCGCCCACGAACATTTAAACACAATAGGAGTTGATTTATAATAACATATTCTACAACATTTTTTCATATCAAGTAAATTTTCGCCACAGCTATAATCCATATTTTTTATTTATGTCCAGATTAAAATTATCTTTGGGCTATTTAATTGAAAAAATGCTGTTTTCAATTTTAAATAAACTATATATTTCATTGAGAAATTTTAATAAACAGTTTTTTTCAATACCAAATTTCTACGTTAGATGATTATGAAAATCTTGCATGCGATTTCCTTGGGAAAATAAAAATTCAGTTAAAAATATTAGTAAATAAATACTTCTTATCTCACGGAAATTAAATACAACAAACTTGAAAAAACAAGCAATGAACACAAATGCAATACAATTAATCACTGTCCATTAAAAACTGGAATAGCGTCATTTTGTTTGAATACGTAATCAGTTCTCAATTATTCTCTTCTCTATCCAATCGTTAAAGGCGGAAACACGAGTGTATACCACGGGCGAGCCGGTCATACCGCAAGTTGGCGGGGCCCACGATAAAATACCAATGAGAACTGCTGGCTTTTTTCCTACTTGCTGCACCAGTGGATCTCCAGCGTCACCCTAGAATGCCAAAACGAATTTTCAAGATATTTCGAATAATTCCATCGACATTTTCATCCCTAGCCAAATGCTGGGGCGCGCCCATTCAATGCCGCTTTCGCAAGCGTTGGAAACGAATACTTACGACGCAAGCGGTTACGGGCCGATCGAGGGGCCCCGTGCAGACGTGCTTGGTCGTCAGTCGGCCCCTGTTCATCGCCGAAACCGTCACTATCGCGTCCTCGCAGTCGCTCTGTGTCAGAATGGTGACGTTCGCCCATTGAAGAACGCCCGGATACTGGGGCAGCAGGCCCACGGAACTGGCGCCGAAGCCGCTCAAAATCGCGTCGCCATTGGGGAACTCGCCCATCTTGGGCAGCGCCACCGGCTGTACGCGCGCGTTCAGCTTCAACGGCTCGTTGAGTTTGAGGAGAGCGATGTCGTTTTGCTTGATGAACGAGCCGAGCCTGTAACGAATCAATCGACCATTATTACGCGCGATATCGCTTGTTTGCTCGAAAAACAAAAAAAAAAAAAAAAGGGAGAGAGGAAGAAAAAAAAACCCCTCGCCGTACCCGCTCGTGAGGCCTCTGTTGACGATGACGAGCAGCACGTCCCGCGTCTGCACGTATTCTCCCTTGTGGCCGCGGCACTGCTGGCCGGCCCTCACCTGTAAAATCGCGCCGATCGGCTTTATTCGCAGGACGTTGCATTGGCCGGACGTCAGGACCCATCGCTCGTTCAGAATTGAACCGCCGCATCGGAAGACGGGCGCGATCAACGGGAGCTTCAGCATCACCGAGGCGTAATGGGGCAATTGGCCGGCCACCGCGCTCTCGCCGTGCGATATCAATGGATTTGGGCTTGGCTTTGCATCGTGCGACAGGGCAAAGCAGCCTGGAAATTATGAGAATAATTGTGTCGAATTAACGGCTGACGTTAATATGTGACTTGCGCCTTGTAATGGATGAATTTATTTCCAAGTAAACAACGATAATGACTTTGGTAGAATTTTTCTAAAATTTGTAGTTAGAAATTTGCTTAATTTTATAAATATAGAAAATATAAAAACGCAACCTTTTTAATATGTGTATACTATATATATAATATACACACGATACAAATTATAATCTTTTTTAGTTAGTATTACTCACAGGTATAAAAATGGTAAACCTTGCTTACCTTGCACAAATACAAGCGCAACGAGAATTATCAGAAAGTTTGCCATTTTGCGGGCGGTCAAATCAGAACCGTGAAAAATAATTTCACGCCACTCACTTATATACGAGTCATTTCATTGTTAAATTAATAAGAATTCTTCCATGTTGATGAGCGATTACTTTTGCTAAAAGTATAGAGCATTATCTGTACTGATTTGCTTCGGAAATTTTTCGACACGGGCCGAAGTTGCACATATGACTCACATATCGCTTTACCGATCTTATAAATCAATTCAATTGATGATTGTTCCCCGAGTGCCTGCAATATTTTTTTTATTATATTTATTCATTCATTTGTGTTTCGTATTTAAATCATATTTTTTAATCTCATACATTAGATGAAAATAAACAGGATTACTGGATTCTTTAAATAATGTTTTTAGATCGATATCTAAATGTCCACTTGACTTTGAACTTGTCCGTTACAGCACCTCTCCGTTATTTATCTGGGTCTGCTAAATAAAAATAATAATTTTACAGACACTGACTTCAGTAAACGTAAACTTATCAAAATATACTGGACTTTAGACATTCGATAATTGAATAAAACTTTTTGTTAATTAAAAATATTTATTACTTTTTCATTTCATTGCTAATAATAATTTTATTTTATGTTTCAGGTAAGTCCAATCTCATATAGATGGCGGCAATTGGAAATTGCAGTGTAGTGCAAGTAAAATTAATACATGCTCATACAATTTTATATCAATATTTTGATATTTACTCATAAATAGTCTGTGAATTAATATAAATTAAAAATCATATTAAAATTTTAATTATCAGATAATATCAGAGCCCTAATTGAAATCTCAAAAGCTGTATATACGTCTTACCAACTAGGAGCTGTTCGGATCGATGTGTCACTTGTGTAAATTACCTCTAAATTAGGTGTCCTTGATTTGACGTGAATTTAATTATAAATAAAATTTAAATAAAATTTGTAAACTAAAATAAACATATTTTAATAGAGAACCTGAAACATGGATAAATTATTATTTCTGGAATCTATAATTTTTTATGTACATATAAAAACAACTTTACACGAATATACCGCAATTTATTTAATAATCGAACATTAGAACTGCAGTAAAATATAATAAAGACGGTATTTTTTATTACAAAGGTTAAAAGGCAGAAAAAACTTTCGTTTCGATGGACAGTTTCTATAATATTAAACAAATAATTTTCTTAAAATTGCCGCAAAATGAAATTCCACTGTGGGCTCTCCAAAACAACCACGCATTCGCGTCTAATTGGAGAAAAGCATGGATATAATTTTAATTGGAAACTGCGCGCTCACCTGCACAACTCACCCATCTTCCCGCGAATTTGACAGCTTTTATATTGAAAAAGTTCCTACCTCTCCGCGCTCTGTGGGGGCGGGGGAGCTAAAAGCACGCCTGTAGTAACCAGACGTTACCGAGAACGGGAGCTGATACAACGGTAAAATACACAAAAAAAACTAAAAAAAAAAAAAAAAAAAAAAAAAACAAACACAGATGGACAGTCCGAAAAAGTGCATATTTTTTCGGTGGCCTCCGCATTCGCTCTCCTTCCGTGTCTCTGTATATTTCGAGACGGGCAACGAGTAACAAGTAATAAACGCGATAATTAAAAGTACGATGATGGAAATTGGAGCGAGGTTTTATTTAACGCTGAGAATAATTAACCTTTCGAAAATGAGCTTATCGCCCTGGAAACCTGCGGTCCTCTCTGATTTCTCTCTCTTTTTTTGTTACAATTAATTGCAAAGTTGAATAATATAATTTTTTGCTCGTTAACAACTAAAAAAAATTACAAAATTGTTAAAAGTAAATAGACCGTTACATAAATATTTAGGATTAATTATTGAAAGATTTTCACGATTCAATAAAATTGTAATATGAATAGTTCTTTTTTTTAGCATAGATTAAATGGAAAGTAGACAAGAATCCATTTCCAGTGGAACATAAATAAATATTGTTAATCTCTTGTATTATTACGTTTGATGAAATAATGATGCGACTATTGGGTTTTGTAAAGCTTCACAGCCGCGTTCACACACGCATACATAGAGGCGATGGTAATTTCAGTTCGAGTTCATCCTCGAAAAATTGAGCATGTCATATTGATAGATAATATTCATTTACGATACTTAATTCCTTTGGTATATTTATTTATACTCTTTATCATGCGAAATTTTTTTGCCTAATTGAGAAACACTTATTATTTGAAAATATAAATATATCCAGTCAATTATTGATCAGCAAAAGTAATATAAATACATTTTTAATTCGTATCAACCAAATCCTGTGAAATTTACAGTTAAGTTTGGTCATCAATTGTCAATAGAATATAGACTGTATTTACGAGTAATAATCTAACGTATAGGCCGCTACAGTTTTCCACGAAGAACATTTAAAGTAGTAAAATCGATAGAAATTTTTCATTGAGAATTCTTAGCATTCTAAACTCTGACAAGGAAAAGCTATCAAAGCTATGCAGATTTTGGATTTTGTCCAGTGAGCCAGATAGCTTGGATTACCACCAATTGTACCGTGTAAAGTACTGGGGCCTAAAGCTCTCCCATTTTCAAAACATATTATTTCTTACTTACATATTAGATATCGATTTCGACCAAAAAAATTGTCAATAAACAAGCATTCATTTCATAAAAACGATAATATGAAAGGAAAAATTTTTTATAAGCTCGATAAGGCAGGAATTCTACAAGCCAATAATGAGCATTAGACCATGTTAGTTATATACCACATCCTTCACCAAAGGAAAGCCCAGGAAATCGACGTTGTAAATTCCACCCACCCAATCTCACCCTTCTGACTTCCCATTGGGTTGCGCGAAATTCGTCATACTTTTGTCGCGCGCCGAGTAGCGAGGCTGGGATTCGTGCCACTACCGGCGCCATTCTAATTTCCGTGTCGGGCCCGTCCCTCTTTCCGTCTCGTTCCAGTCGCGTCCTCGTGTGTGTGATTTTTTTTCACTCTTTTTTACTTCCCCTAAATATGAGTTTTTGAGTATACTTGGGTATGTCGATAAGCTATTTAATTTTTGTATTTTTATCGGATATTAAGAGTCTATAGAGGACTAGTGATTTGCCATCATATACTCATCAAATTCAATAAAACTTGTTAGGAAACTTAGGAACACCTTCCTCCACCATTGTAAGCCTTTTACTAAAGACTAAAGGCCAAATGACTTTACTAAAGACAAAAGGTAAAATGAAATATGATATATCGTAAATTTTGTCGAGGACCATGAACATTTTCTAAACAGCGTGAATCCAATGCAATTATAGAAGTATTTATAGAACAAATTTTTACCAGGGACTAGAGTAATTTAAGTAATGATATAGATATATAATATCGAATTTGCATGATCCACGTAAAAATTGTAATGCGCCATTCCTCAATAGTTTACATTAAAATATTATGAAATAACATTTCAATTTTTTAAGTTCAATTTTGGAGTTGAATTTTTGTATGTTGAAAGATCCAGGAGAAAGCTTGTCTGGATAATAAAATAGACACTTTTATTGATCTAAATCTAGTAATAGTCACAATATATTTAAAAAATTATAATACTAGATACACTTTTAATACAGTGAATACTTAATTCTACGTCAACTCTGACACACGCACACGCGTCCTGATCTTTACACGATCGTTCCTCAAAAACTTCTGTCTCTTCTGACCTGTCGCTCCTAACTCATAACGTTCGGATACCTATACTTGTTCTGACCTGCCTAATTACTTTTCTTCCCCGGATTTTTCTGCATGCTGTCTTTCAATCGCGCAGTTCATACACATACAAGTACCGTTACATTAAGCGGTACATGACGCACCCTACATGATGACTCTAACAGTATCATTTAAGTAATTATTGAATATTTAAATTTACGTAAAATTGAATTATAATTTGAATCGATGATAGAGGGTCTCTATATGAAGTGAATGTAATGCAGTACAAGACCTTTTTATTGTATGACAATATAAATGCATTAAACATGATGATTTATCCTAAAATGTTCCGCAGAAGTAAAATTTGATATAACTGAAGGTTAAATATATTATTAATCTATTATCATCATTCAGTGTCATTCGATTGTCAGAATAGTTTTATTATAAATTTACGAAACGCTTATGTAGAAATTTCGAAAAAGACCATTCATCCGATTAGAGTATATGCAACATCAATTTTGATTGTATTTGACTATTTAACTTATTTTAGATTAGTAGAAGACCTTGCAATAAATCAATTTATAATATGATAAGGGGAAAGAAAATATGTAAAAAGTAAATTTTGTCTTTTTATTATAATTTTTTAGTTAAATGTTGAATTAGAAAAAGTGCAATTTCTTTATTGTACTTTTACACGTTAAAGGGTCGATTTACAGTTTTGAAAAAACATTGTCAACTATAAAACATTACTGCGATACTATATTTCATTAAATTTTGTAACTAACACTTGGTTAGCGGTATTTCTTAGTCTATCCTTGGACTGTAATTAAGATTATTCCTTTTTCACCCCACAAAATGGAGCATTCTTGAAATCGGAAGTCGCACATATTAAAGCCTGAGATGCCGAGATATAAATGTAGTCAGCAAAATAAACCGTCGCGAGTCTGAAATGTAAAAGGCAGGTAATTGCGAATGTTGTAGGTGGTAGATGAGAAGAGGATCCCATTTTGCATCTTGGAAACGAAGTACATATATCCAGCTTCTCATTTCCCTATCGTGATCCTCTGCTTTATTACCCCATTAACCGTCCTCGTGATTTACACAGTGGCCCCGCTCGACCTGCCCCGTGGAAAAACGACCCAGGAAAAATGGTAAAAATTAGAAGGCGAATCGGGAATGCGCGAGAATAATATACGTGACGCTGTACCGTTGGATGAGGGGAGTAACATCGTGAGATCGAAGACGAGGAGGCAGATTTCGAGCGGAGAGATTGTCGTTGGGTTTCGGGCATCACTGAATAATTTTATATCGATTATTGTGAATTCGGTATGGTAATTCATTGCGACTGTTTAAAGCAGGTCAGATACGACAACCAGCGGTGTGCGAATCTATGACGAATAATATCTGTTCCTATGATAAGCATAGACCTAGATGGGCCCAGAAGAAACTCTTGTTTAATATACGATAGGATAATTGAGACAAATTTACTGATAATTTACTAAATTTACTCGATGTTTACAATTAGTAATACAATGTTTCTAAAAAGGTTACTGTTGACAGACTTTTGCCAATAACATGAACAAATATTTCGTCCAATTTGAAATAGAACCACTAAAACGGGCATTGCAATTTCTAGGGGCCGAAGATTATATTATTCATTTTGAAAAAATTAATTCTGATAATATTCTTCTTTTATTCAAATTATTATTCAATGTCGGTATATATGAAAAATTTTGTACATTAACGTACAGCAAATGTGAAATACAATGGTCACGCGGAATTCGCGGCTCAAGAACAGTGTCATTTTTGTACATTAAATGAGATAAATATTCCACTTTTTCCAGAACGTGCATATGGTTAACAGCACGGTTCTCTATCAAAAATCGGATGAATGTACTAATTTGAAATAAATGCAAAGAAATGCAATATTAAAATATCTTGAAACATAAGGTACGTTCTGGTATAGACTATGAATTCTAAATGTACTGAGTGACTCGGTTTTTCACTCAGTGCGGCGATGCTTTACATGGCTTCAACAATCAAATACGGATTAGAAAACCGAGTCAATGTTTACGAAATGAAATTTCCAGAATTACGAATGTAATAATTACAGAAATTTGCTAACAGTAAATCCACGAAATCTTGAAGAACTACTCGATTATTATTTCAGTCAGCATTTCCATCATTTATTATCTCATTGTTTGCTCCGTCGCTGGCCACAGTCGTTCGAAAGTAAAGAATGCCTTGGCCAAAAATTGCGCTCCCTCCAACTCCCACCTCCATTCGCGCAGGTGTGCAGTCGGTGAAAATAATCTCTTGCGCGCACGAAAGCAAAATGGGAAGAAAAGAGGGCGAGAGAGAGAGAGAGAGAGAGAGAATACGAGGAAGGGGCAGAGAGCCGGAATTTCCTCCTCGTTCCGGCGCAAAAAGCAGACGGGATAGAAACAATGCGTTTGCGCATGAGCGATCCCGGCGCGGTGCGGTGGCTCTTTCAGTGTCGCGCGCGCATAGCGAAAATCGCGCGAGTCTGCTCTGGGCTGCCCTCGCCACCACCACCCTCCCGTCTCCCATCCCCGTCTACCCGGTATTATAAGGCAGAACCCGGTGGCGGGAATGGCGGGGGAGGGAGGCGGAGGCGTACAATCTCTATAATGGACTCGCTAAAGCGTGTACAGAATCCGAGATCCTAACGGAATTCCGGGGAAGCGCCGAGCCTAGCGCGATATCCCTATGTGTACGTGTATATGTATATATATATATATATATATATATATATATATATATATATATATATATATTCCAGCGTGCTTTCCATTCTCGTGGCTCGCGGGATGGAAAGCTCGACCCCTGCCCCCTCACCCCGTGCCTCTCACGTCGAAGCGAATTGGTTTATGACAAAAAGTCAAGTCTAATTCCGTCCGTTTCGTGGACCAGCTCGCGGAATTTTCGAGAGGGATAGACGCGCGAGGCGACGCGCGAGGGCTCCGGCACGGGCTATAATTTGATCGTATGTATACGGGGATCGCCGTGTACGGGGGCATCGGCCCGGAAGGCGCGCCTATCTCTTTTCCCCGTAAATGGGCATGCCGGGATTTTTGCGGTACTCGAGGGGTGTGGGTGTGGAAGTTTCGGGACTTTGTAGGGGTTGATTAAGTACGGTTTAACATTAGTCAATAGTTTTTTGTCAAGAATAGAAAGATGGACAAGAGGAGTGTACAGTAACCGGCTAAATAATCGTTTTGATACATAGTATTTGTATTAAATTAAAAAAAAAATGAATGCTTAAAAACAACGAACCTTTCTTCCATTCCAAGTAGATCTTCATTCTCTTTATTTTTAATTAAATTCGGTAGGAAATAGTATTTTTTCGTTAATTTCGCTATTTAGATAGTTATTAAATGTCTTATCTTCATTTGTTTCCATATTTTCAATACATAATATCTCTGATCTCGATACCTATGTTT
Source organism: Sycobia sp. Sy_11 (assembly GCA_018907035.1). Lineage (NCBI taxonomy): Eukaryota > Metazoa > Arthropoda > Insecta > Hymenoptera > Epichrysomallidae > Sycobia > Sycobia sp. Sy_11. The sequence goes on along the minus strand of JACCIC010000212.1, from coordinate 153,982 downwards.
TTAATGCCAGGTTGATCGGTCACTGCAAACTTACCTTGTAAGTATATACCTGGGAACGCTCGACTAGAACTCCTTAAAATTGAATATTAAGTAAAGATAGACAAATTCTTCATGGTTTTGTATAAAATTTGCAATTTATCAAGACATAAGATTATCTTGTCATTCGATTACGTTAGCTTTATATACTTTATATCTGAAATAAATATTTCAGGCAGCTATTTGAGAAAATTCAAAGATTTTTTCACGATATTTCAGTCTTTCACGATACTAATTTTTTCTTAAGTGTTCTTAACATTTTACAGTATTTTAAAAAGATGCAAAAAAATCTTTTTTAAATGACGAAAACGATTTCAAGGCTTTTCTGAGGAATGTTTTTGAACACTGCGGAACTATCAAAAACAATTGTAACAGGACCTTTTTTCAATTTTTTCTTTAATTTTTTGTTTCAAAATAATTGTACATTCAAATTCATAGCTTAGAATCGTTTTAAAAAATCACCCAGGCGCCTACAAATTTCGTTAATATTAAATGATAATAAAGCCTGATCTTGTATATCAATATCACGTAATTTAGAGCTATGATTAAAATATTACTTTTTGAAACAAAATAATTAACCTTCAAAGTGAAGAAAATTTTAATATCTGATTGTATATTACCTTAATTTTCAGACGTACAATTACGAATGATACTAAGTGTTTCTTGTGTAATCGAAAATATTTATATGCCGGCAGTCACTGTTTGTTTTTGTTTGCTATAAAATTTGTTCGAAGTTTTTTCAAGAAATGCAATGTAATATAAAATAAAAAATATAAGGGGCTTTTAAAAGGCTGAAATGCGATCTAAAACATTATTATTCTATTAAGGACGTCTACTAAGAAAAATTACTAATTATTAAAAATCATTTGCCATAAGCTCAAATCTTTGTAAAATAATTTGGTCTCGTATAAAAAATTAAAAATTATTTTCAATCGTTTAACATAAATATGCAGTCATTTGCGATCGTACGAAAACCTAAATTCATTCTGATCCTTATTCTTCAACAAGCTCTCGAGCACTATTTTAATTATTCACGGCGCAACAATTGCTCAAATACTGACTGACAAGAAGCAATTGTACATGCATTTTCTTTCGGCATTCTTTCGAAAACATCGCCCCTCCCTCTTTTTTTGTTTCTGCGTATCAATCATTCTATGAAGCAAAGGAGAGGGGAACAGCGTTTTTACATCAGCCAACACGACTTATCCATCTTGCTGAACTATTGTTTATTAATAGTGTCTGTGGCTCTGGGTCCGCTGCAATTTATGGCGGCTTTACGGCGGCCGAGTTTTTCCGAACCGGTGGGAAGTTTACAAGCCGAGAACGGAGTAAAAAATAGATGGAAAAAAAACAAACAAACGAAATAGTGAGGGGTAGCAAAGGTCAATGAAGCATATGAGGTCGAATGCGACTGGTTCTAATTTACGACTATGGAGCTTATTTCGTAATTAGGCACGAAGATGAATAGATAAAATTTTATGCAAAACGATTAAATATACTAATCGGAATGGCGTAGCTTTGACTTTCAACTATATAAATTAATTTTCAAAGCGCTGGACTTCCGGAGCACGAATGAAAACGCTCTCATTCAATTATAAGTTTACGTAGATGATGATCAATTAATTATTTAGTGTCACTAGTAAAACCTATCGATTTTCTATGTAATTTTGATTGTATTCAATCAAATGTAACGATAAGCCTTAAAAATATTGATTAATATTGAAAGCACTTGAATATTTATCATGGAATATCATTTAATTAGTGACTGAAGTTTTATGGCAGTTCAGCTATCTCCCAAGCATAAACTAAATATAGCATAAACTAAATATAGCATAAACTAAAGCAGCTGAATAGTTATTTCAATATATCTATATAATAAAGTATGAGTAGAGATAGAAATAGCAAGTCAATAAATGAAAAATTAATTATATAATAAAAATTATAGCATATTACCGCTACCTTCGGTAAGGAAGCTTATGTTAAAGCCAGTATATTATTAGCAATATTTGTTCCACCTAGAGAATTTTTTTAAACTATATTATTTCTAATCTCATATTATTTAAAATTGTTGAAAAATTGAAGTGGCCAAAATATTGAAAATATGTAGTCAAACCCGTAGTATTTAAAACATTGTTTAGTACTAAAAATCATGTAGTATTAAAGAACATTTTTTAGACATAATGTGTTATCATATTCTGGAAACTACCTTGAGTTATTAATTTTTGAATTTGGTAAAATTAGTGAAACCATAAGTTCAGTAAAATGGACAAATAAGACAATTTTAGGGAAATACTAGATGGCAGTCATTGTTTATTTTACTTTGTTGAAAATACATACACCGTTTAATACTCATATAATAAATACCTTTCCTCTACCAATTTCATTAGCTCCTTAATTTTCTTGAAAGGACTATGGACAAATTTGTTTGGCTATTTTTCGGCTTCTAATTGTGTACCGTCTATAGACGATGTATTTTATACATCGTTATTAATAAATGCTCAAATTCACACCAGTAATTTCTATATGTATTTTATAATATCCTATTTATACTTTATTCATAAATATGATTGACCAACCTGGCCATTCAAAAAAAATGAGAAGATTAAAAAAAATTATTTTTCTCTTTCAAATCATTTAGAATTTTCGAACGATTCAATCTAAGAATTCGTCGTAGTAAAAAGTCTTAAAGTACGAAGAAAAAATGGAGAGCCAGAAGATTAACGAGCGAGCGAAGTTCGCCTCTTCATCCGTTGCCTGGAAAAATGGTGATTCGAAAAGGAGAAAAAGAGATGGGTTGGGTGAAACACGTGAACCGGTTCAAGTACAAATTGTCTCAAGGGTCTGGAGGATAGAAAATCCAAAGCGGAAGCTCAGAAATCAATTTCGCTCTTATCCTTTGAAGGAGGACACAAGTGCAGATATCTTTCCGTTTTCTAAAATAGAAATATGTCTCGAATCTTTCGCAATTCGAACGCGAGCTTTTGAGACATCCAGAATCAGAGTAGATTTTTTTTTTCACCTCACAGATTATATTAACTTTACTCGATTGAGCATATGTGTTTCGTAAACGTATGATTAGATCGTGCTTGTTCGAAACAGTATCAAATAATATTACTAAAGAAGCATGAGAAAAATCATGAAAACGTTATTTTATTACATATTAATGACTTCATAGATGTCGAATAGCTCGGGATTTATATCTTTAAATCTAATTTCAGAAACTAAATAAAGTTACCCTATGTCAGAACTTTCTTCATCGAACGAACGAAATCTTTATGAATAATAAGAGATTGATTGAATCAGCATTTATCGTATTAACATATTTTCCTCGATCATGTATATCTATTGAAATATATCAGCATCCCTTTCTGTTAATAACGCGCGCGAAAAAAAAATCTGCCAATAAGAAGAACAGAGAGCCGAATAAGCGTAATAGAATCGAAGAAAAGTGAATCTCATTTATCCCGCGCAGCTTAACGTCTTTCGATATAGAGAAGAGATCGAAGGCGCGAGCGACCCAGTATATATATATATATATATATATATATATATATATATATATATATATATATATAGCTATACACTCGCTAAACGTCCCCCGAAATTTCTCGTCGATTTGCCAAAATCCGACGTATAAAGTGCCGGGGATGATAAGGGATAATGGGTTGAAGCCGTATATATACAGGCGCGCGCGCGTGTATGTGTGTGCCTGTGTATGTTTCTGCGGGAATGTGTATGTATACGTATATGTATGTATGTGTATTAGCGCTGATATTAATGATCCCCGAGGAGGATATAAATCGAGAGCGAAGGAGCTTCCGTCCTCCGCGCCCCGATCTTTAATGAAGGTGAAGGCTGGTGTGTGCGCGCGCCAGAACAGAGATAGGGCGATCGGTTAGAAACGTCCCCTCGGATGAAGAGCGCTCTCTGGAAGAATGGCCCCAATTTTTCTGCGCTGATATTGAAATTTTAAAATCCGAATGATTCGTCTGTTTTTTTCTTCCTTTTTCTTTCTTCTTAGATAACGGACAATGCAGGTTTTTTCTATCTTGCTGCACGGCTTCGGCGAACGCGTGGACGAGCTTGCCATTGTGTTTTGATGAAAGAATTCTTTTTAGAATCGAAAGGTTTTGCAAACTGAAAAAAGAGCTGAAACGATTGAAGACGAAGCGATATTTTATTTTTATTTCGTCGCTTATTTTCATAATTGTATGCTTGTTAGTAAAACTATTTACACTGTATGAAGATAAGCTGAATATCATAAATATTGAAAAATAAAAGACTTCCGCTGTAAAGTCTGTTCGTCTATGATGTTCCATTCAAATCAATTCAAAATTTTTCATGTTTATTATAAATGTTATATATAATCCGTATGTAGTTTGTAAACAACTATACATCATTTTCTTCTTAGTTTATACACTGAGATACAATTCACGATTGAGAGAAATTAATAATTTGAATTTTTTAAAAAAGTAACTTAACCCCTTGTGTCGGTCGATAATGTTTTGAACATTTTATTGGAAACGAAGATAGAATTTTCATGCTGGAAGCTCAATTTTTTTGTTTTCATAAATGGCATTTATCGCTGAATTGTTTAATAAATTGTTATATACGATATATAGTGTATATCATTAAATTTAACTATGATTCAGGTGCGATTCACAAACAATAAATAATAAGTTTTAACAAAACGATGGATTTCTTTACAAATGGCATAATTCCAATAATTATTTTATCATAACTCAATTCTCTTTATTTATTTTGTATTTTTTGTGGCCCGCCGTATTTCTTCGAAATACTTTTGTTCGTTAGCTTAAGAGTTCAAAATTGTCTGCACCTTGCACAATACACGCCAATATAATATGGCCTGGAGAAAATTGAAGCGCGCGAGTAAGCCACAGAGACAGTCGCTGTTAACCAACGATAAGCCAATTATGTTTATCAAATATTTAGCGATCTGAAAATATATCCTTCTACTGAGTTGGAATTCGGTAAACTTGAGTTCAAGCCGATTCAGAATTCATTCGTGTTCACGATTGAGTTCAAATGTGAATAGATGTATTTTCTAATGTATATACTTGTATACAGTTTGTAGATGAAATCAATAGACGAAAAACCGAGGTAATTGACATTTATTCGATAGATGATAAGATAGGCAGGAAAATAAATAAAAAAAAAAGAAAGAAAAGAACTGTCGGAACCCAATGATTCGTCATTTGGCTCAAAATTTGTAAAACAATTCGAAGAGGTTGTTGTTGAGCGATAGAAGCGCCCTGTAGTCGGCGAGATCGCCAACGTTTCATACACGCAGCATATCGTAGTTTTTCGTCTTCTTTTGGTTCTGCGATTTTAATCGCTTTTAGTGCGATTGGCACTTTAGTTTTCGAACGATATATATACGATTAGATCAATTATAATTTTTCAATGAACGCACGCTTGCCACGGATTTTGCCTCGAAACCGTGAGGATTTTCACGCCGGGACAAGTGCTGTAATTAATTGACTTTGTCGAAGGTCGTTGCATCGCACAATTTCTATTTCCTCAATCATTTCTATACGTGAGACAATATCGTTTCATACACAGTGAAGTAATTATGAAACAGCATTAGTTCTAATTTACACGATTGAGCGAAATACGATGAATCTATTGACGTTGATTTTAAAAAGTATTCTTTCGAATTATTTCGCGTACTTAAAGACTCCGGTGCCATAATTAACATTTTTTACATTCAAATGACTCGATAATTAAAGTCAGTCCAAAATCCAATTAAGACCTTGAAGAATAATATGTTAGCGATCGATCGGCTCCCTTACCCCCGGCACCCGCCTCATTTACAAACGAGAACTATTGCTCTTTGCCCCTGGGTCCGACGAGACAGGAGGCGAGAGAGGAAGAGAGAGAGAGAGAGAGAGAGAGAGAGAGCAAGTGAATTTACAATCTATTTAAAAGGCTTTTCCAATCTGACCAACTTACTCTCGTGGGAGTAGAAGCGTTCAACCCTCCCTCCCCCTCACCTCGCCGCCCCTTTCTCACGCGTAGCAAGTTTTTGTATTGCTCGATCGAGCGCTCCACGCCACTTGGCTTGCTTAAAGTACTTCTTTCCCACCACCCCCTCCTCCTTCATCCCTCCCTCACTTCTCTCTCTCTCTCTCTCTCTCTCTCTCTCTCTCTCTCTCTCCAAGATTCAGCCGACTTGAATACGAGCGTCTTTTAGCGTAATTGCTAAATTTTACTCTACCAGGCTTTTTTCTATTTTTCTGCGTTCTTCTTGTTTTTTTTTTTTTTTTTTTTTTTACCGATTCGCGAAGACTTCGCCAATCAAACCGAATGCTTGCTTAACGATTCGTCGCCTTCGCCCGCCGCCGTTGCGTCTCTAACGTACGCGCCAAATTTATCGCCGTTCTTAAAGCTTAAAAAACGTAAGAGAAGTCAGAGGGAGCCGCGAGGGGGTATATACGCCATTTTCCTCACGGCAAAAACAACGATACGGGTGAGGCCGGGGGTGGGTCGGCAGAGTGGGTGTAAAACACGCGAGAGCTTAGCGACAAACTCGTGGCACAAATCGCTGTTTATGACAATTAAATCTGGCAAACTGGCAGGTGGAATGCTGCAGTACCGGCGCCACATCCAATTATCCCGTTGCATCCGAGCACTCGTAATCCACTTTGCGCGATGCTGGGCGGGCCGCTTAAATCCTCGCTGTATGGATGAAATCCGCCGGGATCTTAGGCTCCTTGTATTGTCGCATTTATCAGCCCGTCGATTGACATCGTTTCGTCACCATTTGCTATCCTGCAAACTTAGATATTTCTTAAACCCATCTTTTTAACCTTTAATTACAAGACCAATTGATCAGTTGCAAGGATTCATAGGATTCATGGAGCCGAATCTCGGATTTTATATCGCGCATTTTCTGGAAGTGATTACATTTTATTCAACAGAGATAACAGGGAGGCAACTGAATTAGTAGTAGATACAATTGTAAGCTGCTGTCGAATAAATATTATACATATAGAATTTCTTCTCTTACAGTGAATAAAGCAAAATAAATATCTTAATGAAAGTAAACCGTATATATTTTTGCTTTTTATTATTCTAAATCATAAAACTGGATTCTTCAATATTAAACACATTAGCAGGACTAATAAACAAAGTCTGTAAACGTGTTTTTAGAAGTTTTCATTAGTAAACAATAAAATCTGCAACGGAGAGTTTTTCATCCAGTCGGCACATTTGAAAAAATCTGAAGGGAAAATCTGAAGATGATAAATTTCTAGAAAAATGAATCTCTGTATGAAGGCTTAAGTTTCCAATTAAATCCAAAGTACCAAATATACATTAAATTCTCTAACTGAAAAAATTTTTCATCTGGCACTAAAATGAAAATTACCAGATGAAGTGTTATTTAAATTTGTTTAATTTGTTTACGTACTTATTCAGTTTTATATCGCGTATTTAATGCTGCAAACTTTATACGAAACAGTTCAATACAATAATTAATCGTTATTATAATATAATGACTGTGTTTTTTCAGAGTAACTATAGTTCGATGAACAGCATTCATTCGTAACGTATTTATTAAAGTTAGTCATAGAATTTAGTATGCATTCATAGAGGTATGATCATTCGCTCTTTACTCTTTCCTGGTGAACCTATGAATTACAGCAGTCACAATGAGATGGAATTAAACGATCGATAGTTTGAAAAATCGAACGCGGTATTCCACTTTGTTCGGGGAAAGCATACTTCAGCAACTGCTAATTTAACGTTACCAGCTCTACTTCTATGTGGAAAATCGACGAGGAGAAAAGTACGTTATATTTTATTATGGACTTGAGTTGAGCAATAATTCAGATGCTGTTAAGTAAATGAAATTCCTCACTATTATGGTTTTAATGCAACTCACGGAAGTAATATAAACAGCATCGTACTTAAAAAATTGAGACAATCTGTGAATGCTTTTATGGCACTCCACGACCCTCAGTTAACGCACACCTTTGCGTGACCTTTATTTACGGCGTAATAGTTAAATTGCGTAAGTCACCGGGTTATGAATATTGATTATTGCTTATCAAAGTTACGGTATAAAGTATTTTTATAATAGCAATAATGAGAACATCAATAAGTAAACCTCCATAGATATCCTAAACATATACTAAAAAGTCATATAAATATTACTATAAATATTCGAGAATACTTTTAAAATGGTGCAGAGCTCCTTTTTTTCAGTGTTCATTTAATTTATTCTAATTCTTTTATGAAAAATATCATTATTTATGCAAATATATTTCGTATGTAGATATTCTTTTTGCATTTCTTGCCAATTAGAAAATATAATTGGCAATTTTGAAAGATAGAAGCATTTGAAAATATATTTGAAAAACTTCAAATAAACATTTAGCTAAATAATCCATAATTAAATATTTATTAGTATGAATGATATAACTTTTTTAACCATTCATAAATAATTATACCATTTAAATAAAATATTTCATTTCACGGTGTAAATAGAGATTTTTTTAAATAATTTTTTTATCATGAATTTAATATTCGATGAATTTAATTCCATATAATACACGAACATTGTAATTCAAATTATGAATTTCATGGTAATTTTATATTATGATTGTAGCATATATAATAATTATAGTCTCTAAGATTATATAATGCAAGTCATATAACATTAAAAATTAATGTTATAATTTTTATTATTAATAATTGTTAACTGATTTTTTTGAGAAGACTCGATTGGCATTTTGCTCTTATAAAATCTACAGAAATTATTCAGTCAATTTATTTTAACATGACAATACATTACTCTCATTACTAGAAGCACTACCGTGCGGAATCGTTTCAGTTCATCATATAAGACCAAAGAGATATTATACATGTGATGTACATAATATATTAGATTCAGGCATATTATAATTAATTTACCGGGTTTACATCACTCGAGATATCAAACCGCATACAACACGTCGTAACTTTCGTCGGAATATACTACTCCAAAAACAGCAACTTTTAACAAAAGTAAAATAGTTAGGCGAGTTTGATGTGTTCTGCATACACATTCTCATATATTTTATAAAATATTTATATAAAATAGTTTCCCAAACTTCCACATAATAATTTATGCAATCACATGGTAAATTATTTCATACTAAAACAAGAAAAATGTTCATATACCAGAATAATATTTATACAAAATATTTTACTAAAATAGATTAACAAAATTTTACCAAAATAGATTAACAAAAAATAAATCATATGATGAAATAACTTCTCAAGACAATGGTTCATTGAAACAAATGGATAAGTGCATTTTATATGCATCCTTATAAATAACAGCATGTGTAGCTTACAGAAATATATCTAAAAAATAATAATAAATAAATAGTTTCAACGGAAATGTTGCTTAATGATGTAATAAGACCATTTACAAATAGCCGAGTATATTTTCACATCATTTAGTCGACATGTAGTCTCACAAAAAATAATTAATTATCTTGAATCGTCCAAGTATGTAGGTGAGCATTGTTCTGCTCTTTATTCTGATAATTCATTGTTGTTAAAAGAAGCAGGTATGAACTTGGCAGGTCCGTTCCCACAAAGTTTATAGGTGAACAAGTCCATTATTGAACTTAATACATATGTACTCTAAGTCTCAAAGAAGATAACCTTAATAATAAAAATTGTTTGCTTCTCTTTCATTGTATAATATTGTATAACTAGAATTCATTTGGAATAAATTGGTCAAATGTTTAGAAAGAATATGGCAAGAAAATAAATCTACCTTGAGAACTACTAAAATTGTAACACAATTTCTCGCACGAACCGAACAAATGGCGAAACACCCATAATAACAAAATTATGTTTTCAAAACCATATCTACAGGAATAAATATAATAAAAATTTATACAAAGGATTAAAGCATATATATACTACTTAATTAATCAAATGTTTCACCATGTAATTTCTTGAAGTTTTCAAAAGACTTAGAAGACAATTTTATAAATATGTATAGAGTGACTTGGGCTCAGGCAATAAGGGGATCTGATTGTTTACTATCGTTATGTACCGGACGTTATTAATAAATTTTTTAATAAAACAGTGTTTTCCAACTTCTTTGAGGACGAAAATTGAACTCTTAAATCACAACCCTTCAAAAAAATATTACATAATCTATTCAAATAAATAAATAATATCTTGTTATGTATAAAATTGTTATCTCTATTAATTCACTCGTAATAATCTATAAATCATATGTATTTATATTTTTGGCTATTTAAAACGTATCTAGTTACAAAATTGAAAGTTATTTACCAATAAAGCTTTATTTATTCAGATTACAGTATATACTGTAACATTTTTCATGCAGAAATTAATTATTAAAAAAAATTAGCATAGGCTCTGTGGCAACGAGCGTGGAAAGTTCATACCTGTTTTTTTTAATATTAACGATTTATCAGAATCAATAGCAGAAGAATGCTCACCTAACAACACGATGGTTCAAGATAATTAACTCTTTTTATTAGACCATGCGTAAATAAACTGATGTAAACATAAACTCGGCTGTTTGTACATGATCTCATTACTTTATGAAGCTGTGTTTCCGTTAAGACTATGGACTTACGGATATACTTACGAATCTATACTTACGGACACTTAGTTTTTATCAAAAATCGAATAATACTCTTTTCCTAGAAAAGAGAGAATCACTGAATAGGGTTAATTATTTATTTATATTTCATAAAATATCTAGACGCGAAACACTTTATCTCCGGCCCCAAGCGCCCACGTACGCCAATCCTCACCACTACATGGATTTTACAATTTAGCATTCACCATTATCCATTCCGTGCCACTCGAACTACATCCACCTCACCTCCCCCCCCCCCATCCTCTTAATCTCTAAACATCGCAGCACCTGTTGACACGAATCCACGGGAGGGACCTCGCAGTTTTCCAACTCCCTCGTCTCTCGCCACCCTTCCTCACGCTGCCTCGAGCCCCCGAAGCCCTTCTCACGCCTTCCTCGCGCGAAGCGGAGACCGCCTCCTTCGGAATGCAAAGTACACACTCGCGACGCAGCCGACGTCGGCGGCGGCGTCGGCGTCGTCGTCGTCGGGGAATCGTTAAGATTGGACGGGGGGTGAGGCAGGGGAGGCGCGGGAGGCGCGAACGCGCGCGAGGCATGCGGAATCAGCCTTAAGCGCGCGTCAAATATTAATCGACTCGGGTGGGTGGGTGGCGCAGGCACGTGGGAGAAATTGAAGGAGGCGCGCTTAATGCCGTCGGATAAAAATGAGCGCATTCGAGGCGCGAAGGGGGGGGGTGGGTGCGAGGTCGGCGAGGCTGTCGCCGTGCGAGGCAGGTGATGTCGTTATTACGCGCGGGCACGCGCGCGGCTGGAGGGGAGGGGGGGTAGATGAAAAAACGATTAACGTCGTTTTCGAAAATTCGAGAAGCCCTGCGGAAATTCATGGCTTCGATAAATGAAGCTAAGGAAAAAGCTTCGGCGGATAATGGCGCAAAGTCGGGAAATAATGTTCATTTCCATCTAGCGGCGTGGTGTAGTCGAATTCGAAATTGTCGACGGAGCCGTGCGTGTGAAAGGGCCACAGTGTTAAATTTTAAATGATTTACGGCCCCTCCCCTTTTTTACCCCGCCCCGACCATTTAATCTCGGGATTTACATGCGGCTTTTCGTTATGGTATTTCGAATGATATATTCATTGCCGAAATTAATCGTACACCCCTTTTTGATATGATGTTGAACGTAAACGTAATTTAATGAGGGCTATAAATATGATTTTTAAAATATCTTTTTTTTTTACTTTTTATTATATTAGCGTTTAATTATTCGTTCCTGCAATTTATGCGAGGCATTATTCAAATATTTTATATCTTCAATTTTAATAAATATATTTAATAACGTTTAACTTTTGCAAAAAGAGATATTGGATTGGAACAAACGTTATTTTTAATAAAATTAGTTAGCCCTTTTTCATTCACGCTTGTGCTAATGTTAGATTTTTTTCGAAAATATAATTTTTAAGCGAAAAGCAAGCTTCATAATTAACAATTCTTTTATTATTTAAACTAAAGTACGATTTAGTTTCATTGTTTATATTATATCAAATTCTATTGTAAATTTTATAGATGAATTCACAAAATTTTCTATTATCAACGTTGAAACATGCTTTATTTTCTAAACAATGAGTACACAACGAAAAAATATCAATATTAAACTAATGATTAAAACATTTTAAAAATTAATGAAATATTTCAAATAAAAAACGTTCTTAGTTAACTTTGAAAAGTTAAAAGCTAGGACTGAAACGTTAAGAGTTAGTACCTTTAAAATCAATAACAGTGAAATCTTGTCAAGTTAAACACCATTGCTTCGGATATTTTTGTTGCTGGAAGAGATAATTTTTAATTTTTCAAAATATATTATATTTTTAGACCAACACATCAATAAAACAAAAGTTATAAAAATGGTTAGTGTGTTATGTTCCCGGATACAATTGTCGTCTTTTGAGAAAGCGCGTACAATCGTTTATTCGCTGTCGGATCCAATATTAAAGAAATATCGAAGAAGAACGAGCTTTCATTTTCATTTTCAAATCAACGAGAAAGAAGCACGCTCAGCCCATCGCCTCTCTGAAATCGAAAGCTCGAACTTTTTGACAAAAACTAAGAATTTGCCTCCATCCCGCCCCCGGAAACGAAAGCCAAATGAGATGAAAAACGGCGAGCGATGATCCGAGCTTGGACCCCACCCCAACACCCCCCCCCCCACGCGCAGGAGATATTCAATCTAGATTGGCAGCGAAACGTCTCCCCGTCCACGGGCTGCAGTCAGCTACGGAACCGATGAAAATAATCAGGGGGGGGGGCGTTTAGCGATTTTCGTTTCGTCCTGGCGGTGCACTGCTCGTCGAAGGGAGGAAAAAGGGAAAAAAAGAGCGACGAACGAGGACGAAAATGAAGGGAGACAGAGCTGGAGCGAAGCGTCCGTAGTCGACTTTTTACAAATCCCACCTCATTTCATTCCTTTTTCCTCATCGTGCTCGACTTTTCCGAGGAGCCGAGCGAGCTCGCGCGAAACTTGCTGCCTAAGCGTGGGTTTTTTATGTTTCTGAGAACACTGCTCCCCTTCTCTTTCTCACTCGTCATTTCTCCCTCTCTCTTAACGTCTTCATTCGGATCCTCGGACAGTTTTTCTTACTTACTTTTTATTCCCGGGGCCAGCTTTGTGCCGCGATTTCTTTCCCGGCTCATGAAGGGGGGCAATCATTTTTTTACCGACTGTACTTTTCTTTTACTAGCAGCCACGAATATTTGCGCACGGGTTCGCTGGCAATATATATATATATATATATATATATATATATATATATATATATAAGATAAGCAGATTAGTAAAATTTCAGCAGCCTAGGCTTTTATGGATATGAATCGAGCGAGTTTAAATTGTGCGAGTGCTTGATACGTTGCTTCCAATCCCCTCCTCCCCTTCCCCTCTCCCTCCGCTAGGAGAGTTATTGACGCGATTCTCATGGTCCGTTTGATTTCGCAAAAATTTCAGTGGTATTTTTACGAGAAATCGCGTATGGGCCGTTAAGCGAATGAGCTTGCCCGTTGAAATTGGCTTTCACCGAAGACTCGCGTCGGGAACGACCTGGATCTTGAGCATTTACTTCTGATCGAAAGACATTTTTCCAGTAAATGAATTAATTCGAAAATGTTATTCGCATCAAGCTGGAATAAATCGCTTTCCTGGCCGGAACGTTTCGCCGATATTTCAAATCTCTTTAGCAGAAACACCAAAGCAATCGCAAATCAATGGACAGGACGGACGACGGGGAAAAGCAAGGTTTTGGGCTTTCTTGGAGATCCCCCAAGAAAGCCCTGGGCGTGGCTATTCGTTTTTCAATTTCCTCGCGCAAGCTTCGAGAGCGCGAGGGAGAGAACGAGCCGCTGAAAAGCATAGAGCTTCGGGGCTCGTTGAAAAACTCCTGCCAAGGAAGGGGAGAAGAGTAAAGTCAGCTACTCAACTACCAGGCGCGACACTCCATTAACGCGGCAAGTGACGACGAGAACGACGACGACGACGACGTCGCCTGCTGGAGAAAACCAAAGGCGTCTGGATAGAGAGAGAGAGAGAGAGAGAGAGAGAGAGAGAGAGAGACAGACAGACAGACAGAGAAAGGGGCGACGTTTTCATAAATCAAGGTGAGGGTAGCGTGTCTCTTCATTGGTGGGAACTACGATGAGGCTGATTGCGATTCAAGCCTTTGACCCGTCGCTCGCTGCAAATCGTTCAGACTGAGGATTTGTCATCTCGTTGATTTAGCAGCGATTCGATTTTTCCTTGACTGATGCACAATTTGGTCGCACAACGGTTGAGGTAATTATTTGAAATGGATTCTAAATAATTCGTGAAATATACGTTTAGCAAGATTGATTTCAGATGTATTTAGATCAGGAATCGATAATTTACTTTCATCCGTAATCCTTAAAAGATTTTCCATTTTCTCATCGGGTAGAGATAAAGCACAAAGTTGGAAGAAAAAAGAAACTTAAGTTTTTTTGTTGTTGCAAATATATGCTTACATAAATCTTCATGCATGCGTATAAGTTAGTTGAAACAAATGAATGATTTGAGTGCTTCGTAGATTAAACTAATGGAAATTGATTGAGATTTTCAAATTGGATAAATTTCCATGCATGTGGATCGGGATTGCTCGGGAATTATTCACGCTGATAATCTGGGTACGGACACCTTTGGTTACAAAAGACGCGAGCGTAGTATATTTTCGAATCTTTATTCAATAAAATCAAAGTTATATTTCGAATCTCCGTCAATGAGAATAAAGTAATGAAATGTTGAGCAAACTAATTTTGTCGCAAAAAGCATCGAATAATGTTATATTTGAAAAAAATGAATTTCATCCTATAAATTGGTCGTACTATCCTACTACGCACTTGGAAATATTTATTTTATGAGGCTATACAATCTTCTCAAATTCTTGTTGAGAATATTTCAGACTTAATATTTATCTTTTAAATTAGACCTTCACGGCACAACTTATTTGATAATCCAGCTACAGTTGATTTACTGGCATCATGAGTGAATCTATAGAATCAAACTTTTATTCATCTTCGGAAGACGGTTATTAGACTAATTAAAATTGTACTTTTATCGGCCTTACTCTTAGTTTCATAACTAACTCTTCAGTTATTTTAATTCTTCAGTTCTTCAGTTCTCCCAGTCAGTTTAGTTCCTGAGGATGAACCGTAGCGGATCTAAACGTCGGACAGCAAAGGAGAAAATAAGATGTTGGGGGCAGTCAGGTTGTCCTTCACTAACATAGAATATAGTTTATTATTTTTATGATTTTCTCTTTATTATTTTTAATTACTAATCTAATTTATTTTTAGTAATAAGTTTTATTTCAGATTCTTCGGGGGTGATAATAAACAAATACAGTCTGACTGTCATTATTTTAGTTATTATGTTATAATATCAAAACTGTAAGACCGATAAAAATATTTATTAATTTTATTAGACAAATATGTTAGACGTTACCAAAGACGGTCAGAAACTGAATTGCCATAAAGATTGTATCCAACCCGAATGATATTATATCGATGAATTAATATCGACCAGTTTAATGTCTCTTGTTAATATGATATAGTTAGTATGATATTTTTGTCACTTCTTGAGCAACTCGCTTATTCTTAACAATTCAATACTAGTATATGGATTAACTCTATAGCTAGGAAGTATATATTATATGAAGACTTTATATATATATATATATATATATATATATATATATATATATATATATATATATATATATATATATATATATATAGAAAGACTAAATCAATCTTTTATTTCACGAAAAATGACGAATCGAAGTTAAAATGAAAAAATCATGCCATTAATTAATCGAACTAATATCGACCGGAAAAACACAGTAAGATCAATGGAGTTAGTTATATGATGTTGAAAGTGACTTCGCTAGTCAACCAATCGGACTTGACTCCCGTCTTCAGCCAGAGACAATTATAATCTAACCGTCCTTCCCTCTTTACCTCTTTACACACGCGCGCACACACACACATATCTATTTGCTTCCGTAGTCGCTTCCGATTCGAATCTCGGCTGCCCCCCCCCCCCGGGTCCACACTCAATTAAACTCGGTGAAAATTAGCTCGCACGCGGTCGATGGACCGGCCCGGGTGAAAGTGCGGCCCGCGCGAAATTGCAAAATTTTCCCGGCGCGTCGCGGTCCCCGCCGCGGTCGGCCCCTCCCCCGCCCCCGCCGGAAAATAACTGCGTTGGCACAATTTGCTCATCCGCCGCGCCCTCGAGTTCGCCACGCGCTTCCCGCTCCTGGAGGCTGTCTTCTTTAATATGTATATAGACCTGAAGAAGTGCGGGGGCGGGACTTTTTTTGCATCTAGATTACCGTTAATTATCTTGAGATTAGCTCATTGAGTTGTCGCGATAACTTTTTCGTAGAGACGGGATTTTGATTTTAGAGTTACGAACTCTCAGACTCTTTTGCATCTCGTCTTTGTATAAGTATATTGATCAATGGAGAAATTTATATAATTCAACTTAATTTATTTACTTTTTAAATTTTTATTTCTAATTTTATACAATTTTTATATTCTTATTTATATATTCACTTCGTTCTATTAATGAAGCTATTAATTCATGTGGACTATACTGCGTTCTCTAAATTAGTATTATATCAATATTAAAATTTGGACACTCTCTCTCCTGCTTTCCCCCTTTTTAACTTTCTATTTTTTTTTTTATTCCTCGTTTTCATTTCTACGTTCCCAGTATTCCACAGCTGCTCCTCAGATCGATATCTGTAATTCATCATTTGTATGCAATACCTTGAAAGAGAACCAGGAAGGGGGAAGCATTTCTGTCCCTCTCACTATTTTTCTCTCTTTCCATATCAGTGCAGACGGAATCGGTCAAATTGTAATTTCGATTTTTTTCCGCATCGCCGGATGCACCGAACCAAATCTCAGGTGTGTGCAAACTCATGCTCGACTGTATATATTGGAGTTTTGCGATTTCCCATTCCCTTTGCTATTTCATTCTGCACTGCGTTCAGCTTATTTAACACGACGCGATGAGAATGAGGGTGATTGTGAAATGTATGATTGATAATGACATATGAATGTCAGAGCGTCTAATATATTAAATCCTTTGATAATTTAACTTAGAACATGTATCTCTGTTTCTTTTATTATTTTTTATGCTCTCTCTTTAATAACAGCAATTATTTTAGAAGTTTTAAATACTTCGACATAGTCTACCACAATTTTATAAAACTTGAAGAACATTTAGCAAATATTTTCTTAAAATAATTTTTTAGATGAGAAATTATTTTGAAACAGTATTTTAGATGCTTTTTAACTGTTCGTAATAAAGTGTTGTAATCAAAGTCAATTATTATATTGGTTGTACAAATAAGTTTCCACGGTTTGTCAAAAGGTTTCCGGGCAGAAATTTTGAGACATCGTTTGTTAGATTTGTACATTGCGTATCTATCAACAATTGTGCAGCATTATATTTGATCATTTCTTTCGGTATCGAGCAAAATCATTGCAAGTTTCCGAAATAAACGTCATTTGCGGTAAGCGCTGCTTCTATTCTTTAATATGCTTTCGGAAACTTCTGGAATGGAATGTATTTGTGAATCGACGTGCCATGCGTGGTTCCAATGGTTCGACAGTAGTGATTTTGATGTTGAACACAAGGATCGCTCCGAAAAGCCGTAAAGTTTTTAAAGATAAGGAATTAGGCGCTTTGTTGGGTGTGGGTCGTTGTCAGATTGAAGAATAACTTGCTCCATTATTGGGCGTCACACAACAAGCCGTTTTTCGGCAATTAAAAACATCGGGATTCATTGAAAAGGTTGGAAATCGAGTGCCATACTAATTGAAGCCGAGAGACGTCGGACGGCAATTTTACATGTCCGAAATATTGTTCCAGCGATATAAAATTGCTACCACTTGTTTCGATCAATGCAGAACGCTCGTATTAATTCCTTTTTTATTTAAAAAATAGTATATTCTACATGCTATGAAAAAAATTTTAATTTTTCAAATTTTAAGATTTATGTACGTAAAAATGGTATTTTTTAATTTCTAAATATTTGAATAAGAAATAATTTAGAAACATTCGATAAAATATTGTAAAAGATATATTTCTTGAATATTTTATAAAAAATTTAAAAGATTTTAGAGATATTAGTAAATACATTTTTTGAAACGTTTCTAAATCTAAATATCTCTTTTATAAAATACTTCGATATTCTGGAATATGAAACTATTCTTTGAAATTAAATAATTTTTCTTCTTTAAATTATGTAAATGTTTTTCAATAGAAAGGAAAGATACGCTTGTTCTGCTATACTGTATGCAATTTTATACTGGATTCCCATACGTGCGTAAAGCTGGTATCGTTCGGAAGAACGGAAATACAATCCTTGGAAGTTCAGGAAACACTGTGTTCGCAATAAGACCGCACCAGTCCGAGTTCCGGCGAAAATTATGATCATCCCCCCCCCCCCGGAACGTTTCGGCTTACGGGTGCGCGCGGCCATTACCACGGGAAGATCGTAAATCTCGACCCCCCCCCCTACGGCCCCACCTCACAGTCTTTTAAAAGCGCAAAATCGTCCAGCCGGGGTCAACCGCATCACAGCCATTACGTTTGGGAATTCCGAAGGCGCTGATGTCGGTCACTTAGGCCGGACCTGAAATATCGCCTCTCCTCGTTTAACGTTTTGTGTGTGTGTGTGTGTGTGTGTGTGTGTGTGTACGCGCGCGCGTCCGTGTACGCATGGGCATAATGGGGACGGAAGGGAGGGGGAGGGGTTGATAGTCAAATTAATCTCCTCTCGGCCGGCCAAGCTGGCATATGCGACTGCGCGCGTGTTTTACCACGGAAGGCGCAAGGGCGAGCGCGAAAGTGACGCGCGTTTCCGCGCGCTTTCTCCTTTCTGCGACCCTAGAAGTTTCTCAGTCGCGTTAGGTGAAACGTCATGGACGGTCGCGAATCGGTAGAAGTACGAAGTTGAACTATTCTATTGAAAGGTAAAAAGCGAGTTTTTACTCGTCAAGTTGAAAATAAACTGATTCTGCGCTGAAAAGTCTTTATCGAATTCATTGCTAATGATGGCTATTCTCATCAGTATGAAGTTAATTACTAAATTCACGGAAAGCGAAGGCATTGGATACTGCTGAAATAATTATATACCTTGTTTTTTCTACATGTGTATTTTATATTCAATACATTAAAAAGATCTCCAATTGAGCAAATTCGTTTAATAGATAATAATGCAAATATATCGCTTATATTATTCTATAATAAAATATAGTTAGCCGCTAATGTTTCATGTCCGAAATTGAAATTAAACGAAGCTAAGTAAGTTTTTCACTATATCAGAATCAAAAAACTAAATCTTACCTAAAAAGTGGCGTGAATTACTTGTGAATAGTGAGAGTGTCGCATAAATGCAACGTCTCGACTTCTCTATAGACTGACGAGCGCTGCTTTTCAGAGCTTCGTAATTAAATTTTGTTTGACGAGTGTACAACTGGACCATAATCTAATCAAATTGTAATTGTCCCTTCGATTCAGCATCCGGAAGATAATTTTTTTCATATTTTCATTACGTTAAACTGGGATTACTTTTAAAAATTTCAGGGTTAATTTGTAAAGTCATATTATTGCTATAGCATTCCATCGTATTATGATATACGAGGTATTATCGGAAATTTTTTTTAATAACCGCTTAAACGATTAAGACTAAGGAAGCGCAAATGGGGGAAACTATTCCTATTCCCTTTCTGCAAATGATATTTCTTTTTTTGAATTCTTGTAGAAAATACATAATTCTCATATTCGCTCTATAGAGCGTGAGGCATTCAAACTTCTGAAAAGATCGTTGAAGTGATCCTGTAAGAAACTGGTAATCTATTATCTAGTTATAGGTTCAATTCCGGCAGTATAAAAGTGTCGAAAATTATAGACCAGAAATTGTCACAATGTTTTCCTCAAATGAACCGAGAAAACAGCCGAACTTTCCGAATTCCCATCAGAGTACGTATCGAAATGAGCCGTCTTTAATTTTCACTGTGTCCCAGGCAACTTCCCAAATTTGTGCTCGCAATACATTATCCGTCCCTCGTCCACAACGTACATCGAATTTTCAAGAACCTAGGACGATCCTCGTGAAACCGCGGACACAGTCATTAAATTAGGACAAGACTTGAGAAAATGACGAGTCGTCGGGCCGGCCACCGCAACAGCGAGTCTCTCTTTGGCCCCGCCAAATCATCGCTAGCGCTACCACCTCCCCGATCCCCGTATTCGTCGAAAGAGAGAGAGAGAGAGAGAGAGAGAGAGAGAGAGATCAAACCCGCGCCGACCACGCCCGTCCTTCTCTCTCGCTGCTCCAGCCTTTGACCGTACTCGCGCGCCCACGTGTGAAGCCCGGCGTCGAACCCTCCACCCGCTCGCCCGGCCGCTCTTTTGCACGCGCATATAGGCCCGCTCAATTTGTATGTTAATTCGCGGAGCGTTCGCGCCGCCGGGGCCGCGGCTGGACGACGCACGGCTCGCTTAATAATGCCATGTTTATTCAGCGATGATATCGCAGCGAGAAGCCATATATACCAGATGTGTACACACATCTATATGTACATACATACATACATACATACATATATATATATAGTAAACGCATAAAAAGAGGCAAGCGAGCAGATCGGGGGAGTAACTTGATTTTTGACTAATTACCTACAATAGAGAAGTTTTTATCGATGGTCAGTTTTTATATATGATTAGTCAGAAGGACGATTTTTGAAGTTGAGCAGAGAGGATGTAGATTTCTGAATTGACGTAAATCTACAGTTTCTTTCGGTAAAGTGAGAAAAATTATTTCGTTGGTACACTGCTCCCCAGTGGATTCGATTGTCAAGCGTATTGTAATAATTTTTCTTATTTTTAACTGGCTTTTGTTCTTCGCTAGCATTGTCTATCTTCACGTAATTGGGTATATTTTTCAAAATAATTTCCATTCTCTCGCCAATGTCGAAACATTTCGGCATTATCTACAGTTTCCATGCGAGGTGAAACCGCTTTTTTAAACTTTTCCAACCGAACAGTTGTGATCGCCGTTGGTGGGCAAGTTTTCGCCATCTATCGTAATTTTCTGATGATGATATTACGCGCCAGTCAGCCCCGAGCCGACGAACAACATCCCAGAGCCGGGATAAATTCGAAAAATCCTCGGGCAACGATGTCTCCTGCTCCAATAAGTGTCTTTATACTCCTCCTCCCCGCGACGAGGTGAATAAAGCCTGGCGGGGGTGGGGGAGGGGATTACCACTCGTCGAAGCGCTTATCGTGAGCGAGCTTTGATAAGTACCCCTCTCCCCCATCCTCCTGTGTCGCCCTTTCATCGCGCAGGTTCGCGATGCATCGGCTCACGGGAGGTGGGGGCAGTGGGTGGCATATAGGTATACATGTCGCTGTCAACCCGTATATATATAAGCCCGTAGCGCGTGTCGCTTTGACGAGACGCGCGCACACCGGATCGAGTTCATTGGCTCGAGGCTGGCGTGTTTGCGCCTCTGTCCCTTCTTTACGTATGAGCGTTAATCCGCCCCCCTCCCCCTTACTGACCGACCACTCATTGTTTTCCTTTGCGAGGCGACTGCAGGAGCTTTCAGTATGCGAGGTTTTTAATTTAGCCGCAGCCGTTGCACGGCGCTGTGGGTGGAGACGAATTGACCTGGCCAAATAAACTGACGATGCATCAGAAGAGGTAGTTTTTTAAGTGACGCATTAGGTATTAATAGTCGAATGTGTCGAATAGTTGATACTATAGTTTGGCATATGTAATGCTGCTATTGAAATATGAAAATCATTTGAATACATGATTCCTTTTATTATAAATAACTTTTAAATTTAAAACACTAGTTACCAAATTAATTGCGCGCATTACATTTGTATAATTGAAACTTGACTGCCTTCGTATTGTAATATCTTGTAACATTTAAAATTTAATTCTTCGAGCTTTAATCCGCCTCCTGAGGTTTTTTGAGTAAAGTTAAAATAATAAAAATCATATCTAGGTAAATTGGGCAGCTGATTATGAAAATTATGGGGAAAATTGTTGAGAAGAATTGAATATCAATAAGAAGACATGTCTTTTGCATTTTTCTTCAAAAATGTTAAAAAATGTGTGAAACGAAAGTTATTGATCTCACTAAAATATATATTTTCGGTACAAGTTATATTTCTGATTCAATCTTGAATGAACTTCTTTCATTTGTATTTAATTTTTATGACTTATATAATGGACCGAAAAAGTATACAGAACAAAATGCATTTATTTTAATAAAATCTGTAACTTTCATTTGAAATATTGTTGATAATTTTTATATTCTGTGATATAAATTCTTTAAACCAAAGTATTTCTGGAATTTGTTAAGAGTTTCAGCTTTTGGCAAAAGCAACTTCGACACTCGTAGTCAGCATCCTAAAAGCATACGTGTATAAATTTTCATTTAGATTAGGGGGCAATGGGCGCTTGCCGGACGGTTATTCAAAATAAGCATCCTACAAAACCTCATGAATAGCGTCCTATTTTTTTAAAAATCTATCACAAAAATATGAAGAACATAAAAAGTATATTATAGCGTACTCTACAGCTTTTATTTGATATATTTTGTACAATTTTTAATATTCCTATAGATGAATGAAAAACCATGTATTTTATCGAATTTTCAAAGTTTTCGGGATAAAAATCTTTTTTTTAACGTGTTTTATGTAATAAGCAGCTCAAAACATATAGATAGAATTCTCTTAAAATTTGATTTATTAGTTAATTTCGACCTTCATTGGTAGTTTCAAGATTGTCGATTTAGATACGTATCGTGACGTTCCTCACCTAAATGACCGTTCCGCCCAAATTACAAATTTATACAGTGTCATAGGTTCATATAGTCCAGGATAGATATGCTAGCGCTATTTTTGGAGGTTACCAACACATGTTCATCAATTGAATGAAAAAAATTAGCAATTTGACACGCATCTTCGAATATATATCTCATCAATTAAATTACTCAATTATGGTTAAAAGACAATCCGATGTAATCGTATGCGAAATTCCACGATATCCGCAACAATGAAGACGCCTGCGAATAAAAAGTTGAATATATTTCGCGTCGAAAAATTTTCTAAGCGTATCATCATCGCGTAAGCGCGACAATGAAAAGCCAGCGGCTTGACTCTAAATTTTCCGCAATCAACCGCGAGTTTCTTCCCTCGCGCCCCCCCTAGTCCCGTCAAATGTCACATGACTTAATTCCAGCCTCAACTCAAGCATTTAACGTCTAATTATGAATTATCTCCCCCGGAGTGAGGAACACAGAGACAGGGGGGAAAAGAAAAAGATGAGGACAGAGCGACATTAACCCTCCCTCACCCCGCTTCCCGCCCCCGAGGTCCGTGTAGACCGTTGAAAGTTAAAGTTGCCTCGCGTTTAATTGGAGCGGGACGCACCTGCCGGCCCTCCGCCTCTCCCCTCCCCATCTTTTGTTCTTCTTTTCCCAAGCTACGACCTGACTTTTTCCTCCGGGCGCCGCTTCTCTCGCGCCTCATTATGCGATATTAAGACGGGGAAGTTATACATTCATTAGCGCGGTCCGCGTATACACGTAGTTTTATTTGAGCGACGGTGGGGAGAGGGGGAGAGGGGGGGGGATGGCTTGAGCCAGGGCAAACTTTTCGCCAGAACCACTCCCCCCTCTTCGTCCTCCGCCACTTCAACGCTTTCCAAGCCGCCCGAGCTTGTATTATGAAGTTCTTCATTAGACTAACTCGGTCGCCGGGTTATCTTGCCCTGCCCGCTGCACTGAGCTTTCGAGATTTTACTTTTGTGCCCCAGCCCCGTGCCCCGTGCTCCTTCCCTCGTTTCGCCGAGGCTGCCCGCGAGCCGATCGAAGCGGGTGCGAAGGACATTTTTGCGGGGCGACGAATGACAAGCCGCTGATTGTCTTAGATCTGATGGTCGTCAATTATGGAAATAAATCGTTGGAAGCTGCAAAAGTTTATTAAGTATTAAACTTTTTTAATATAAAGATTCTAACATCAATATGTATAACTTCTTTAAAGCAATAAATAAAATTCAGAGCTTTTGCTTTCGTCCTTTTATATATTTTTAATCTAGCCAGAATGAATTACGAAATATTCATTTTGACCAGCTTTAATCAACAATTCGACCGTCAATTTCTTGTAAATTTCATTTAAATCACTTGCTCCGATCGAGGAAACTATGTTTTGAATAATATTTCATATGTATGAACAATTCTAATAAATTGTGATATTAATTTTTTATCTGCTGTTTTACATAATTTATGCGAGAGTATCAATTGCATCAACGTATTATTGATTACGTAACTTATTGATATTCCAAGCTTTATAATTTCATTCAAATGCATTCCGTTTTGTGTTTATCTAGGCTGAAGTTCTGGAACGTCAATATTTTCTAGTAATTTACACATACACGCGCGCCCGTCCACTCGTGCTTAGGAAATATCAAATTTTGCAAAGCCCAGACAGCAAAAAGGTTCTTTAAATTACATTTTCAAAAAAGACCGGCTCTTAATTCGCAACGGCAACGCATATTTGTCGGGATCCGCGCTTCCGTCTACCTTGTTCCCTCCTGTCCTCTCACCCCCCGTACTTGGCGGCGCCGAAGCTTTTGAAAAGCCCATTGAATGCGTACTGGGTTGCCCAGGCCCTCGTCGCTGTCGTCTTCCTTCGGCAGGTGCCCGTGGAACAGTCTCAAAGCCGCTACACTGAATGGCAGAGAAGAGAAGCCGCGCGCTCGAAAATGGCTCGAGGTCCATTGTGGAGGCTGTGCCGAACGAGGCCTTGCCTCGCTAACAGGGAGAGAAAGGGAAAGGGAATGACAGATTGTGTATATGTGCGTGCGTGCGTGAGAGAGAGAGAGGCCATAGCGGTAGGAACAATATTATATACTGTTCGAAAGCAATTTAATTTAATGAAACGTTAATTATCTCGGTAAATATAATTAAAAATAAAATGGCTTTTTCGTTGTTATTCATAACCAACAATCAATCATAATTACATTAGCACGAATTCTTAAGACTCAATAAATATTGATCATTACTGCTGAAAAAATATATCATATAAATGTTGCGCTTCATTATTAGATCGTAACAAAATTATTGTACTATTTCATCTAACTGTTATATATAAACCAAATTATTAAATCCGTTTAAAGCGAATATCAGATAATTATTGCAAACTTCGTTCAGAATTATTAACATAGGATTTTCATAGGTTATACTTTAAATAGTCTTATGACGAATTGATTTTTTAAGCCATTATGCCGAGGATTGAAGGCTTTTGAAAAAGTCCATTCAGTGGAACCATTGTAAGAACTAATTTTATAGTATATATAACAATTTAAATTTACAAAAATAAATTTATATAACAGCATGAATATATTAATATATAATTTAGTTAATGGTGAGATATTAAGAGAAGGAATAACCTTTCTTAAGTACAGCACAAAAAATCTATATATATACATCAAGTATTAACAAAATTTGGTTTTCTTGTCCTATTACTAAACATTTATTGAATCATATTTCTGTTAATTATTCAACAATACAGTTGTTGAACATTTTATTTTTCTTTATACCCGTGAGGAAAGTAAACACTTCCATACTGATCATTCCTAATATTAGCTCTCCATAACTTTTCTAACTATCTTTTAAATTTCCCATGTCCTTCTGGCATTATTTACCCTCACTCAGCTTATCTTTTAATGCTTAAATTAATAACTGGCAGAAGTCTGTCAAGTATTTTTGAAACAAAGCAAAAATTAAAATACACTTGGATGCTTACGAGATGCTCGTATACGAATAATACTTGAAAAGATAAAGACGACCACAGTAATATTAGTGTAATTAATAATTAAATGATCAAATGTTGTTGATCGTAGAAGGATATTCTGAATTACAATATAAAGCTTTCTATAAGTTCACAGTGTAAACTCAACTCAATGTGTCATTGAAAAATTCTCTACTTGGACTGATTGAGACCCGGCATCCGATGTAATTGATAAGACTATATATTTTTATAGTTAAAAATTTCGAATAAAATACGAATGAAATATTTTCAAATGAAAGGACCCGTGGAAATTAATTAGTTCAAATCGATCATACTTTTATACGCCCACATGAGCTAGAATCAAAATAAGTTTGCGAATACTTTGATAACGATGCTCATATTATTACAAAAAAGATTTTTAACTTGAGAATCCGAATACAACTAATCTGGATATATTATAGCATCGAGAAGAAGAAATCTAAATGGATTCAGATATGCTTTGGAAAGTGTTACGCTCGATCAGGATTCTCTGATGGGGGGGTCGCGAGATTGTGTTGAGAATTTTTATAGCTGCTTGCTAGCCGGCTTATCGTTACTCACTGGAGTGGTGATCAAGCAAGCACGCGACGTGACTGCAAACGGATACGTTCAGCCGTATTTTTCGGACGAACTACGGTCTTTTTCCTCTTGGCCACGGAATTTTTCCTCTGGCCAAGCTTTTGCCAAGAAAATTAACGAAGTTTTTCAAATAACGTATAAACTTTCACCTCGTCTCTTAGTAACTTAGCAATGTTTCGTAGATATGAATGAGAAGCAATTTTTTTTTTATTATAGATAATTATTGCTCTTTTTGAGATAAGAGGCATATGACTGACATTGAGGGCATTCCCGCGGCTCAGTCCCGAAAGTGCGACTGTCGATAGTTTAAATTTTGTAGCGAACTAGTTTAAATTTAAAAGCACTTTCGTGTTACACGAATCGCATCAGTTCCGAATGTGGGCGGGCCTACCCTAATTGAAATAAACGACCAGGCCAATCCGAATCCCTGGAAACTCAACCGACGCACAACAGATTGCAATGTTCCCCGGAGCCACCGAGAAACTTCGTCAAGATTTTCGAGCTTTCGACTCGCGGCGCAGTTACACCTCAATCGGCATAAAGCAAGGCGCCAGCGTTCGAGGGCTCGATTTAATTTCGGCTCGGGGCGAAACTTGCGCCCTTAAATGCGCCCCGAGCTTCCGCGGGATTGCCTGCAGCTTGGCAGATGCCGGTTAACATTTACTATCTGGAGTCAGAGAGACATGGTGAGGGGGGGGGGGCTAGAGAGACAGGGCGAGAGGGAGAGGCAGAGAGAGAGAGAGAGAGAGAGAGAGAGAGAGAGAGAGAGAGTGAGGGATCAGCAGTTAGAGTGACGGGAGTTATTGCAACTTGCCATGCAACTGATAAATTTACTGCGGCTGTTGAACTATGAATTCATACTACTAATTTATTTTGGATACTGTAACAATAAAGTCGAAAGATAAGCCTTTCTAGGAGCTGTATTTAATATCATTACATTATCTTGAACTTGCTATTGAATGCTAGACCAACCGGGATCGATTGCCTATACGCATCCACTTGCGATTTGATGAAAATACTCCACTATATTAAAAAAATGTGTCGTTAACTTGCGTTTTATAATCATAATAAGTCATAATTACAGAGCTTATAATACGTATATAGATCAGTGACATTTTCTAGTATATAACATACATTCTATCAGTTTCACAGGAATTTTTCTAAATACTAAATGAAAATAATTTCAAAATAAATTATTTTGTAACATGACGTAGGAATTTACCTAAATATAAATAACTCATTCGACTCTATGCGTCCTCGGCAATTACCTTCGTAATGCAGTATTCATAATACAAATCTCTCAGCACGCAATCTAAGTTAATTAAAATTTCCCCATTTCGCTTTCGGCTCAATTCCGACCATTAATGTCTCTCCCTCTCTTTCTCTCCTTCTAACTTCCAGCTTCATCGCGCTCACTCCACCTCTCTTCTCGAGAGACAATCCAGTCTGCGTCTTGCAGCACTTCTCTCGCCTTCCTCCTTAACTGCGCGACGACAGCCTATCTGCCGAAACTATAACGGGCCAACTAAGCAATAGTGGAGAAAGAGACATACCGGCAGAGAGAAAGAGATAAGAGAGATAGAGAGAAAGGAAGAGAGAGAGAGAGAGAGAGAGAGAGAGAAAGAGAAAGAGAGGTGGGTAAGAAGCAAATGCGACATCATTCGCAGCCGATTTCGCAACGACGAATCGCTCGTAATAGGGAAGAGGTTAAGCGCGTTACGATCTGGCGCTCATCTCTCTCTCTCTCTCTCTCTCCCCCTCCTCTCTCTCACTCCCTCTCTCTCTCTCTCTCACTATACCCCGTTGTTCCGTCCCGTCGTTCCTGAAATTGTGGGAGTCATTATCGTTAGGCGGAGCCTTTCTCTCTTTTTCAACGTTCTCGTACGTAGCACAAAGAGGCGAACTTTCCCGGTGATTAGAGAGGGGTTCGAATTGAGGAGAGGTCATTCGAAAAGAATGAAATGTAATAGTTTTGATAGTATTTCTACATTAAGCTTGTTCCTACAGAAGGGGAAGAATAAGAGACGTAGATTGTAAAAAAAAATTCCGATTTTTTCATACAAAAGTAATCGGACAACACGTACGTATTTATATATAAATAATATAGCGTTCTGATATCATTCAACTAATGCATAAAAATAGACTGTGTAATTTGAACTTGAATGACGGCCAATTAATAATAAACAACAATTGGAAAGGAACTTCTGGGTAATTGGAGAAAATCGAAGGGGCTTTGTATTTCTTCCTGAAATAACAGTTGTCGCAGAAATCTACGCCCCGTGAACGATACTTGAGCGGATCACTGATTTCGGACTCCTGAATCCTGAGTTTTGAAGGAGTACGGCCACTAATTAATTTCCTTGTCCCGTAGACGCCCGTACTCGGTGTCGCGTCGCCCTATAGTATTTCAATCGCGCGACAACTTTCGCGATCCATTCCTCCCCCATCCTCTTTGTCTCTCTCCCTCTCTCTCTCTCTCTCTCTCTCTCTCTCTCTCTATCTCTTCATAAAGGAAGGAAGGGACTAAACCACAGCGATGATTATTTCCTCAAGTGGTATTTTGAACCCTTTCGAGATGAATAATCGAGTCGCTGGTGAATTGGGAGCGAGGTTTTCTCATTTCTATCTGCTATTGAAGCGTGTAGATAAAGCTTATTTTGAATTTGTAGTACGACATGGAACATCTTTTTTAATATTATCAATATATACTCAAAAACACCTGAGAAACATCGATAACATCGTTGCCCACTTTACTAACTGAATTCATTCTTTGATATAAAAGTTTGACTGTCTCCGCTAGGTGGTCGTGGCTTAAGAATTGATGAAATCATGCATTAAAATTGGATGAAGGAAACTAAATAACAACTCGTATGAGTATATAATATAAACTGTCTCTTATTTAATGTGTTATTTACTCAATTATTTTATGTAATAATGCAAGTATGCCTCAATTCATAAGCATAATTTTATGTAATTCAAATGAGGTCACGGTTTCAATCCATCGTTTCGAGAAAAAAAAACCCCGATATTTATAATTGAAATCTCGTCATCTTAAAAAGTGGAAAAGAGAAATTATACTTACTACGAGTTATAAAAATTTTACCGACACACAATAAAATAATTAAAGTCCATCCACAGGCTTGGCCCCAACCGCGCTCTGAACTTACATAATAACCCAATTTTTTCCCTCACCCCTTTATCATCCTCCTCTATCATTTCACCCTTCGCCTCGCTCGCCCCCTCCCCTACCACTATTTTTTCCCCCGCGCTACTTGTTCGACGAACTTTCCCCGAGCACCCGAGCACCCGAGCGAGCGAGAGCGCGCGCAAGTTTGCCTTTGTTCTCCCCGAGTTTAATATACCTCTTTTTATGTATGCAAAAACTTCCATCGCTCGGGTAATGCGTCACGTGGTTTTAACGCTAAACGCGCCGCACAGCCATGCCCCGAGCTAATAATTGTCTTCTCAGCCGGTTGTTCAGCCACTCCCAGCTCGTTTCTTTAAATATTCAAGCTTCGCTAAACATATTCAGCTACGCTTACTTATCCCCGATAGTCCACGGATCTTGTTTTGTCATTCATATATTATGCCATTATACCCCGTACTCGGATATTAGCTACGCGCTAATTAAGTAGCCGTAAGATAAAATTACGGTCAGTCCGTGAAATCTTCTTTGTGAGTAAAATAACCAGTTGCCATCTATTGGCAACTAATGTGTGGAATCGGCTGAATTTTTTCCCTTCCAAAGAACAAGACTCCGAGGCGGATCTTCGCGAGTAATTAAAACGTGCACCGCGCGAATTCAAAGACGCATTAGATGGGCGCATGACGCATTAGCGTGACTCCAGCATCGTGGCTCGAGATACAACCGATTGTTCCTCGCATCTGTGCGTGCGTACAAGTCCGCCCTCGCTCTTGCATGCGCCAGCTGCAGGAAGATTCTACAAATAGCAATGATGTTGGTAAGAATACGAAGCTGTCGTGTTGATATTTATGAATAAATACTGGCGGACTGATAGTAACAAAACTATAGAAAATTGACGTAAAGTACTCGCTTTGATGATTCCAACGAACAACAGTTACCTATTGTCCATTGCGCGGTATGTCGATACATTCATTAAAAATATATTTTTTGCCACTCGAAGTATTTTGGAGAAAGGAAATCTGGATTAAAGGTGTGGAGTAGAAATGCTCAAAAGAATGTAACTTTTTAGAAGTTTTACAATAATACGTTTGATTAAAAATATTCTTCAATACCTAATTTCATATAATTAACAACTAAAACGGTTATAATCAACGAAAATATCATTTTTCCAAGAAAAACTGTTAAATTACAATCTGATAATCATAAATCCTATCTAGCTTTCTTGATTATCGGTAGAGAATCCAGAAATTTTTAATTTTTAGGGACGAGGTTACGTATTATCGTTCTTCACTTTTAATTTAGGCATTTTTATGTGTACATAATACTTACTTAATATCAGATTCATGCTCACTAATTAAATTCAGAATATAATGAAATGGATGATACACAGATATTAAAAATAAGTAGTAGATTATCTTATGCATATATTTGACCTTATTTGACAGGCTTTCTTGAATCATAGCGGATGTAAACCACGATTTTTATCGAAGACCTTTATACTCGATGCTGGTGTTCGGCTTAGCTAGAGTAATAAAAATTCGCCTAAAAATGTATGGATGTGCAAGTTGATTGTAATCATTTAATTATGTGGTATAATTTATGAAAAATTATTTTTGTTGACATATGACGTTATATCCTCACTTTTCACATTAATTTTACACTATGAAATAAACTACACTTATATATTTTTTTATAAGCGATTTATTTACAATCACGATATTAACTTTGAATAATTATTCCCAATTTGTCTTGGCTTTTTACGTTCGAAATTTAAAAATATATTACATTGATTTATAGAAAAGCCATAATTTCAGAGCATGACTTTCATAGCAATCTTATCATTTACTTAAAATTTTCCTATGATCTGCGTATGTAAGTGAAACACCGATTCCATCAGTTTTATCACTGGGGTCGCTAGCGTTTTTTGGAATCTTATGTGTCTTTTATACAAAAATAAGCTAAATTATAGATTATTTTACGGATATACAGAAGGGAATATATTTTCGTTTACAGCGATCAATTAGTCATTCCTTTGTGTTAAGTAATTCATTTACAATATTGGCAATTCTAAAAAGAGAGACTTTCAGAGACTAAACAGTTTAGGCCCTTAAGATGAACCGAAGCAAATCGCAACGTCGGACGAAGTATCATGAAGCTATGGTAAATATTAGTACTGAGAGCAGTCAGTTCGTCCTTTACCAACACATTATATTGGCTATTCGTATTGTTACTTTTTCCTTTTCCGTATTTTCACATAATTTTATTTCATATTACATTTTCATTTTATTTTCTTTTTAATTTATTTTTTATTTTTAGTACTAAAAATTAAACTACACAAAGAAACTTTCAGTTTCTGCAGGAGTGATTATAAACAATCGTGATATAATTATAATTTTAAAACTGTGTAAATGATAAACACATAAAGATAAACAGAATTTTCTTGACATTGTGTCACTTTCGAAAGTTCACACTTTTGTTTCACGTCAACGTAATTAATTTTTTGAGTCGCGAACGGCGCAACCCTGTGCCAATATGCAACTGTGGGGATGGCGAGTATTCCACGGCCGCATCGTCTTCGCATGCATCCAAGAACTTTTACCAGACGCAAAAGGGTATTATTTATATTTGGGCATTTTAATTGCTGCATGTAAAACCGTTTTATGGGTATTCCTATTCGAGGTTTCTGTTTACAATTATATTTCTTCTCATCTCATCATTTACCTTTAAATAAATATATCATTTATTTTACGAGTAATAACAAAATCTCGAAAGGTGAGCGCGGACAGAGACGTAGCGCTGCTCGCACGCACACGCGCGCACAGAGGCGCGATTGCGTTAGCTCGTACGAGAGCTGCAGTAGGCGATTAAGCAGCGACGTCGCTGCAGGCGGCCCCCCGGTGCGCGAGAATAAACGTCTGAATGGGCCTCGTTAGAACGCGCCCGACCTCCCCGCGGCAACAACCGGGCGGATGGCCGAAGAGAGTTACAGTTTATATATAAACGCACACACGCACACGCGTATATATATATATATATATATATATCGAACGTAGCTCGCCGCAACGCGAGCGTGGCTTCGCCCTTACCGACCCAGAAGTTTAAGCGGTGCCTCTGGTGCCAATGGTTTGTTGGGCAAGCGGCCCGGCGGTACACGGGGCGGAAGTGCTAGAGCTGCCCCGGCTGCGCATAACTGGCCTACGGACGAAACAAGTTGTTGCGTCCATTCCCCTTTCGGGACTGTTTACTTGGGTTTTGTAAATACGTTTTGTCGGCGCAGACAGAGGGGACTTGGTTGAGAATTTGGCGCACTCCTCGGTGGCGACCGGTCGGTGCTTATCGTCCGCGACGGGTGTGTCTCCAAATGAGCGGGATGGGCGGGGAGGGAGGGGGTCATGCTTTCTTACTTATGGAAAGATTGAACAGAGTCTTGTCCTGAGAGTTAATTTTTAATTCAAATTATACGTTATTGTAAATAGACAATTGCACCCGCTGATTCATCTTTACAAAATCAACAGTTGTTTGGAAAATCAGTGTCCCTAAAGGATAGATCAGTTGAAACAGTTTGACCAAGACGAGCGCAATGTAAGTTTCGGATTGACGAATAACGTTTATTTCCCACTATGGCGTGGAAGACTTTTGAAATTAGCGCACTGCATAATTTTAGACAGAATGCCACAATTCCCAATTTTTCGAGCAAAAATATTACATTCGTTTTTTTATCCACAAAATTTGCACGATTATGTAGGAGACCAATATATATAGAATTTAAAATATCAAATAGTTTTTTGTTTTGGATTAATGACAAATAACATAAGAAAAGAAAAAAATCTTTTTCTTTCGACGTTTCAATATGACATTTCAAATTTCAGTAGAATTATCAATGAATATATAATCGTCACTGTGCAGTTATCTATTATATATTTTAAACACGTCCAAATCTTGAAAATTTTAATTAATCCTTCTCAACATTTCGTTGCTTTCAGTGCAGTAAATTTCGACAATTTCAATAAGACAATAATAAACAAAAAGAATTATTTTCACGGTCTTTTAAAAAATCATCAGCTACCCGACCGCGGGCACAGCCGAGAATTCGCCCGGCTCCCAAGCGCATTTCGCAATCTAATCGTTATATATTTTCGCTAAGAACGCGCTCGAGGCTCCCGATGCGCGTCTAAAATGTTCCCGCATACCGGAGCCAGACGGGCTAAGGATCGGGGGGGAGGGGAAAATTGCGAAGCGCGAGAGAGAGAGAGAGAGAGAGAGAGAGAGAGCGAGAGAGAGCCGAAGCGCCACGCGTAAGGGAAACCTACGGCTCAAGACTGTTTTACGCGGATGAATTTCAATTTGCAAACAGCCCCCCGCCAACCGGGCTCGCGGAGCAGCCGCGAATTTTCCCTGATTGTAAATTTATCCGCGGGCGTTTTCGCTTTTCAAAAGCCATACCCCCCCCCCCTCCTCTCGCGCCTGCACCGCTACGCCACCACCGCGCCGCCGCTCGGAATTCGTAAATACCCAAGTTTCTGTGCGTACCTGACGCGTACGCGCGAGCGCGCCGTGGCAAAAGAGAATTTCTGAAGAGCTCCCGGCCAACGATCCGGCGGTGACTCGGCTGCGCGATTCGAATTCTGCCCTAGACCATATTTATTCCTAAACAAATACCGAGAAACATCGAAGAGGAATCATTTTTGCCACGGATGCGTATCTCTCGACCCGCGCGATTCCATTAGTAATTTTGGGACAGTCGTGGCTTTTTTTTTGTTTTTCTTTTTTAGTAGTATTAAATTTTTTCAAAAAAGGGCAATTGATCAATTGGCGAAACGAATTTTATTCGAATTTGATTTAGCAATTGTTGCTTCGTCTGTCGATTTAATCCCCATAAAATTGAGTTCTAAGCTAATGAGAGACGCGTAAAGGTGTATCTGTGCTTTCCAAATATGCCGTTGTGATCCGCAGTGCAGGTAAAACAGAAGAATTATTTGGCATCAAATTTTGCATCGAACAACCAGAAAAAGTCATTTATAAAGGTTATAACTGCTGCCACCAAAAAACATTTTCTGTCGTCAGTTCGATTTTCCATTTTTCGACATTAACTTGACTTTCGAAAGAGCGGTCTTAAAAAGGTCAATGTGACAGAGTACTCGAAATGGTTAATTAATACTACTTTAATAAGTTAATTAATACTTAACTCTGTTAATAGGCCATTTAAAATGCTTAATGCTCAGTTTAAATATCTACCATCGGCCAGTAAAACCTGTTTCTATTTAAAATCCTTTGTTTACAAAAAGACAACGTAGGCCTCCGTCGCTGATTAGCACCGATACTTGAAGACATAAATAAAGCGCCGTTACATAATATAATAAAAAAAATGCAATATCAAGATATAATGTAGCAATGTCCAGATCAGGAAGATTTATCATAGCGCCACCTGACTATGGGGTAAAAATATCTCAATTTTACTTAAATACGCTCTACGACAATAGACTAGAGGATTTGTACTTCTTTGAATCGTGTACCTTCTTTCGTTAGTAATTGGTAGATAATGATGTTTGTTGGTCTGATCAATATACACATAATTTCTTACGTGTAAAATTCTTATCAATAAAATTTGCCATTTCTTTCAAACTTCACACTTCCTCACCAGATAACAAATGTGCGCAATGAATTCAATTTAATAAATAAATATTCGTCTGGAAGAAATAATCTACTGTAAATATAATTTTATATATTATTAAATTTGTTTTATATATATATTAACTAAACTACTGTAAATATAATTTTATATATTATTCGTTCAATTTAACAAAAAAAAGATAATCTCAGCACACCTACAGTTATAATATCTATTGTAAGTCGAGGTCTGTTAAATAGTTCCGCATGCTTGTGGTGAGCCGAAGTCGTCATGGCGCGAGATTCCAATTCAGGGTTGGATCTTGAGGCGACTGCCATACTGAATAAGTTCTTAATCAATAGATTAACATTGTTATTTCCGTCTTAATTGATAATATTTCTGTTCAAACTATTGAAAAAAATCTGATAAATAGCTTGGTGGGGAGGGAGAATAAAGGAAACAGGAATTGGAATTATAGTCGATTAAAAACACCCTTTCGAACCCTCGACTTCCCGCACTGCCATAATCTACGTATTAACCTACGTACTTTTTCAATTACGAAACAATAGCTGAATAACCATTGAATAATTCGGCGGGCCGCGTAGATCCCCCTCCGCCGCGATTAAATTGCCGAGCCCGTCTCTCAAAGTAAGATTCTCGAGCGGCGCTCGTGACGCCGTTCTCGCGGCGATGCCGGCGGAGATCAAAGGGCGCGCCCGCGCAAAGCTCGGCCGAGGCCGTGCTGCGCGCGCGCGGGCGGATAGCAAATGTATACGCGACGCGTCCCGCGAGAACTCGAGCGCGCCTCTCCATCACTTATGCATCGCGCCGCGCCCTCGCAAAGCGCTCCCGCGAGATCGCCACACGCCGACTAGACCGCCCGCGCGCGACCTGTTGAGCAGCGGTACAGGCGCCAAGGATAAAACATTACCGGTTACGCCGTGCCGTCTGCCGTTGCAGTCGACGCCGGAGTCGAGGGGGTGGGTGGCACAGAGGCTGCCTGAAAACGCGTCTTTAGCCGACAGGGATCGAGAAAAAAATGTGGAGACCTCGAGATTTTCCGCGACACACACACACACACACACACACACATGCACGCACGCAGGCACACATGCACGCACGCAGGCATATATATAGATATAGATATATAGTTAAAAGTTGCGGCCAAAGCCGCAGCCTCGGCCGAATTTCTCCCTTCCCCCGTCCCGCTCGCCGCGCCGCTGGATGGACCCGAACTCCGCGCAAACTCTCGGGGGCTCGATTTGCGAGCTGCGCGCTCGGAGGCAGAGCCGGCGAAGTTTCAAACGGAAGCCATCAATGGCTCTATCGATGCCCACCGCGGCTGCTGCCGGCGCTTCTTGTCTCCGGGGCCGAGCCGCCGGGACGGGAGGGGTCGATCGGCGACGGGGCTTCCTCCTCCGCTCCTCCTGCTCCGCGGAGCGGCGCGACCGCCTCTCTAATTAAAGTGGTTGGCAAACAATGACGGAATTAATCGCGACGCTGGTTCGTCGGGGCGCGAAAAAAGAAACAGGAAGGGCAGAAATCGATGGGTGGTACAGTTCGAGCTTACTTCGGGGGGGGGGGGGTTACTACAGATTCTGCGAGATTCTACTACAGATTCTACGCGTCGTTTGACGGCATATTATTTTATATATTTTTGAATTTGGAAATTGACATGCTTTCGTATATTTTATCTAGATAATAGATGACGAGCTATGATGTTACGCACTTTGCCGTTAAAATCAACGGCATAATCGATAACTATTGAAGCGTTTCTGCTTCTTACTAGTAAGTACTCTGTTCAAGTAAACAGTTTGTGCAAGATATGTAATTACTCAATCAAAATCTAAAAAGAAATTATTTTATTGAGAGGCGATAACGCAAAGGGTTCGTGCTAATGAATAAGTAATGAGTAATAAATAATCAGATATACTGAAAACAGGAAATTGTTCAGTTTTCGTTTTATTTAAGCTGATTCGAGCGCAGCTTCGGTTACTGGAAAATTATATCAAGCCAGTTTTTAATGTTTTAAAAAAAGAACTATAGGTTTGGATAAAAAAAATTTCTAAAAAATTATTTTTTAAATAGTAGCTATTTCGTGGTTAACATAGTTATGTATAAACATGTTATACTTTTTGAAAAATATTTATTCGATTGTTTTATATAGAAACGGAAAATCTAAATAAAGTATTAATAATATAATGCTTAAGCTTATATTTTATAGACTATATTTTATTTCAATATATACTGCAAAATCTGAAAAATTATGGAAAATAAAAACAATGTCGCTGAGGATTATTTAACAAATTCAAAGGTTTTTTACATTGATTTTCATATATTATTATCGTA
The DNA here is from genome assembly GCA_018907035.1 of Sycobia sp. Sy_11. Taxonomy (NCBI): domain Eukaryota; kingdom Metazoa; phylum Arthropoda; class Insecta; order Hymenoptera; family Epichrysomallidae; genus Sycobia; species Sycobia sp. Sy_11. The sequence goes on along the minus strand of JACCIC010000212.1, from coordinate 116,239 downwards.
TAAATTGAAAAAAGAAGAATATGTATTCTTATAAAATCTCTTTGACACGAGGGTTGCTCCCGAACCAGCTAAAAGCATGAATACACTGATATGATCAATCATATTGCATAGGACGATGATGCATTTATTTTGAGACACGAAAGTTCAAGATGAAATTAGGTTTTTGTCTCGAAAAATTTTCCATGATAAAGCTTTATTAGAAAGAGTCAGCTGATGATTACGATCTTCCGCAATTTATTATTTTCACATAGAAGCTACATTTTTCTTAAAGTCAAAATTGAATTTCAAGTAACTTTTAAAGCGAATTCGAGTCAATTTCCGTTTTTTTTTTTTTTTTTACAATTTATCCAACGAATTACAGCAAGATATTCGATTATTTCGAATCAATACGGTTGATCCTATATGCTGTACCGGTATCAGGAATGGTTCTTAGACCTTTCGAAATGTTAAATTTTGGTCGTTTTTTTTCTAAATAATTTAACAATGTTTGAAAATTATACTTATGTCGACTGTTTGGAATTAAATTAATAATATCTATTCGAGCATGCATTCGCGCGACGTCCCCGAAATCCAAAGAGCGCCGCAGACAATTCGCGCAGCAGAATTGAATAGAACTGTACCATAGCGAATTTCGTCGGTGGACGAGGGGGGGGGGATGATAAGTATAGCGCCGCGTAGCGACGCGCGCTCCGCTGAAGCCGGTAAGATGAGAGGGGGTGAAAAGTGATATATATATATATATATATATATATATATATATATATATATATATATATATATATATATATGGGGTAGCAATTTTGTCGCTCGGAAATGATGCGGGCGCGGGAGGGCTGCAGGATGGCACAAAGGGGGAGAGAGTCGAGACGCGGACGGCGGTTATACACTGATGCTACGAGACAAAGCGTCGCGCCTAGCCGCGTCTATCTCCCTTTCTCTATCTCTCTCGCTCTCTCTCTCTCTCTCTCTCTCTCTCTCTCTCTCTCTCTCTCTCTCTCCCTCTCACTCTATCTCTCTCTCGTCGCTCGCGCAGCATCGAAATGAGAAAGAATTTGCGGGCTAGTGTACGTATACGTATAGTATATAGAGAAAATGGCTCAGCAATGAAGTTACCAGGCCGCGCCCGTAATTTTCGGCGAGCTCATATACTTATACGTGTGTGTGCGCGCTCATGTGTGTGTGTGTGTATTTGAGTTACCTCTCTTACCAACGCGAACGAGAGCAGAGGAAAATTCGAATGGAACAGAATAATTTTTCTACTGTGAAAATCAGTCTGCTGAATTGAAGAGAAGATGTAATTTGCATAAATGTAAATTGTATATGAAAAAATAGTATTAAATACGTAATATTATATAGTGGTTATAATTGTATTGTCTTTCTGTTTCAGGTGAGTAGTTGATATTTTAAAAACAACATACATAATCCAGGTAAATCGTAAGTCAATAATTTATATTCATTTATGATTGCTGTAAATTTTATTAAGTTTCATTAAAGCTTCGATTTGCTACGATGATTTATCGAGGTTTACGAGTATTATTATATCCCGATTGCTCGGGATTTTTCTTTTTGTGAAATACTCCGTGTCTTCGTCAATATACCAGTATTCAATATACCGGGCGTTCGTCAATATACCAGTATTGTACCGGTATTGTACTAACAATGAGAAAACACAATGTTAAATTTCATAAAAAAATTAATCAGACCTCTTAGAGCCTTAATCGGTGGGTAATGGCTGATTCAAGTAGCGCAAAATCAGCCACTAAGATTCAATAAATATCGGGGATAAAATTAGTAGCATTGAAAGATCACGAATCATCCTTGGCAAAAAATTGGGCGAGTAAAATCCATTTTATCTTTACTATTCTTTTCAGTAAATGTAATGGATGCCATTACATTTAAAAAAGATATATCTCTAATTATTTATAATTTATCATTCTATAAATTAGATTCTTCCATTTATATTCTGCAGTACGCTTAAATTAAATCAAGTTGCAGATTTGGTTATAGTGTAGAGAATATTAATGCCCATTGGAATATTGTAATGCCACTGCATTCCGATATTCGTGAGCACGCGCGCGCGCGCGCGCGCGAGTGTGTGCGCGTCGATAAAAAGGAATTCGAAAACACCTTTGATCAAAATTGAAATAATATATGCCGATATAGCCGCGGTTGCAAAGGGCGAAAGCATGCGCAGACCGAAAGAGAGAGAGAGAGAGAGAGTGGGAGGAATCGGTTATGTACGGGGGGGGGCTGCGTTAAAAGCCGACGCGCGCCGCGCCACGGCACGCCGCCCGCGCGAGCTTTCCAGCGATATTGCAGCGTAAACATTTTAACGGCTCGCGCAGAAATGGAGGAAGGGCGGTCACGGGGCGGAGCGGGGGGGGGGCAGGAGATAGTCCCGATGGAGCAACGCGTTTCCTCGCGTATAATTCATAAACTTTCAACTACGCCGCGAGGCCGCAATAAAAGCTTAATGCGCTGCCTGGGAGCCGCCTCGTCGTCGTCGTCGTCGTCGTCGTCGTCGCCGTCGTCATCCTCGCCGTCCTCGTCGTCGTCATCGCCGTCGACGGCGTCGTGCGGCGCGGGCGAGCGCGGCGCATATAAAGGAAATCCGCCGGCTCGTCCTCGTTTCCATCCTCCTACCCCCCCCCGCCCCTCCGCCCCACGCCGGCTCGTCCCCTCGTCGCGCCTCTTGCGCGCGCTTATAGCTTGTTCTCCCGGGCTAATGCGTTTATACGGCTGCGTGCTCGCGATACGCGCGCGACGACGGACACTCGGCCAAGAGCGGCGGGTAGCGGGTCGAGCAAAGGGGGCGGTGGTGGGAGCATTATTCAGGTGTCGCTCCGCCGTAACGCCGCTTTTGAGTGGCGAGAGGGTCAGCGGGAGAGGCCGCATTGTTGCCGGGGATGGGTGTGGGGTTTCGTTTCTAACGAGTAATTTCGTGGCGGTCCTATAGTTTGTAACGATACGCGCTTCGAGATTAGCCGCTCGGCCCGCGCGAGGGCGTTAATTTTTTTTTTTTTTATATGACAAACGAACGTCGAGTGTCGCGACTCGCGAGTTAGTTGTTGAAATGGATATTGATTTCGCGCGGATCGGCGTCATTGTACCGCGAGGCAGGGCGACATTACATATTCGTTGGACTATTGGAAATCTGATATCTGATTTGATTTCTCTTCGTAAAAGTATAGTTTTCAAGGAAATCGATGTGCTATTCATTTTAATATTAATAGAATCCGTACTTATGCTTTGTAAATGAATATTTTGATCATATGTAATAAAAATATGTCATTTTTTCAGTTTTTCTCAGCACTGAACTCAAATTCAGCCCTAGAACTGTTCGTCGATATTTTGAGGTATGTTAGTCTCGAGAAGCTAAAAACACTATTTTCATGGATACTTGAGGTTACGTCTTTCATTTGAACTTATAACATAGTGATTACTACTTTTATTCTTCAACATTCATTTTGATCCGGTTTTTCTTCGCTATATAATATTTGTAAATAATGCACTTGGTATATTTCTCATAGTCTTACGATAATGAATAATGCTAATGACGTATGGTGCTTGTGAAGGATTATCGGTGTTTAACCAGAATTTAGTAGTACTGCGTTTATTTAGTTTATGAATTTAGTAGTACTACTACGTTCGTAGATCTGCAAAATGTTAAATTAGATAAAAGAAAATAAAAATGATTTTTGAAGTAGAGGACCATAAGTAAAAGAAAAATTTTCGATTCTCTTCACATACTTCAATTCACTAAGCAAATAATTAATAACTGTGATTGAAGTTTTTTGCTTAAACTATGAATATGATTCAGCAGTATAATAAACGATAAATACAAGTTGGTTTAGATGAGCTTTATTTCGGTTTTTAAATTTTAAATGGTAGCTGGGTGATAGTGTATGTTGTGAAAGTATATTGAATCAGTTGAAAGAATATGAAGATAATACAAAATATTAGTCACTGAATCATTAATGTCGGAATCATACTATAACGGCCCAAAAGAATAATATTCGATAAAATAATTTACTTGAAATCTTAGAAAGTTTAGTTAGTTAGACAGCAACAATAACAATGCAATTATCAATGGTTAGTTTGAGATATCGTTATACAGCTCACCGTATTTTTAGGACTTAATAGCTTTAGCATGCACTTTCGAAGTTTCGCAGAACATTTCAGACGTATAAAACCATCATGTGCCGAGAATATTATTATAACCCACTAATTCAAACGTTAATGCCATTTCAAAAGTTTTTGATAGTACTTTTCAAATGAGACCTGGTTGCATATTTGTTGTTGGAAACATGACTTTGAAATATCCATGGCATACTTCGCCAAGTAATATAAGCTCACGTACTAAATATTGTGTATTTAAGATGACTAAAAGTACATTAAGGTATTAGCTTCTCTTTGTTACAATGACGAGATGGTAAACTATCGAAATACAATGCATGGTCTATTTTATCGGTAAGCCAGTACGAATTCATTGAACTCCATTGAATTGTACTGATTTAAATTTGAAGTGCAGTGACAACTGCGCCCCAATTTTCGATCGATCCTTTATACTAACCAAGATATCATTGTACTAATGCTCTCATATCGTAAAAATTAATTACCCCAAATACCTAGGTGATGTCGAAGATTCAAATCGCATAATAAGAGTATATCACGGAAAAGCTCGGACAACTGATCCGATAATTAAAACGAGAGTGAAAACATGAAAACGAGAGTCGCAAATCGCGGTCCTCTTAAATTCCGCAATGAGCACCGAGAAGGAGGCTTTTGCCTATCTCGGGCTGGCGCGCGCCCTAAATTCCGCGCGCTGGCTGTCCTTTATCCCCGTCAAAATTCGCGTCCTCGACCCCAAAAAAAATTATATCTCGGCTGGTACCCTCTCGTAATTCTACACTCTGCTCGCGGAGAAAAAGTGAAGGAGAGGAAGAAGATGAAGAAGAAGAAGAAGAAAAAAAAGAACAAAGCCTAGCATGAAAAGGGCCTAAAGGCGCCCGACCGCGCCACTGTATTATTAAAGCAAACAGACTGCGACCCCGAGAACTTTTCGCATCTCCCCACCTCTCTCTCTCTCTCTCTCTCTCTCTCTCTCTCTCTCTCTATCTCTCTTACGCTGTCTTTCCCGACGGTGCATCGTAAGACAAAGCAATGCCGCCCCCCCCCATCCGCCGCCCGGCGGCTTGAGCGCGGAATTTTATGCGCGGGCAGGCCTCGCAAATCTTGGCCTGTCTCGTAAATGCACGTCGCGCCGCGCGCCGCAAAATATCCACGGACTCGCGCGCCACCCGGTGAGCGCGCACAGGCGGCGGCGACCTGCCTGCGACTGATAAAATTTTTGAATTTTTTAACGCGCCGGCAAAGTTGGAGGGAGCGGGATTATTTAGAGGCTTTGCGTATAGAGGCGGTCGAGATAGAGGGGTGGGGGGAGGGAGGAGCAGGTGAGGAATCGGTCGCGGGAATTTTCTTATTAACTATATATTCTTGGCTAATTTCCATTTCAGGGGGTTCGGAGGGCATTCTAGAGCAGAAGGATTCTTCAATAAAAGCTATTATTCCCCGCCATATTGGCCGGAATAATGATACAATAAGCTTCGGTAAACTACAACCGTGTAAATTGCCATTTGGAGATATTGCATAATAAAATGGACATTAAACATGGAAAATAAAGTAATAATTTTTTGTTGAACCTCGCACTTATCGTTTGCCACGTAGTTCGGTATCACGTGAAATTTCAATTATCTAAGGTAGTTTTTTTTTATAATAGAAGATTGTACCTCTCTGACGCAATCCACAGACTTACAATAGAATAAAAGAGATTCAATCGAAGCAATGAATTTTACAAGTAAACAATAATATCATAGTCGATTTGTTTATACATCAAAATCATTAGACGCTGTATTATTTTAAAAAGCAAGTGAATAATATCGATTAATAGAATAATTTTATCGACATCAACGGAATATCAGCAGCCGCGGACAGTTGCTTACACGATATACGAAAGAAAGCTTTTTGCATTGCGCTAAACGATTGGTGTCAAATTGTTTTGACCGACGAAGATTGTGCTGGGTTATCTATTAGGACGAAGCCCGATTAATTTATTACGAAGTTCGCCAATCCCATGACAACTTTTTTCTCTGAAACACTAACGACGACTGATCAATTATCAGATCGAAAAGTAAAACGGTAATCGAATTTCTTGAATGAATTGTCTGCTACTGTATTCTGGAGCTAAACTCTTTGTTTTCTTGGAAAAGAAATGAGCAATTTCATCAATGTACACCTGTTATACAATTCAATTTCGATTTAAAGGCTGATTCTCGATATTACGATAAGTCCATGTATAAAGGATCATATGATGTATCGGGTCAAGTAATGCTAATTCGTACGTTTACATTTATTTTTGCATAAAATAAAAATTCTACATAAATAGAGTCGCGAGCAATTATCTGAAATCGCACATAAAACTGTATTTTAATTAAAATATTAGGTTTAATTAAATTAATTAAAATATAATATTTCGCGTATGATGGAATCGAACGATTGTTACCATGACTATTAAAAAATAAATAATGTTTATCTACATATTTTTAAATAGAAATTTATCATAAATGAAACTTACAAACGATCTATTGACAATTAATCGCCTAACAATAGAGTAAGATTGATATGGTAAAATTCACGAGTGAATTTTCCATATTAAATTTCGACGTCTACATAATCCAAACAGATTGTCTTAATAATGCACCAAAATCTATAGATCTACAGAGCATAATCATAATATAACTAAAAAATGATAGATCGGCGGAACGCTGGGCGATAACTGGCTATTTCCCGTTACAACCAACGGGGTATTCATCGATTAAAGCAGCCACCATCGACAAAATTACAGAAGAGGTCGGTTTTACGTAACAAAACTGCGGAAACCACTGCGAAAGAGCCCTCGTCGAAACCCTATCCGTGACGTACCGAGCCCTCGAGGGAAAGAATCACGCGAGCCCGACGTCCTTTCTAATAAACCGCGGGCGCTCGATTGCGTTACAGGCGCGCTCGAGCTTCTGCGCACGCGAAATCGCGAGCGGCGGGCTCGGGCTCCACAGGTGGTTCGCGGATTACGGGCAAGAGGGGAGGCAGTTTTTTTTTTCTTCGTAGAGTCAGGCGTATGTTTGCGAAAACTTGGGCACGGTTATGAAGTGCGAAATTCGAAAGTAGGGCAATTTTCTGAATGAGTGTTACTGATTCTGTAGACGTTATCGTCACGATTAACGATCTATCAAATTTTATACGAATTTATAATGTACATTAGGTCATTATTTATTAGGAAAAAGTCATTAGGAAAAGATGTTAAATTAATAAAAAAAAGTAATCCTATAATAGGGAATAATAATGAAATTCATTTGAAATTCATTGTGACAGATCGAAAGAAAACAGTGGTCATAGAAATTATTTCCAGCATAACTCAAAGAATCAAAATTTTTCGAAGTTCACGAAATGAATCAGGAATCAGTGTAAAAATAATTTTAAACGATATGCAAGAAGAAACTTGTATATTCATTCGATAATTCTACATTACTTTTCATAGCTAAAAATAGTCAAACAAAAGAGTGTAATTATTTATTATTCTGAACTAATTACAAATCATAGATTCCTATAATATCTGGACGTAAGTCCACTTCGTTTCTGATCTGCGAGTACTTTTAAAACGATTATATTGTATATTCGTTTTATTCATTAGCAATTGTGTTTAGACCTTCTAATCTGTTTTCGTTCAATCATTTTTCTTCTAGCTTTGATTATTCAGCATTATCTAACGATCAGTTCCGTGATTATATTTTAAAGTAACTTATTATTAAAATGTATTACTTTCAACTTTTTTAGTAAATTTTTTAATATTACGTTCTTATCTTCGTTTTTTATAACATTCACAATTGCTAGAATAATGAATGCTAGAAATCCTAGAAAAGAAAATCTAACTTTATACAACATAATTATTAAACAACTCAATTTTTTTAGGAAATAATAAAAGTTTTTCATCTATCTCTTATCTTGATCGGCGCAACCTTAGATGAAATGTACAACATCAAGCGCAAGTGAGAAATCATCATAATTTCGGGTAAGATCCCCGACTCATAACTCGGTCTTTCCGCTTCATCCTTCATTTCTCATCTCCCGTGTCATATCGCACCTGTAAATGGCTTCGTACAGCCCGCATTATTTCAGACAATTTCTCTCCAAACAAAGCGAGAAGCCAGATAGAAAACACAAAATGGAGATAACACGAATGAAAGATACATGAAGAGGAGGAAGGTATGAGACAGAAAAGATATATGCGATTGCGCAATTCATCCAGTCGACTGATACAGAATTCCAAGTGTCTAAAGTCCTGTCGGGAACGGTATCATAAATATCTAGGCGAAGGCTCATTATCATATTGCGTCTCAGTTCTGCACACTATCTTCGGCTTTATTTGTTTGTCCAAAAAAGGAAAATTATAAAATGATCTTCAATGATAATCATCCTTCACTTATTATTCCCAGAAATTATATCATAAATATCGGCAAAATGTAACCATAATTGATAATTGGCTAGATGTAATCTCAAATTATTTTATTAAAATCTTATAACAGATATTCATTTTGAAAATTTAAAAATGAAATTTCCATAAACGAATACTACTACTGAAGAATACATAACTTATCTATATAAGATAATTACATTAAAAAAATAATATTATAAATGACATTTCTTTCACTACCTCAAATCACAATTTCGACGAGAATGAAAGTTAACCATCAACTTACTATCGCGTCTTCTAACGTTTGAAATCTCTCAATCTTAAGTCAGCCGCACACCCGCATATAGTATCAGATTCTTTTGTGCGATGCAACGTCGTTTTCGCAAATTAACCAACGAACAAACAAGCGAGCGCTCGGCCAAGCGGCTAATGCGACGCGTACATCCGAGTGCCACGGAGCCGCGAGGGGAGGGGGAGACATACACGCACGCAGCGTACTGAACTCAATTGCATGCCCCGCGTATTTACATCGTATCAGCCGACGCATACGCAAGCTACGACCGCGATCTTTGACTAAGAGCTCTATGTCAAAACCCCAGCGTCTTGTATCCGAAACCATCCCAACCGTACTGCGCTCAAAATCTTATCATATATATATATATATATATATATATATATATATATCGTAGATTTACGGATAGGATTAGCTCAATTAGAAAAACTTGTACTAGAAAATGTAGAAAAATCCAGAAAATCCTTATGAGCATTGAACTTTCGCTCTTACAATAAATGTGTAACTTAAGAACCGAAAGTTTGTTTAAACATAACTGACTCTATTTTTCACTGATTTTCTCGAGAATAATTTATCGAATATGCTTCCAGCTATGTCAATGTAAAATTTAAGCATAAATTCAAACTTGCCGTTAGTATCAATTAGATATCGATGCTGGAAACCTTATCGAATATTAATTATACAATAAATCCTTAAAAGTATAATATACTATACTGTTAGCTAGTCTAGCAATAAATAAAAATTTAAAATCGACTTTTAATTTAGTCGATCTTCATACGAATTAATAATATGTATTAAAACCGTCGAATAACAGTTAAAAGAACAAGGTTTCACAACTGTTACTTATTTCATCAAAATTCGCTATGAACATATGGATTCTCTCTCCTATCAATGATCAAACGAAAAATCAACAGTCGAAACCCTCTGTTTACTATAAATATATTCTTTCTAGGCACGCGAAACATCTTTTACCCTTGCCGAATCGCAATACCGTCCCCTTGCCAAACCCCAGAGTCGCTCTCTTTTACGGATCGAGTTTCTTTATATACGTCCGATGAAAAAGAAGCGCCCGAATGACTTCCCCTGGCTGTGTTGACGATGCGGATCCCTCCCTCTCTCGCTCTCCCTCGCTCGACGGCCGGCTAATCCGTAATCCGATTCGGCTAGCCGGGCACGTACGGAATTCACCTGATTAGTAATTACCCACACGTACGTACACGAAGCCTCAGCCACTTGTTGGTGCGCGTAGAAGGAATTCGCGTGCGCCGAATTCTAAGAGACAGAGTGCGGGGGCAAGAGTACGTATAGGGAAAGCACAGCGTCTTCCCAATGACGCCGGAATTGAGTGCAAACAATCTGCTCAATGGAAATGCAATTGGGATATGATCGAGTCGAGCCTTGGAATCCGTGATTTTCGGCGATGGAGACGCGTGTGCACGAGAGAGCCTCCGCCACTGATTCTGTTTGTGATCCTGATTAGATTTGATTTATTCCGCTTTGCTTTCTCACTCATGATGTGCTCCACTTGGGCTCGAGTTGATACAGAGTCACTTGCTCTGCGCTTTCGATTATTATGCAAGGGTTCAATTTGATCAAATATCTCTTACGTGAAAAGTCAGATCATCAGGTCAATGAATTAGTACGAATTCGCTTCACTGATACCATTCAGTCTGTAATCGACTGGTATGAAACGATTCTATAGTTCGTTTAATAATTCTTTAAAAAAATAAACTATTACTGTTGATAGATATTTCCGTTCAACACAGTCCATCTGTTATAAAATGGCAACTTGAATTTAGATCTAAAGTCAATTCAATGATTTGATAATCTGATGTGTACTAATAATTAGGAATTTTAGTTCAAAGACTCAATATTTATGAAGCTTAGTATTTCATAATGCTAATTATCTTAGGTTAAAAGTCTTAGGTAACTATAGTCATAGATTTTTATCTAGTTTCATAAGTTATAATTACAATGGTGTAACTGTTCTATGTTAAATTATTCATGGCTGAAGATTTGAAACTTATAAGAAATATAAATTAATTACACATTACAGAACGGTTTTTTGATATCCTCTTGAACCGGAGAATGCAAGGAGCCAATAAAACACTGTCACGAGATCTCGCATTTACTCTTCATTAAAGGCATTTACATGCATAAATGGGCGTGCGCATATAATCCAGCGCAGTTTTTGCGGGTGGCAAAACAACAGCGTCCATCCCCCTACCCCCATCACCAAAGCGATTCATCAGGCTGAGCAACAACCACAACAGAGGCAGAGACAGAGAGAGAGAGAGAAAGAGAGAGAGCTGCCTTCCAGAAATTACGTGCGAGAGAAATTCCTGGCCTGGTACCAAAGAAGTCAAGCTGGCGCGCAACAGGCGAAGCTGTTCTATACGAGGTTATAAACGGTAGGCTTGCTGGCTTACTTGGGTATAATACGTTTTACTTTCTTTTTTATTCGACAAAAGAAGGTTATATTGGCCTATCAAAATCTATGATGTTATTACGAGTTGGAGAAAATTGACATTGAGATGAATTTAATATTCATATAAGATGTTGAAGCTTGGCAATTAACCAAGGTCCAATTCACTAAGGTCACAATGCGATCGAAATATAGAAATTCTGATATTCTGATTGCTAGATTACGATATTGTAAAGACTAAGATATTCTATGGATATAACATATGTTATTATTACGATGAATTAGAAGAAATATTCAAAAATTATCTTCATCAAAGCAGCATTCAAAGCAGCATTCAAAAGCCGAATTTGTATCGATACCAATTACCTAATAATGATCCATGAACTATCAATAGATGATAGTTAGTTACATATTGATAGTCAATAAGTCTGATAAGTTTTAGCTGGCGTTGTATAATTTTTCTAATTATAAAAGATTTATAATTGTAGTAACAAAATATGAACGTTTAATTCTGTTCATCTTAAAAGCGGGATTATAATCGAAAAGACCATTCCTTGTATTATTTCTGACCACATGCGTGTCTGAATTCATCTGCTATAGAAATTAATGAATGAATCTGATCATCACCGATGAACCGAAGGTCAATGGTGATCTCCATTTAACTTATTTCGTTACTGAAAAGCGTCGAAACTACGATTTTGGAAATATATCAAACGTTTAGAAAACTGTTTCCTACCAACACTGCCAAAATAAAATTTTTTCTTCTTTATATACATATATATAGTATGCAGATATAATATAACGTAATTGATCAGCCTTGCGCAACAGAATATCATTCATCCAGCGATTGTTAAACGATGTCGCGTCGCCAGCGCCCTCCGACTTCCGTCTATACCGCCCCGTAGAAAGAGCAACAGGCTGGCACGCTCAACAGCCTATTAGGCCTCCGAGCAACTGGTGGCTGCAGTGCTCGAGTAAAAGAGCCGACGAGGCCTGCATTGCCCTCAAAGGTCGAGAATGAGAGAGAGAGAGAGAGAGAGAGAGAGAGCGAGGAAATCCGCCTTGGCTGCCGGCCAAAAACCCCTTTCCATCGCGCGAAGGAGGTGGAGAGGACTTCTTTTCTTCCCTGGCACTCCCGTGCTCGCCCTTTTTCTTGCCAGTGGCTTCCACAGGTGGGACATATAACCTCGTATGTATAAGCGTATGGCCTAATTGTGCAATAGAGGAACGATGAATGTTCGCGCGATGATAAATTTTATTCCAGCCCTAGAAGCACGTTGGAACGGGGTAGTCCATTAATTTAGCGTTAGAATTTAATCCGTATGCAATGGATTACTTAATAAAGAGATGATTTTTTTATACGATTTATATTATGTTTATTTCATTGAATATCCAACTAAAGCGTGATCCTAACAGAACGAAGAAAATATTTGTAAATATCCATAAAATAAATAATGTAATGTACATGCTTTTAATTCGATTTAAAAATAGTTTAATCACCTGCAGTTGAACTATCACAAGAAAGAGTAAAATAACTTTGGAGAAATTATCCCTATTCCTTTGATAAATATTACAGAATTAATTAAATGTTAATAAAATAAAATATCTGTAATATGTCCTAAAACATTGCAGTTGTCGTTTTTAATATGGACCAAATCAGTGTTTCAAATATCGTGGTCTCTCCTTCTTAAGCATGAAATATTGTTCCGTTTTGTACAAAGTTATTAGACTATACAGTTTTCACAGACCTGAACCCGCCTCAACCAATCCATGTCAAATAATGATCGTCAAATAGTAATTTTCTTTGTTAGTTTCATCATGTTATGGCAAAATCAGATTCATGCAACCTTTATAAAATATTTTTTACCTACCACTATTTTTTAATAAAATCTAAACATACATCGTGTAGTTATGATTTACAAAGTAAAATTGTATAATTTGTAATTGTATAATTATATCGATGTCAATCAATGGCCGTAATTTATATTAATGTGATGATCTAAGAATAAAAGTCTTTCGTTTCGTTAGCGAAACTTTATGCACGATCTTAGGGTATCATTTTTAGCTGACTGATAAAATGCAGAAAAATATCGTATACTTCCATTAATTTAGGCTGTAACTTTTGGCCTCACTTCGTACATCAATTTTGTATTGTAATAGGAGTATTTTCCATTACAGATAACGTTTAGTGATAAACAAGTCAACAAATGTTCATTCTAGGTTAAGTATATAGATGTTATTTTTGGAACGAAATATTTAAACTTAAATTAATATCGATAATCTTAAAACTGTGCTGCGATTCCAAAAGAAAACATAATAGTATTATTAAGTAAAAATTATTTTTTTACTAAAAATATTATACTCTTACAAATATATCATAATCTGCACAATTTTACAAAGTACAGAAAATCTGAAAATACATATGTAGATCAATCGTAACGCGAAATGAAAACTTTAATTGTAAAATTCCTGACTAGGTCAGTGATCCATTACGATTTTCGTATTTGAATGCATTATTTTGATAAGTGGCTTTTAGATCATTGTGTCGTATTTTTTCTATTGAAAACGTATTTTTAAAAGTATTTTTAAATCAAATCTAAAGCTTATATAAAAATTGTTAATATCGGAATGGTACTAACGACTAATATAATATTATTTAATATTGTATATACAGAGATTTCAATACATACGGATATTTCGTAATAATATATATATATATATATATATATATATATTATTTTACTCCAGAACACGTGTACAATAAACGTAATGAAGCTTTTACCTTGTACAGATAAGATTGACTAAACAATAGCAGGTAATATACGAATTCAATACAGACACCTTCTGCCATGACAAGAACTCATTAATATTACTTTGAAAAAAAGCATAAAACGACACTTTGCTAAGATATTCTCGTATTCAATCAATTTTTTGATTCGTGTCATTGGAACCATATTGCAAGATGTTACCGAAAAATAATCGTTACATATTACTTTGTATATCGGCAATTATTAGTACTTATATTGGTAAGAAATTATTACATATGAACTGTATTCAGCGGTTGTGCGAAAAGTTTTTTTTTTGCCAGGCAAAACTAAATAATAATAAAATTTAGAAATATTTAACAATTTCATCATCATTTTCATTTCATTCCATTCATCGTTGAAATAATCATTTATTGAAATTTGAAATCGCATTCTTAATTTAGTTAGCGGAATGCACTTGGAAGCGGTTACAACTGAGAGTTCACAGGATAATGATTATGAAGGGGAGAATACAATTAACCGGATCGTTATAGATGGATTATGGAATTCTGGTATGCCAAATGCCACCGTTTCTGTTCGTTCAATGTCAAGAAAACTTGAAATATGCCAAGGTTTAATTGCCAGAGAGATATATGTGGTGGTACCCTTAAAATGCGCCGAAGCTATCAATGAACACTTTCAACACGAGGATATTGTGATAAAAAGGCTCTATGATGGCATGAACGCTAATTTAAAGACAATTTATATAACAGAATATGAAAGGAGATCCAGCAGTCCGAGAGCCGTGATTCGGGTATAGAAATATCATATTATATTTAAAAACACTTCCTACTTACGTTATAGCTAAGCCTATTGAAAACTACATCGAACGAGGCACTTACGATAAACATTTAATATTTATTGTCTCGCATATGTTCTAGCGCTTTTAAAATCATTTTTGCTCGCTTAATACACTAATATAATATATTAAATAGTTCATTATTCGAGTAAAAAGTTTACTTTAAAAATATGAAACAAGATAATAGTTGAAAAATAATTTCTAGCTTTCTGAAGCCTTCCTCTCAATAGACGCACCGAGTTCATCTTCCTAAAGTGAGGTAAGCAATAAAATAAGATATATTTTATAAATATGCAACTGAAAAAATAATTTATGATGCGATTCTATGAGGAATGATTCGTCATAGATCTTATGTCGAATGAGGCAGATTTTTAATTTTTCTTTAATATTTCCTTTTTATGGACTTTGTGGAAGACGATTTTCATTTTGATCAGTGTACATTCCGTATAATTTCTGTTTTGAATTTATCTAATTAATCTAGATAATAATTTTAAAATATGCTCAAGTGTTTTTAATAATAATCGAACGAGTTATATACGTTGATTTGATATAAAAATGTATCCATATGTAATGAAAAATGACTGAAAGATTTGTATTAAAATCGATCAGTTTCGTGATGATATTTGAGAAAAAAATTTTTAATAATGCTATCTCGTATTGTTCTCAAATTATACAATTTATATTACTACTTTCTCAATGATACTGATGTTCTCATATTACAATGCAATTTTACAATATCTTACTTTCTCGTACAATAGAAAAAATGTTATTATCTTTAATAATTTTATATTTTCAGATTCTGGTGTTTGGACGATTGGCGGTATACAATGAGCGATGTGGCTTTTTAAATAGAACTGATCAGTCCAAAAATCATACTAATAACGATACAACACATTCTGATATAAAGGAAACAATTCTAATAATATTGCTACTACTACTTGAATAGTTTTATAATAATTATTTATATTTTTATAGTTTTAGTTTTCTTAAATTAATAAATGAA
Source organism: Sycobia sp. Sy_11 (assembly GCA_018907035.1). Taxonomy (NCBI): domain Eukaryota; kingdom Metazoa; phylum Arthropoda; class Insecta; order Hymenoptera; family Epichrysomallidae; genus Sycobia; species Sycobia sp. Sy_11. The sequence continues at coordinate 100,389 of JACCIC010000212.1, read as the reverse complement.
AATATAATTGTAGAGCAGTTTCGAAATGATAATAAATTAGTATTCACCACAGTGGACTTATTATATACTCTCATAGAAAGCATGGTTAAAGGCATTACTCATTATTTTAAGGGAAACTCCAAATTTACATGTACTTAACTATTCCTGAATTGATCTCACTAGTTTCTTTTGTATCTCGATTATTATGTTCAATATAAAATAAATTAAATCAATCGCATGTTTATCTGTGTATAAAAGACTTATCAGAAAATATAAAATATGTCTTCTTAATTAATGCCTGAAAATTTTAACAACTTTAAATTTTAACAAGTTTTAATATATATACATAGGGACACTCGTACAAAGGTAAATTTTCTTTACCGTATCTGTAGTCCGGGTGCTCAGGTGAAATAAGCGTACAAAGTATGTTTATTGTTAGATTAGTATTCATTGATAAATCGCGTAGAACTGGTACTAATGATATTGGGTACTGACGTAAGTCAGCGAAATAGAGTGTCGCAATTTCGAGCGAGACTCCCTTCTCGGCCATCACGTGGGCTCTACGGTCCCTCGGAATACTCTCTAGTCGTGGGAGAGCCCAACGCCGAAAAATGCAAAGGTTCATCTGTAGTGACCCGCGCGGACGGACGTGCGTTTCCTCAATTTCAAGTGATCAGTGCGCGCGATGAAACGAGACTTTATTGTCATGTGCAATAACGGTCTGTCGCACCGATGGAATCGAGTCTTCTCACGATGTTTCCAAAAAGGAGAGTTTCCGTAAAGCATATGTTGAGAAAATGCACGCCACATATCTATATACGTCTAGGTACTATTTTCACAAAGACCGATTGGCTGTATATTGCTATTAATCATGAATGCAAATAACGTATGATTGTGTGCACGTATGACAGTCGGCGCGCCTGTGTAGGCGTGCAAGTACTTGCACGTGCATGCGCGTCCGTCGCTGCATCCATTTTTCTGGAACATTCTCAAAATCAGATTATTTAATGGTATGAGATTACGATCAGGTTTGACGAATCGAAAAAATAAGTGAAAAACTTATCTGTAGATGTAACATATTTCTTTGTAATTATTAAAAAATGCTCGTCTGACTCTTTCTCAGTTTCTCAATTCTTTACTAGCGATGGAACTTGAGCAGAATGAGTACACAGAAATATTGTTAATAACATAATAACCAAAAAATTTTACATGTTCGCGTTAAATATTTCAGGAATACAATAAATCTTGAACAGAAAAACATATGTCAATTATTTATTATGCCCGGGTATCCTGATTTTCCAACGAATTGGATAAAATGAGAATTCTTTCTAAAATTCTAAAGAATAATATACGAAGCGCTTGTAATTTTTACTACGTGCGTTATTCTCGTAAAATCGACTAAGTTTAACATTCAATTTCGAGAAGTAAAATCCTCCTTCGAATTAAATTCAATCAATGCGGAAAATAAAATTCCTCGCCTAAATGCGGATTTATCTAACCCGAAAAGGATCAACGAGCCCCCCCTGATTTCCAAATCGAGCGGCAGGCCACCGTGAATCATGAACTCAGCTACTCTTCCTGGCGAAAGGCGGCGGAGGCTGAAGGGGGAGAGCGGTAAAAATTCCAGCGAGCCAGTGAAATCCCAGCAGGGCCCTCGCCTTTTTCAGCCGAGTAGAAAAAAAGGAAAGTGCCCCGAACGAATGGCCTGCACATGCATAAGTAAGGGAGAGAGCGCGGCGCCCGCCGTTCGAATTCGCGCGCATCAATAATGCATAGCGGCCCTAAACATTTCGTTAGCTCTCCGCCAGTTTCGCGGGTTCGGCAAGGAAGGAAGAATGGGCCAGGCTGATGGGGTTGGAGTCGGGGCGGGAGGGAGGAGGGGGAGGTATTGAATATTCCATCCGGTGCTCACGGGCGCCAAATCTCAGGCGGCGCTTTAAGCCAGACGAGCTGCCGGCGGACGACCGGGCTTTTTATTAGCCGGCGCGCTGACGGCCACGTCGGTCGTTTGAACCTTGGATTTAAGAAGAGGTGCCCTAATTTAATGGGTTTCCTCCCGCATACATTAATTCACTGCTTCTCTTATCAATTACAATTCCCGCATTATTATGGTAATTTATCGATTTAGAGGATTTTGAACGTTATATTGTTCTAGCTAAATACTTTATAGGCGTTCGGCATAGAAAGTGTCGCTCCCTTTGTTCCGCGGCACATGGAAACATAAGATGGAGGAAATTAACGAATATTTTTATCGATCTTCAATCGGACCATAGGACTGTCCTTGTTCGTTTATTTCAGATTCTGCGCGTACGATCATCAATAAGGACAGTCTGACTGTCATTATGTAATTATAATTGGATTATCATATTAGTTTTTTGAAGACGATTAAAGTGGTAAAAAAATTTCGCTTTATAACTGTTGGCATTCTACAATTCCATGCATACGATAGCTAAGATACTGTCATTCTATTAACAGAATTTCTATTATAACTATATATATATTAAGTATTTGAGTTATTAATCAAGTGTTGGATTTTGTGTATCTTTTAAATGAATAAACTGATAATATATATTTAATAAATGAACGATTTAATATCCATTGCCCTAATCCCGACAATAACATTCGAGATAAGTACAATTTTCATTTGTAAAATTCGACACAATCGTTATTGAAAAAAAATAATTGTAATTCCGAATGAAAAATTCTTATGGAAAACTTGATAAATGTAAAAAATTGCGCATCATTTTGAAAACAATCAGATGGAACAGCCATATTCGCAAAAGTAAGAAGAAAAATGGTCAAGAAAGAGAGCTGAGCAGAATTAACATTTTCCGTACGTCCTGTTGCGTCTAGTCGACCTAATAACCAAGTGGTGGAAACATCGACTCAAGACTCCATGAATAAATGTATAAATTTTTCCACTTTTCAAACGCTTCAACGATTCTTCTACGATTCCATAATATTCATCGCGCGGAGATCCGAAAGCGCAGCAGTTCGTAAATATAGCAACTGATGAAATGGGCATTAGCATACGAATTTCACATAACGTTTAAATCGAGTCACAAGCAGAGTATCTCAAGTTTCCTTCAAAAGTCGACCAAACTGATTGAATTTCATTCTTCTCATCTAAATCTAATATATTATATTTGCTAATTCGTGCGTTTATTTCGATTTGAAAAAGTATTTAGAACCTCATGAAATACTTCAAATTCTCTTACGTACAATCAATGCTCCAAGTTAATTTCTCAAATTAATTTACAAAATCCATTTAATTATTTGAAATAGCTCATCAATATTAATTCCTCCTGTACATCACAATCATCATAAGTTAGCTACCTACAATCAGACTTGCTATGCCGGCCACGAAGTCTCTAATTTATATTTAAAATAAATAATACGGTTCATTTGTTAAAATTATTAAAGTTATGACTGCAAAAATACTTCTTTCTCTCAAAATATATTCAATTTTATACTAATCTCTCAATAAATTGATAGTAAGCATTAATTATATAACCGAAAACAGTTTTTTTCTGCATTGAAAACAAAAGTTAATGAATTCAATTATGCATTTGGTTGAAAAAATGGAATAAAATAATTTAGTCGATGTATGAAAATAATTCCCTTAATCTAAATGCACCTAAGTTATTTTCATTCGGCATGTAGTTGTTGTAAATAATTGACTTCTTATTTTTAATTAATCGTTTCATTGGATCTACTTAACGTTCGCATTTACTAATTATTCTTTCCTTTACATTTAAAGCAGTTACAGATTGATTATCCCATGTGGTATACAAAATTGTATAGTACTCATGCCCAATAACCTAATCATCCAACTTCAAATAATTTTATCAGGCTAAAATTAATTTTTTTTTCTAGTAAAGTGGATTAATTGCCCAATTGTGGATCATGATTACAGATTCATGAATAAAGTAATTATTAATTAATAAAGAATTAATACATTTTCTAACAATAGACAGCTAACCACGTATTAAATATGTGGATTCTTTTATCAGAATTCTTCCATACGAAAAATAGCTTGTGACCTATTGAGAGATTGGGTTATCAGTGTCTCACTAACTTTGAAGAAATTAATTCCTCATGAAAAATAGAACACTAATAATCATCTAGTAGTTCATTCTAGTATAAAAATAGAAAATATAATAAAAACTTCATTACCTTCAAGCAGCTCTATATACAGATAATAAAAAAACTTACATACTAACAAATGCCACATAAGATGCTCCATTTTTTACATTTTTTTTTTCTAAATCGATTTTAAAACTATAAATAAAATATTAATGTGTTTAATAGTAACTTAATAAAAAGCAGACGCTCTGAGTTCATGGACAGAGCTAGTAAATTCATTCGTGCCGTGTTGAATTACGAAGCTGTAAATGAAAATAGTCCAGTTTCTCGCTACGATTTTACAATTTCATTAGCTCGACCCGTTTCGCTTTTTGTATGCATTAGCCCTATAAGGGGGGGGGGGCTTTAAGTCGCTTTAAAACGCTTATTTGTGAGTGGCTTCACTTGTGACGATAGTTAGAAAATGATTATTAATAACGCTTATAATAGAGGTGCGACAGATGCCTGCGGTTGAGGTCGAGACGGGAGGGCGCATCCTGCTCTCCATATCCGCGATACTCGCACTTTTTGTCCCCTTTACTCCAACACATGCGCGCGTCCGGTTATTTAAAAATTTGCCGAAAGCAGTCTGAAAAACATTGGACAGGATCGACCGTCGCGACTCCTGCATAAGAATGGAATCTGTTTGAACCGAAGTGTACGGCAATACCTTACCATAGGAGGAACATTGACTCCTATATTATCTCGATCAATCCGGCCAAGTATGCGCGTGTGCTTGCATGAACAATACGTAATATCCGAGCACTTTTATCCAGCCCGTTCTTCCGACGCGGGTGCGCGCTTAAGGTCGCAAATCTATATTTGCCGAAAAGAAATGGCTCTGATGCCCTATTATTCCACCTGTATACCGGGTGCGAGCCAGCCGACCCGACGCGACGCAGCGAAAATTCACGTGCGCGGGCGTTTCATTAATTTCGCCGGGGCACGAGAGCCTCGAGAGCCGCGGGACGTCTATAAACATACGTGCATATACATACCCGCGCGCACCTATGCGCATACATACATACATGCATGCATATATAAATATATACCGGCCGCTCGAGGATTATATCTCATTCGGCGAGAGGGAGCGACGTGTGTTTGCGCGTCCCGCCGGGGATTTGCGCCGTTTGTTCGCCTTTCGCGTCTTCCTCGGTTTGTTTTTCCTTACCCCGTCGTCGACCCCCCCTCCCGGCCCCTCGGGCGAGTACGTAAAAATCCGTCGGCATTACGCTTGCATAAGGGGGGGAGGGGGGTGTGACGGAGCGAAGATTACGGCCGTTTCATTTGAGACACGCGTGCTCGAAGGACTTGTAGGACGGCCTCACTCGGGTACATCCAGGATATAATATATATATAATTGTGGGGGTATATTACATAATATATACATGTCATTGTGGGGGTCGGAGTTTTGTCCCGACTGGACCTTTATTTGTGTGTAATAGGCTAATTATCGAGCCAAATATGGATATATATCAATCGTTTTCAGATAATGATTTATTCTGTGTGAAATATACAAACTGATCAATCTTGAGATTATATAAAAAAGAAGAGTATAATTATTTGGGAAAACAATTAATAAATTAGTAATTTACTGAATTCAATAGTTACAATTTTAAAATACTATAATTACAATTTTACAAAAAAAAAAAAAAAATTTTTTTAAAAACAATTATGAAACTATTTCAGTAAAACCAACAGTATTCTTACATTAAGAAAAATATTTTCAGCTATAAAGTCCATATTTTCTTGAATTTTACCATAAAAATATCTTTCTTAAATCAAGTAAGTATATTTACTGTTATACTGTAATCAGTTTATTTTAAATCAAATGTATCAATCTTAAATTTAATAAATATTTTCACCATTTATTAAAGCGGTTTTCTTGCGTTAATTCAAGAAAATGCGCGTACATAGCAGCAAAAAATATTTTTCTCGCTCTACACACCTAGAGTAACCACGTATCTCAATATGAATAAAAGACAATTACTCCCTCGCCATCTGCAGTCATCGCGTTTTATTATCGTCACCAAAATAGATCTCATCCTGAGAACATCAAAATTCACGAGCGTGTATAAAGATTTCTTTATAATATTTAAAAGTTTCCATATAATCCGACAAGGAAGAACTTACTTTAAAATTTTAATAATAAACTTTTACCCCTTTTACCGCTCCTTCAATCTTTTAACTCTTATTAACTTCGAATTTCTGTATAACTGCATTTCAAACTCTCTTTTGAAACTACTTAAAAGAAGGTCATTGTGAGACTGAAATTTCGGATTTTATAAAAACGTCGTTTTTTTACGGACATACCGTGGAAGAGTAATTAATTATGAAAAGAAATTATGAAATAATACAGTCGCGAGACAGTGTATTAATAACACTTAATCACATTCTTGAATAGTAGAGAAACCGACATAAAATTGCATTCCTCCAGTTAAGCGAACGACGCTTTATATAAATAATAATATCAAAACCTAATTGATTATGAAATTATTTCGAAAAATCGGAGAGAATTCCCGGGCGCAATTTTATTCCCTCCCGCGTTTATTAAACGATAATGCGATTATAATGCAAACGTTGTTTTTCACTTATTAAAGGCAGGCGGCCACCGCGGGCGGAAGCCGTTTTATTAAAAGATTAAGATGAGAAAAAGATCCGAACATCGAATTAAAAAATTCTTTTGTTCAAGAAGGTATTTAATAAACACGCTTCTCGCTCGGACAGCACGGGCGTCTGATGAATGGAGAAGGGCGCTGCCATGGGATTATTAAGTCCTTTTTGACAATGGTGAAAATATTTCCGGAATATCCCGGCATTATAAAATGCTGTAAACATCGCGATATTTGTCGAGGGGATTCTGCAAGAAAGGCGGTATTATGGCGAGTAATTACTTTTCAATCTGTCTTTCTCGAGCTTAATTCGGCAATTCCAATTGCATACGGTACTTTAACACGATCCGTGGATTCGTTCGTCGCGGAAAAATGATACTCACCTATGCTCGCTCACCTGTACGATTCCATTTCATCCAATAACGCCTGTATACCTAAAATCCCATTATCAGTCGTAGCTTTCTGTATCGATGCTAAAATCAAGCGAAAAAACTTCATCCCTATCCTCGAATCACCGACTAGCGACGTCGACTGTATAATCGTATAAACAAAACAGGGCCACTCGAAGGAAAATAAAACCTGCCCGTCTCATCCAGCGAATGCGAAAAATTCTCATTTGGGGCGCACTGAAAATTCGCGTTCGACTTTTTGCCAAGCTACGGCGATAGACACAATATATATATATATATATATATATATATATATATATATATATATATATATATCCGTAGAGGTTTACTTTTCACGGACCAAGCCCTGGATTAATGAAATTTCTTGTAATCCGAGAACAGCTGGGGACATATCGGGAATCGGGCGAAACGAACTTGACCCACCTTATACATACAAACACACGCGCACACGCGCACACACAGACACATACACGCGCGCACATATTTACGGGCCGTCGTAAACGTAGAACCGAACATTTTGATAATTAAAAACCTGTAACTCCTTTTATTTGACATTTTTTCTGCTTAATTTTTACAGTTTCGTGAATACGATAAAATCATAAGGATTTTATCGATGACGAATGAGTCAATAATGATTTTCATGTTCACATATCTATATTAAAGTAAAATGTACTTGCAATTATTTCATAAAGAAACGTAAAACGAGATTGTTATTTTTACAAAGTTACTAGTATACATTTATATTGTTTGTAGAAACCTTTACTACTACTAGACTTTACTTCTTCATAGTTAATTTTCGAAAATACAGAATATTTTAACTAATTTCAAACATAACTTATCTTTTATATTTCTTTCGTTTGACTATTTTTTCTTTATAACTTAATATTTTACTTTTTAAGCTTCATATCTATGATTTCTGTTATTTCATCGTACGTGTATGTATACGTGTACATATACTTTATTATTTTTCTGTAACATTATATAGTATACATAGCATTTTAATAGTGATTCTCTCTAATTTTTATATTATATTTATTCAAGGTGAATGCACGAGCTCTGTGAAAAAAATCTCTTTGACATTTATTCTTCACTTTTCAATAGACGATTTCTATTATACAAATAAAAGTTATCTCAGTATTACAGATATGCCGATCTTATGCATACTTTCTCGAAGACATATAATACAGGAATCCATTTTTATACATAGCCAAATGGCTTCTTTTTACTATTACGTCAATGTGAATACATTCAACAAACGAACTAATCTGAAAAATTTATGAACTGTGGGCAATTAAAATGAAACTTTTTAATTTTTAATGTACATTTTAATTTGTAATATACTCCTTGTAAGTAAATAACTACATTTGATCTTGATGAAGAATTTAAATATTTTTTAACTGCAGGGTCACTGTTAAGAGTAAATCAAAGTACAGTAATAGTTTTACGAAGAAATACTAATTTCCTGATAAAATTCCTTTACTTTATTCTGTAATGATTTAGTGACGTTGTTACTTAGTCATTTATTAAAAAAAAATCATTAGTATTATTAATCAGTTCATATTGTATTAATATTATAAATACGCTATTAAGTAATTATTGCATACTTTATTAATATTATATTTATAGCATGTATTTGCATTTATATTTATACCAATTGCAGTCATGTTGGCCTATTACTCACGTAATAGGCAAATATGACTCCATCAAACAAACGACTTACATGTTATGTTTGATTCGTGAATTATTTTATTCTAACAACTGATGTTTTAAAAGTTCCAAGCTATTTTATCGTTAAATTGCTTACTTAGTAGCTTACTTGAAAAAGACTTATATATAAGTTCATCAACCTTCCTCTCTTCCAGTCTCTAACGCTTTTTACCTCCTTATCAAATTTAAAAATGTCAATCCACGCTCGTCGAGCCTCGAAAAAATCCGAGAACCATTTTGCTCGAGCGAAGTCGACCGCAGCACCGTGCCACCATCGAATTGCCCTCCATCCCCCCCCTTCTCTCACACTCCGACTCTGCCTTTCATATAGAAGACGTGAAAAGGACGATAGGAACAACCTGCCGAGAAAATAGAAGTGAAATGAGAGAGTGGAGAGGAAAAAAATGGCAAAAGAGCGTGGTCGTCGTCGTCGTCGTCGTTGTAGTTGAGGGAGGCAGGAGGAGAGAGAGAGAGAGAGAAAAGAACGAAATTCCGTTCTCTCACGCCTTATCTCTCTGTCTCTCTCCCCCCTCTCTTTATTGGCCTCGATTCTCGCCAAAAGCTCCGCTCCTCCGGGCTGCGCGCCCGCGCCACTCGAGTAATTCAACGCCGACGACAAATTGCCTCCCGGCGAAATTTCCCCATCCACCCTCCCCCACCCCAGCCCCAGGCTTCCAATACGTTTTCAATCTTCATATGAAATTCCCACAGTAGCTTGCGGAACGGGTCTCTGGATAGCGAAAACATAACCCCCTCTACCGCCCTCCCCCTCCGCCCCTGTATCGCGCAATGTAGACGTTTAAACAGCTGCGCACTGTTTCGAGATTTTTCTCCGTCGAACTAAAGCTTTTGCTTTTATTTCTTTGGGAAAGGTGGGGTTTGCTGAAGGAGGGGGGGGTGAGGGAGGGTAATACGAGTAAAAGAGAGAAAAGTTCGCTCGTTCTTTTTTGCCGATCTAATACGCGTCTCTCGGCCCTCCAGATTTTTACTTCGATACATCGGTTTGCAAATCGATGTGCTTTTCCGATATTCGCGGACTCTACCAACCGCGAACAAAATGCGAAGGATCCTGCCTCGTTCACTGCGTATTAACGGCGTTAAGCACGATGAGTTCATACATACACGTGTAGCCCAGGCACTATTTCCAGAGTCCAATTTTTCCAAAACCATGATCAAAAGGGAAAGTTTGCCTCATTTAAATATCGGTATTTGCAAGACATTCAAGTTTGCTCAGCGCGAGCAAATATTATGATAATTTAACGGAATTTTACATAAACATACAAAGTTATTCATGGACGGTGCTAGGGGGAGGGTAGGGGCGAGTTTTATTCATATAAGTAAATTTCAATTTTGATGAATTTTCGAATCGAATATTTACGTAACGTTAAGGGAAGATATATATATATATATATATATATATATATATATATACTTTGGAATTTTCCATCGCTTTCATCGTTTCATCGTGAACGAACCGTCCAGAATATCCACTATTCGATTACGCGAATTAAATATGTACGCTTCTGTTTCAGTAGCGTACTCCTGATAATTCGATAGTTTTGCCCGCCCATTTCTATTATTTAAGCAAACCTTAAAAGAGGCCAGGGCGCAGGCCCATGGAAAAAAAAATGTTTTTCAAATGATAAATTCCTCGGTTAATATTCATTGGGGAAACAATCGATAAACTAAAATACACGATATATGTGTGTATATTAAATATCGTATCTGCATGAGCGCACACCCTTCTACGCAGAGCCGAAAGAAAGCTCCGCTGAAAGTTCTCCGACGTTGGATTATTAAATTCCTTGAGACCCCATCGCCGAATACCTACCGCGGGGAAATCGATACATTCACTGAATATTTCAGGCATAAAACACCCGGGCACGTCTTTTCCCATCATTCTTTTCTACGGCACATAACTCCGGCCCGTTCCAAAAATTAGAACTCTTTTCTACCTTCGTTTTTTCTTTTTTTTTTGGCCATCTACATTTTTTAAAAAACTCGCTGTAATACCGATGCAAATGTCCTATTATTTTATTACGTGCTTTCAAGAAAATGTCCAAAAAAAGAATGCTTTGTATCGGACAAGCAAAGCATACGTACTATCCATTGGATTGATTTTTTGAAGGCAGAGGTCAGATCCCAAATAATGGCGCTGAAAGAACAAGGAAACAGCACCAATCTAGTATAGCAAAAAAGCTCTTAAAACAAAGATTTAAATTGTATCGTTTCAAAGAACCATAGAATGTACTCAAGGAATTAACGAGGTGGAATGAACAGACCAGGAACGCGGCTGAAAAGGTAGATGGAGAGAATGAGGGAGAGAGAGAGAGAGAGAGAGAGAGAGAGAGAGAGAGAGAGAGAGAGGGAGAGAGAAAGAAGAAAGAGGAGAGAGAAAGAGAGAAAAGATTGAGGAAAAACTACAAAGACCTCGGAATATGAAGAATACAGCGCGCGGAGGAGAAAGAAGAGGAGGAGAGCAGGAGAGGGGCGAGAGTGAGAGGGGGGTGGAGAGAGAAGCATAAAAAGCTCGCAACTCGTTTGTCAGGGGCGCGTTACTCGAGAGTTCCTCTAATTGCGCCGGGCGTGCGCGACACGCCGCTCGCTGCACCGGTGCAAAAGCGCCCGCGAGTCTGCTTAATTCTGCTTTTCTTATCTCGCTGCGGGCTCCTTTTATCTCCCTCGTAAATTGGCCCGCTGCCCCCCCCCCCAGCATCCGCACTCGGTCTCTTCGATCCGAGTGGCAAAAGTGTTGTGCGCTACGTCGAAAATTCATGTCTTCCTTCGCTCTTTAATTGCGCGGGAACTTATCTCTCTCACTCTCTTTCTCTCTCTCTCTCTCTCGCTCTCTTCTTTTTCCGGCCTTAAAATAGGAATCTCGCTTTACGACTCTGTCGTTCGATTTTTAATTAGAAATCGAGTACTGCCCGGAGTTGGTATTGGAAGAATACTTATTTTATTGGAGCGGGCTAATCATTTCAATATTTATCTTTGGAAATCATATCGAATTGTCGAAACGTTACTGCTGATGTGCAGTCAATTCGTAGCCAATGGCGTATCTTAGAAAAAGAAATTTAGAAAAACCATGTGCTAATTTTTTCATTGGTAAATCGAAGTAAGTCAATTGCCACCGATTATTTCAATAAAAAAAGACATTTCATTATCGGCGGTAGTAATTATTGTTTTTTTCCAATTGGATATTATCGCATTATCTCTTTTTTTCGACGTGCGCAAAATTATTGGAGTATTTTAAGAACACATTTATGGCATACTGTAGAGTTCTAAATTAATACAGGGCGCCTAAATTACATACTGATTTACGCGTGTCAATTTCATAATCACTCCATAATACACAGGAATTTAGTAGTTCAGGAGTAGCTAGCGGATCTATTATATTAAAGTTTTTTATTTATCGAGTTTTGTCTTACTTTCAGTATTCTATAATTTCTTCTGAATTATTCTATACTTTCTTTTATTTCAGTATTTTGATTTATTTATATAGAAAAGTTCTACTTTGAATACAGAACTGTAGAGTTCTCTAAGCAAGATATTTATATTAAAGTAGAAAATAATTGACCGTTTGAAAAAATGCATCGATAAGCTCTGTAAAAATCGTAGAAAGTTAACGGTTTTCTGCTTTTACGTGAGTAAAGTTAATCATAAGTAAATAGAATGAAGATTAGTTAAGTAAATAGAACCAAAGCAGACAACCCTGGGCTTGCTCGGCTGAAAATCAGAGCCGGGACTTTCCGATTTTTGCAACCGAAGCTCTCCCCCCCCCCTAAACTGACGAGTTCTTATATCTGAATTCTATATAATATTCTTATAGCTGAATAATTTGAGGGGGAACAAGTCATTGCTTTTTCCTCGCCGTTTATAGTACAAATCAAGTATCGTCGAAAATTTATGCGCAAAAACTCTTTCAATTAGGCCTCGTCTGAAAAAATAGAATAGATGAAAGAGGAAGTAATCCAGAACTCTGATGTGCGAACAGGTCCTGCTGACAGACCAATTTTTGGACCAGCTAATCATCGTTGATTATCTTATTTTCGTTTATCATTCAAATACTCCGACAAAGTTTCATAATAATGGCCAAACACTGTTTTATCAAGTCAAGCACATAATCATAAATGTGGGAATCTGAATTCGGTGTGTTCATTAGCTTGCGATTAAATTGTAGCCACATTTGAATTAATTTAAAGGAACCGACCAGTAATTCTCTGCAAACGTTATCGTATTTAATGGAACTAGTGACATGCCGCATTTTAATCCAGATTATTTAATTCCAATATTCTGCTCACCCCCCAGATTTCTCGACAGAACAGACTATATCCCATGCTCTACCACTATATATACGCTCTAAACAACGAAACTACATTGAAGGGGAAACATCTGGTTGACTATACGAACGAGTTATATATTATATATAACAATGCATACATCTAACATCCAAACATATCTACATTTTATCTAATAATGTACCCTGCTCAAAGCGACCGAGCGTATACTGATCTTTCGAATTCTGCAACTGTAAGATCGCGTGAGTCGGTCAATTGGTAATAACTTTTTTAGCAATATTCCCTATTCGATAAACTAGTAAGAAAGAATAGCTCGCCCCCTCTCTCTCTCTCTCTCTCTCTCTTAGTTTGTGTTACAATGCCCCTGTAAACTGGCGAAGAGTGGGCTATTTTTGAAAACAAAAATTTTTCTATACCATTTCGCTGCGATAGTTTTCAATTTCATTCGTTTGGCCTTTTGAAAGGAAAAATTTGAGTATTGTTGCTGAGTAAGAGGATTTCAGTATCCGTATCGACATTTGTACTTTATTCTGCGCTCCAATTTGAAAGATAACCGACTTATTTTTCAGAAAATTTCAAATCTACTCAAACTTTATCGCGACTATATATACTTCGATTTTTTCATTTTCTCGTTTTATTTAATAGAAATAAATTCAAACGTTGTATTTTAATATTCAGTTTGTAATCTAAATTAAACAGCTTAATTTAAAAGTATTTCAGAGGACATACCTACATTTGGAATTTTTGAGTTAGAATAGATAGAAGTATTTTAATAAAATACAATAATGCAAACAACACGTATCTTGGTTTTCTATAAAACATTTATTTAATAATTAATTACAGAATTACACAATTACACAATTACGCGACGACAGCATACTCGTATATTTACTCGTATATTTATCACTTGAATCATTTCACAACAGCGATATTTGTTTACCGCAAAATACAATTCAACTTGCAAGTTGCAATAGAAATATTAATCATTAAAAAGCATTACTTTAGAATCATTATTTTATAAATGTTTTAATGGATTTTCTTTTTGTACATTCAGAGAACAAGACTATTTAATATTGCCATTTCTTATAGAATTTCAAACAGTAATTTCATTAAGTCTGCGATCATATCTGGATCTCATGTAAATAAACAACTGGTAAATAAACAAGCAAACGAATGCTCTTAAAATAAAGAACGAATCGGATGAAATAAAATACGACCGAGTTGGTATAACGAAAGACGTAGAAAGCAATAAAATACTAAAATAGCGAAACAAATAGAAAGAGAGCAGGGGGAGCGAGAGAGACAAAAATGGATAGCGAGCAAAAGCAAGGCCGGGCGATAATGCGAAACGTGCTCCGAGGCTCGAACGAGGAATTCGGCTGGGAGGGAGGGTGAGAGCGTGGTAGAGGGAGAGGAACGGAATGGAAGAGGGGGAACAAAAGTCAAGCGTCAGGGGGTGAAAGCGGAGAGGGGATAAAACCTGGTTATCAACAGTCGTGGCCGCGCCCAAGAAAAAGAAACGGCGCGTTTGATAATTCGATAATTTCGAAGCCCCGACGCCGAGCAGGGTTGACGGTGAACTCGGACGTAGCATCTCCCTCTCCGGTCCGATGCAATTTCCCGTTCTACGCAGAAACACGCGCGTACAGATGCGTTGCACGGCAAATGCCTCGAGATGGAGCCTTTTTGGATTTTCTCGTTTCTACTTTGTCACCACCGCCCCCGCGCGCCCGCGCCAGCACGTACGTACTCGATGGGCGTGCCTTTATGCCAAAGTCGATGCTATCACCCAAAGACGAAAAGTCAGATGTCGTTTCTTTTTTCTGGGCTCCACTCGTTGTTCTGATGGCTTATTCTGACATTGGCATAGGACGTGTACCGTTCAAATGCCCGAAAATTCGATTCATCTCCCCTGCTTCAATGAATTAAAGATCGGTATTTATAAGGCCATTATTCCTTACCTTGCCACCGAGCTCCGTAGCGCCTCCTAACCGCTTAGCTGAGAATCATTGTTAGGAAAGCTCGCCTCTTAGATCTCCTACCGCTCGCTCGCACGCCCGCGATTCCAACTTTGTGCTACGAACGACAGCGGCATTTTTCCACGTGGCTCTCGATCTTACAACCTTTCCTTAGTAATGCCGGCTCCCTTCGGCAAAAAAAAAAAAACAAAAAAAAAAAAAACAAAAACCTTCGTCGATCGCATGCTTCAAATCGCTTCGTTGCCGGCGACGATCTCGACGAGGAGATCCCGGTGAAAGACAATAGTGACACGAGCAGAGAAGAGGACGCGGAGAGGTCCCGATAATTCGCCAAAGTCGCCGCAGGCTCGGGGGAAGCTTAAGGATTCAAGCTGACTGCCTTTGACTGCGAAAAGCCATCAACGTACGGAAAATATATATTACGAATGGCCTTACGAATGGGCGGGAGAGCGGAAAAAAGATGCAAATGAAAGCCACGGAGGCGTGGGACAAAAGAGCCTCGCAACGAGAGCCGAATCAGAGCGCGTAATATACCGAGCGGGTGTGCGGAGGCGCGTCGGCACGTCTCCCCTCCCCGCCCGCCCCCCCCGTTCCCGCAGTGTCCCGTGCGCCGTTCTCCCCCTACGTTTTTAATCGGCAGCGGACGCATCGCCCTCGCCACCCTCTCGTAACGACACTCGGCGCCCGCTCGGTGTAACTCCTCGGCGGGGATTGCGCGAGGCTCGGTGCTGCGCGGGCCGCGTTCGATTGAGCTCGCGCTCGGGGAAGCTGGTCTACCGGCGCTTCCTGCTTAGGCTGCGCTTCGAGTCGAGGCAATTTTTGGCGGATCGATGTGCGAATGAGCAATTGCTCGAGGGAGCCAATCGCGCCGTGGATACGTGCGAACGGGCCTCGTTAGGCAGCGCAGGCGTCGAACTCGTCGCGCTCACCCAGTGGCGAATGGTATTTTTATTAGGAATGTAATGAGACGTTGAATTGCATCGAGTTCTGATGTGATTACTTTCTGAATAATATATAAGCGGATGCGTTACTACTTGGAACTTTCTCAGAAGAACGAATTATCATATTTTCCAATTCTGCTTTTGAATAAAAGTTTATATATACAAAAACAGTTTTTTCTCTGTTACGTCTTTATTTTACAATTAACTTTTGTTATACACTCTAAAAATAAATCCTAATGTAGGTGGATTCTGTCACGTGGCCCCCGTGACGTAAATCGAGAAAATTTTCTTAGGTTCCTTTCATCATATGTAATTATACCATCGTCATAATAAAATACCATTCAATTACAAAAATATATGAGCAAATCGATACACTCATTTTTACCATAATCAATCCAGAGAAATATAAATTAAAAAATTAATGTATAGACAAGCATAATTAATTGGTGAAAATCAAATAAACTTAATACACAGTTCTTATGTCAATTTTCATTTCCTGTAATTTGAAGCAGGCTTAATGCTTACGTCATTTCAATGTTAGTGTATTATCTTCTTTCTCGCTTCAGCGTTGCATCGACTGAGCATCGACGCTCTCACTCTACTTTTACTGGATTAATTATGATAAAGCTGCCCCGATTTATTCATATATTTTTATTATCGAATGGTATTCTATTGTACGGAAGTTTTGGTTGATTCTATGACATATAATGAAAGGTACTTATGAAAATTTTACATCATTGGTACCACGTAACTTCTATTTGAATTAGGATTTAGTTTTTATTCAATTTCAAAATTGAACAATGATTGAAACAATTGATCAAACATTTTACTTTTTTGCTAATTAATAATATTTGGATACGATCTATTGAAAAATAGAGTTAAGTCATTTTTTTTCCGACTTGTACAAACTCTCTACTCTGTTAAAAGTAGTTCAGCTTAGTCAATAGTCATCCGGACAGATATTTATTTGATGCCCACTCGGTCCGCAGCGCACGCTGCAAGTTAGTAATATATTATTACAATAAACACGCAATTGATAGAAATATTGTATACAATTAAATTGAATTAAATATTAATCGTATAATGACAGATTATTAAAAAAAAAAGTTATTCTAAATATGGGATTGCTTCAATATAGGTAATACTTAAGAATAAATATACTACAAATGGTATATCTCTGAAAACACTCAACCGCAGAAATATTGATTCAGAATATCCTCGCTTTATGGCCCAGGTGAATAACCAAACTGATATAACCTATAATACATTCAGATTGAATGTGCATAAAAATATACTACGGAATTAAATTGAATTGAAATCGAAAATGGTTCCAGAATGATAGTGATGGATAATTTAGAATATCTGGCTTTATTAAGTTAAATATATTAAACGTATATGCAACTTCTCGAATAGCGGCATTACTTCGCAAATATCTGGGAAGTAGTGCTGATCAGGTAATTGTCATCCAGTAAAATAATTACTCTGTATAATTTTGATAGGTGCGCGTAGAGAAGCGCTTAGATCGAAACATATATGAATATCAGATACACTATTCATAGAAATATCATGTAAAATTACATTAAATGGACATTGAAAAAAAAAATTAAATTGATTGGCGAACTAGGTTCATAATGATCAGTGCTTCAATAATATCGCTTCAACGATAAATATATATATATCAGTACCGTGTGACTTTAAATAACACTTAAGAATAAATATTTATTAATACTGAAATACGATTTATCGTTAATTTGATGTCATATTCATTAATATTATGAATACGTAGTAAGGCAAATATAGAATTTGCCGCGTTCAAATATATCGTTTTCCCAGAATCATTACCGAATTTCGACCGCCATCGAGCCCGATAACGACTGTTAAAAACCTTTCAAAGAGCCACGGCGCGCCGTGAACAGGAGCGGAATCCCTGTAAACGCGTAATGAGGATCTGGCGCACGTGGCCGGGAAAACGTATACGCGCCGTGCACGCCCACGCGTCGACCGCTCTCTTTTGCGCGGGCAAAGAAGGGGCGTAGAATCTCGATAACCTTTGAAAAGTGATCGGATTGCGCGAGCGCAAAATCGACGGGGGAAAGTGGCGCGCCGTCGGGGGAGCGGCCGGCACGGGGAGGCCGTGTATACGTGGAAACTCGACTACACCTTCCGCCGGATTGCAGCGAGCAAGCTATTAATTACCGCATTTATGGCCCTCCAGGGCGCGGCGCTTTTGTTTCCCGAATAGTAACAAGTAAACATAACCTCCGACTCGCGAAACTTTCTCCGCTCTCGTGTTTTTACCCTCGCCCACCTCCCCGCTACGGCCCGTCCCCTTCGTGCCTCTTGCCAACGAGAAAATTGATGGTAACTTAAATTTCAGTAAATTTATATGCTGTAGCTTGAATGCGGGAGAATTTTAAGTTGTAAGTTGGAAGAGCCGAGACTAAAAGGGATAATTACGAAAGAGGAGTACATGGTTTATGAGGTATTTTAAATTTTGCAAAAACATTAAATTTAAGCATTCAACGTCGGCATTACGCAATTACGCGATGTATTTGCAGTTTTGTACGGGGAGTGATACTTTGTTTGATGGTGTCACCCGTTGACCACCTTCCCCCAGCACCGCCCCCTAACTTTATTTGGCGCCTCTGTTATAACAGAAACAATTGAACGGTTTATTACATTTTTTAATCAAGCTTTATTGCCGGAGTCTCTCATACGAGAAACGCTCGATTGTACTTCTGACTTTATTACTTCGTACTTTTTACGTTCTTTGGCGATAACTCTCGCAACACTTAACCTCAAAATAGCGCCGTAATGTGAAATCGAAGTTTCTGCGACTAATGTAACGGTCGTAAAGGTGGATTTTCGTCTGGATGACTGGAAATATGAGACGGTTATTGTGAAATAGATAAAAAAAACCGGCTTGGTTTATTAATTGTTAATAATTCCTTATTTAGAATAGATTAGATTAAAATAATGCAAGATGAGACGTCTAAATTCTTATTGTGATTTAATTTTATTATTTAACCTCTAGGCCTTAAATTACAGCTGTAAATTAATATTAAAAATGTAGATGATAATTTCGATTAAAAAATTAAATCTACATGTTCATATGTAAATAATGAAATTTTTAATATACGTTATGTATTAATAAAATAAGTAAAAAAAATTTAGCACCATTTTTTAGATTCTGATTATATATTTTATATTAATACGATTAATATTAATAATAATTATTAATAGTTATTATTAAAGTTATTTATTCAAAAGTATTTTATTTTTTCATTATGAATGTAATACTTTCATATAATAAAAGATGAATACACTATAGTACATGATCGATAACATTGTAATTATAAAAAATTCATGGAAGAAACATGAAATAACTTTACTAAATAAATACTTTCTATTTTAATACTTTTGTATAAAGAATGTTAAAACAAAATTCGATATACTTGTAGATCCAATTCAAAATTATCGTACATCTGAAAGGTCGTGAAAAGAAAGGCTCTTATTGAGTTTGTATCAATTACATCAGTATTAGCTCGAAGCCAACACTAGGGGCAACGTACGCCGTTCGCCAGATTTTCACAGTCACGGACCTTTACATTCGAGCGACGACGGTCGAAAATCATGCTCGAATCCCCCCAACTCGGTAAACAATTTACCGACGAATATCCGTCCACGGCCCCGTTACTCCCGGTTATAATTAAACTCCGTTCTGAGGGAAATACGCGCGTGCTGCGTCCGGCGCCTCCGCCCTCCCCCCTCCGCCCCATCGCCGTTCAAAAGGAGACGAGGACGTGGTTCGCGGGCCGGCGAAGTTCTCTCGATAATTTAATCAGATGCCGGCGGGAGAGAGCGACAGAAGGTCAGTCACAGTGCGGGGAGGAGGCGGGTATAGGTTAGCCGCTCGGACCGCGCGCCGTACATTCGGGACCCTCTATTAAAAGTTCAAAATTAATTTTGACCCCTTCCCGCCCCCCCCACAGCACCGTCCAGTTCCACGCTAGGCGGCTCGCGGGAATATCCGCGAGGAGAACGGCGCTCGCGCGTTTCATGATGCACGAGTCGACGACGGGAGGAGGCGCACTCGACGCATTAGGAACGAGCCGGGCGGGAGTGAAGGCGGAGGGGTGGGGGGGGTACGGATTCGTCAAAGCGCTCGGGTGCGAGGACGCGACCGACGAACACGACGAGAGAGAAATTCGCGGGGAGCGCCGGGAGCGGCTTTTCATTAGCGTCTTTCATTAGGGGCTGAATTTTTGTCCCCCCCCCCCCACCCCGACGAAAGCATGGTAGGGAGGGGGCGGCTTAATAAAAAAATTTTCTACCCACCCCACCCCTACCCCCGGAGAATGGAGTTTCAGCCGGCTGCTTCGTTCTGTTAATATGTTGGCCTGCGCGATTTTAATATCAGGCACTCGTTCGAGATTCGAGCTAGGCGGGGTGAGGGGTGTAAAAAATTTTTCCATATTTTCGCGCATTTCTGTCCTGATTTAAAATTATTTTGATTTATTTTAATGAAAATCTCGACTTAATATTTCATTTTCTGTTTCAGGTAAGTTGAAGTACGAGTTCAGTAGTTAAGTGGTTCCCTTAATCGAATACGTAAGTAATACTATTTTAGTGCAACTAATAAGTAAACTAATAATCGAACAGTTAGTTTTTTTCATTAGAACTATAGAACTAAAATAAATTTATTTCAGTATTTTGGAGAAACAGCATACAATAGTGCATATTTAATTTTGATAGGAACGTACACTGTACAAAATAAATGAATAAAAATTGTGAAAATGGTACTTAACATTTTTTCATATTTTATATAGTTTTTATTCCCGCTCAATCAAGTAGCAGAAAAAAATAGGACAGTGTTGTTCGACGATAATCGATGTATGTAACCTAATTTTTCTTTTCTAATTTTTCTATCCGATCGAACATAAATAAAGATTTTATTAAACTACCATTCCGAGGCGCTATTAATAGCGTGATTGAACAGCAAATGCGGTAAATTTAGTTTTTACAAATTCTTATATTTTGGTAAATAATTTCCTTTTCATAAGATTTCAATATACTTGTGTCATCTCCATAGGATTCTAAAAATATTTTACGATCCCGATGTCGTATTCAAATTGAAACCAATGGGAAGCCCTTATATAAGTGTTTGGCCAAATATATTGCCATAACCGTTAAATTACTCATATTTGTGATCATAATATCCTCTCAACATCTCATACAGAAAACGGTTTAAATGTGACTTTGTTAACAACACAAAGAAATCTGTTATTCGTTAAAAGCTACTTGTTAAAAACTTCGTTTGCCCAGCGACGCTAAAGCTGATCTAATTGTCCATTGGCAGTAAATCCATAAAAGCACAAAAACACGCATTAAACATAATTAGCGCCAAATCATATACTCTTGACAAATAATCCGGTAAAGCTCGTGCGTTCGCTCCCTACCGATTTTTTAAAGAGCTCCCAGAGATAAATCGCCTCTCCGCGTGTATATATACCTATATACGTATACACCGGCAGACCGAATTCCGTGATTGCGATAACCCGCGCGCGTGGCGCGCACGTACACACCGCGCACACGGATATCGAGGCGGCAAAACGAGGCGGGCGCTCTCGGGCGCGCGCTCAAAACTATAGCCGCTCGAGCGAATAATAGTCCGGACGTGGGGACTCGGATACCCGGCCCGCCGCGGGTAAACGCAATAATTCGCGGTCGCTAAGCATTGACAAATCGGAAGATAATCCGCCGGGGGGCAGGGAGGGGGAGAAATTCGCTTTATCTATACACACACATACACACGGACACGTATAGCCCATATATCGGGCTAATGTAAAAGTATCGCCCTGGCTTTATTCGCGCGCCGCCCCTTTTATTTCGTACCTGTTTTTTTTTTTTTTTATTTTGTTGCTGTTTTATTTCGTTACTCGAAGATTAACTACAGGCGTCGGTCTCATGTTGTACAGGTTCAAGCGAGCGAAAGCAAGCTGTATTACGGGAGCCCGGGGAAGGGGAGGGGGTTAAAGCGTTGTCAACGGAACTCCGAGGCGATAAATGAGCCGGGCGCGAGGTAGGAGTGCTCTTATTGATTCTCGTGTAATTTCCCGCTCAGGCGAGTGGAAGGAAGTGGTGGGAAGACGCTCCCGGCCCCGTATTCTATGTAACGTTCGCGCCGTCGAAGAAATAATAAATTTTGGCACGGTAAACGATTGCTTCCTCCTCGCGTACGTGTCCGAGCTACGAATCTCGCTGATAATTCTCAACTGATATTGAGCGAGCCTACCGCGGGCAGAGCGATAAATTGCCGGGAAAAGTAATTTGGTCCGAGTCGATTAGGCGGCGGCATCCGATGTACCTACTGCCTTATCGTTTCGGGCACGGATGAACAAGTGCGATGGATGGGACTAGTCCTTGTTTAATTTTTATTCAATAATGATTCGTCGATGAAATTTCCTTTCAGCCAAATTTTAAGTATTTTTTGATTAATTTTTAAATAAAATTTAGTTGCAAGCTCTTGTTGAAACTTTGACGTGGTTTGGCTCAATACACGTAAATCCGTAAAAAAACCATAAAGAAATCTAATATTGCTGTTTTTTATTTCTTAACTTCCTATTCTTCAACCAGTCTGAATCATTCTCAGAGCAATGGAGGGATCTGCTCTTCTGCCTACATCTGGTTAGCTTCTAACAACCTCTAATAGGTATACAAAACATTGCCTTACTATAGGTACTGAAATTTTTTTTGTTATGGTTCGACGGTATAAACTTAAACGAAAACATAATAAGTATAATACATATAATTGTATTTTTATTTCTTTTAAATGAATTATAATGATAGTTGGCAATCTGAAAATTCGCAAAGATTTATAAAAAAAAATTGTGCTTTAAATTAATTATCCGTATTTTTAATAAGAAGACTTCGAGATGCATTTTTTGAATATCAATTCATCAAGATTTACTCTATTGGTTGATCGCTCAGAACTGGGCACCAGTTAAAAAGACACTTGAACATTCTGAATATAAAAGCGTGTTTGACGAGGCTATAAGATATCGACAGTAAACTTCACGTAATCAGGATTTAATTGAATATCTTTTTTTGTGATTTAGCTGAAAAGTTAATGGATCGTTTGTTCGTGTATTAATAATTAATTCGACCGTTCCATACAAACAAAATGTAATAAGTCTTAAATTATTGGTGCAATTAATTTTCGTTATTTAAAATAAAAGCTACAAATTTTAAACCACGGATTTAAAATTCAATATAGACACTGTTTCTGTACTACACTTATCTATTCCTATCCAATAATAATTTAGATATACAAAATTACTTACTCGTACAACATACATAAGAATTACACATACCAATAAAATTAAACTTATCCTAACATACAGAATTGACTATATATTCTCTAATATTGGTCTATTATACCAAATTTTTACCATATCCTCACCTGAAGTTGTAAAAAATGATGCAGAAATTTGAAATCAGATGATTAAAATATCTCTTACCGATTTAAATTTATTGAATTTGTTTAAATTCTCTTTCACTGATATTTAATAATTTATGACATTTACATTTGATATTTTGATAGGTTTATATTAAAGAAGATATTTAAACAAACTTAAGTATAAAACTTTAACTGGATTACATGGTTGCAGTTAAAAATTATGCTAGAAACAGTTGCTTGGTATTTTGCACATCGGAATCCTTTGAACAAGAATTACGATTGATAGTCCAGATGAGACTAAGAGTAAATCGACTTACAGATTTAATAGTATAGAAATCCTATGAGTTCTTTTCATGAAGGAGCACCTTTGAAGTATAAAATTAATATTTGAATCAACAGAAATTTTTAGTCCTTTATAGTGTACCTGTAGCCTGGAATAAAATTCTGCCAAGAAGACATAGTAAATGAGCACATTTTGTTGAGCCAAATATAATTGTATACTTGTAAGGCGCTAATTTTTAAGATATACAATTCGTAGCTAATCCACTCTTAGTGCTTTCTTGGCTATTACAACGTCGCAATGACCAATCCCAATAGTTTAATCACTAATTATTCGGGTACAATCATCACCTGGCCATCGATGCACATTCACTCCTTATTAAAGCTATTTAAGAAGGCTGTATCGTAATCTAGGCCTGACTGACTATTAGAGCCCAATCTTGCACATCTCCACGCGCTGCGCGAAGCCAATTTCAAGAAAGTGCGGGCATGAAAAATCCCATGGGTTTGACCCTTCGCCCTTCGGTGTGGGCCCGTGCGATCATCTCCCGCGTTCGCGCGAATTCGACACGACTATCAGTCACAGCGTAAAGAAGCGCGACCGGGCTCTTTATACGATCCGAGCGCCACACCGCTCCTCTTCCCATCAATCAAGCGACATGGCTCGTAGTGCAACCGTCCCCCTAGCGGCGGCTCCGCGAAGTATTATATAAATGCCACGGCTAGCGCCGGCGCTGCGCGATTGATATCGGTCGTCGGCCGCGATGATGTATCGGGCTTCATTGTTCAGGGATTTATAAACGAAACGTTGCGGGCGGTGATAGAAATATTTCTCCTTTTCCCCGTGCCTCAGCGAGGGGCAGTGCTCGACGAGCATTTAGGCCTGACGTATCCCCCAACTTTTTGCCGGCTGTACGAGTGTTCGGTAGATTCGTTATTGATAGAGGGAGCGCAAGAGGGGCGGAGGGGGATGTTTGGAAATTACGGGAAGAAAATCAAGCTTCGCTTAGGATCCGAAATATGGTCGAGAAAAATGTGATACGGCTTTTTTTCCCAGTGATGTATTGGAGAATAATTGAGGTTGTATGAGTAAACTTCTTAAGATCTTTTTATACAGAGCCGCAGACATAATATGTGTTAGCGGAGAGGAACAAGACAAGGTTGCTCAAACCCGTATTAAGAGATAAAGAAAATTAATCTACATATTTATCTTCCTGCATACAGGGTGGATAAAAAACAATTCGCCTAGAAAGAGATTGTTCAGAAACAAATGTAGATGAATAAATTTATTAATGGCAAATAAATCAATTTCATAATATCATTTCTGTTGAAAATGTTATTAAAACAAAGTAACGGCGATCTGTTTCTATACCTTTTTATCTGAGTCCTTTTAGCCGCTGAATGGCAATCTTAATATTATCCCAATTGCTTATTTTTTATCCCCAGCCCACGGCGCACCAGCATCGTTACTCCTTCTTGTACAGGAACGCAAGCCTTTCCACGCTCACGAGGCAGCCAAAAAAGAAAAAAAAAACATAATACACGGAGAATTCCGACGTAACAAACAGTAGGCCGATGGAATAGCGGAGTATACCTCTTTCAAACCCCCCTCGCCTCACCGTACATCTCGCGCTGTACAAGAGACTCACACCAGCGCGCCCTTCCTCGCCGGCAGTTCCGCCACGAAGACGGATTACGCTCGAGGCAATCATTCTCCATAGAGCCGCGGAAACAGGGGGCGCGCGCACGAGCGTGTATACATATACAAAAGTGCGCAGAAAACAACAGGCGAAGAAAGAGCGTCAGCGGCCTCTGCTCTCGGCTAAATACATCAGCGCGCTCGCCCGTCAGTCTACTCCGTGGGGGCGGGAGAGGGGAGCTCGCCTCAATCTCGGGGATTCCCCGGGGCGGCACGGGGACAGGGACGGAGAAGCCGTCCCAAATGCCAATACGCCGCGCGTTCTGCCGGAATTGCAAAGGGGCTGTATCGGTTAGGCGAAGACCTTCGTTATTTCGATGCACCCCGATGAAACGATTTTTCGGTATAATAGGCGCGGTCTAAGCTTTTACGGGCTAGTCGATTTTTGTTTTGTTTTAAGTTTATTTTTTTTGTTTGTTTGTTTTTTGATTGCCACGAGTCGCTTCGTGCGCTTCGTAAGAAGTACGACGGACGGGTCGTTGAACGATTTCTTTGCCTGGCGAGAGACGGCTCTAGGAGTTAAAATAATTGCGAAATAAACCGAGACGATCGTTAGTGGCATTAACCCCCAGGATAGGAGAACGGGTCGGTGCTTCACAGATAAAACGCAGACGTCTATAATACGGATGGAGGGCAAGATATATACCGAGACAGAGAAAGAGAGAGAGATGGTGAGAGTTAAAGTATATAGCAACGGAAGACGAAGTGGAAGAAAGGAGAGAAGGAGTCGGAGAGAGAGAGAGAGAGAGAGAGAGAGAGAGAGAGAGAGAGAGAGACAGGGCGGAAAAGTATTATTACCCGGGGAAATCTGAGAGACAGTTCCCGGGAGATGTACGGGATCGGTCACGTTCTCTGGACGAATGTATACATCGAGAGCGCGAGCGCCTGTCTATATACATCCGCGCTCTCGCAAGAGAAACTTTCTCCTCTCCCGCGAGGTCGCCCCCCCCCGCCCCAAACCCGCACCCTCGTCCCTTGGAATGCGTTTGCGCGCCTCCTTGGTCAAGGGGTCGCGCACGCGAACGCATCGCCCCCGGCTTTTGGAGGGAACGAGAGAGAGAGAGAGAGAGAGAGAGAGAGAGATAGGCAGCCGCCGCGAAGAGACGAGGAAGAAAAAATGCAAGGAAGGAGGGAAGTTTGCCGGTATTAAGGGGCGAGTAAGGTGATTTTGGAATATCCGTCTTGACCGTGTCTCGGACGCCTTCCCTTTAGGCAGGTTCCCTAATATAATGAATTAGAGTAGTCAAGGCCAGAACTTAGTTAGGCGAGTTCGAAGTCGGAAAATGATAAACATTTCATTTATTTAAGCAAGATTATGGAGCGTGTACGAGAACAGGTGTACAATACCACGTATAATTGCACAGTTTTGCCTACGTTTATCAATCGTGAATATCAAATTCTGTCTGACTGGGTCTATATACCTCTCACGAGACTCCTGTTTACATGATGATTTGTCCTATTTCCTAAAGTAACGTTTTATACATGTATAGATAGAATTATCGTAATATAAAGACAAATTGTCTTTGACAAAGCGTTTATTTCTATTTATTATGTTTACTTAGGTTTACGTCGTGTCACTTTGATACGTATATGACCAAAAGAAGGAGTGCACAAGGCCTTGCAATATTCATGCCGCGATGTCATTGTTAATTCTATAGATGTAGCGGCCTGCATCGCCTCTCTCAATATGAGACTTACGCCCATGTCGGGGAAATGCAAAGGAGTTTTGAATACTCGTTGATTCTTGTCCTAGCGCATCTTCACACAAAATAATTTGAATTGATATATGTTTAATTGGAGATCAAACAGTAAATTGCAAAATCATTTTATACAAGATAAGACAATAAATATACTCTGTAATATTCTAGATGCTTGACGTTGACAAATGTTTTCTTCTTCGTCATACAAATAATTGTAGATACTATTGTGGTAGAGGAATCTAAAACGAGGCATTTTAATATGTTATAAAACAGAACACAAAATAATTTACTGTAACGATAATATGTTAATTATTATTACATCAAATTGAAAATGAGACCACTATTGGGTCTTTTTCTTCTGGTAAAAAAAAAAACTTACTTCCCATTTCAGAATTACTGACGAAACATGAAGCAAAAATTGAAAAATTCCATGTGACAAATTGAGTAACTCCTCTTTCAAAATCGTTAACAAAACAATGACGTAGATTCCAATGGGCAGGATATACGTCCTACGGGACAACAAAGGAAAATCGCCCTATTCCCATACTATCCCATTCTATATTTTTCGCTCTCCCAACCCTTTTCGATCCCATTCCGACGAAAGGATATTGCAAAGTGAGACAAAGAGAGAGAGAGAGAGAGAGAGAGAGAGAGAGAGAGGCCAGAGCTCAATTGTAACAGCGCGAGCGCGGGTGCTGCCCTCGCGCACGCGCTAGAAGCGCGTGACGTCGGATCGTTCGTTTCAATTAGCGTTAAGTCACGTATCGCCGGCGCGCGCGCGCGCGCGGCAAGCCTAACCATCGCTGCCGCCATCCCCCTCCCGCCCCCCGCGGCTGCGGCAGTTACGGGTCTCGCGGCGTTATTTAATTAGCCCCGCCCGCGCTGACACGCGCTGATAAGGCATTGTGCGCGATGCGCGCCGCACGGCTGTGGCTGGACGCGCGGGCTAGTCTGTATATACACTCGTCTGTGTATATATATATATAGATTTAGGCACGAATATAATATGTACGTGCGCGCCGGAATTCTGGTCCGTGTGATCCCTCCCCCCCTCCACACCCCCCACCAACCACGCCGCACTTCAAACGCCCGACTTTACCCATCGTACATCTGGCGCAGAGGATGATAGAAGAAGCAAAATATTGGCCTTTTTTCTGTTTTTTTTTTTTTTATTCAGGAACTATGGAAAAGGAGGAACTTGATTAAGAAAAAAAGTTGGTAACTTTCTCGCGATTAAGTCGCGTACCAGAATCAGTAGTTTATTAAAAGTTAAAAAGAGAACGGTTATTTTTCTGATTAATCCTTTTTTCTCGTTCGAAATAAACAATGACTCTCTGCTGAACCGTGGACTCTAAAAACCGTGGACTCCGAAAAAATTGTGCTAAAAATTGGTAATAGAAAGATTTTGAAAATTTTTGAAGTCTCCCTCTTTCAAGTCGTATAGCAAGATTCCCACTCCCGGACAATAATTCAGAATGCTACTTACTTTTCGTTCAAAAATAGTTTCGGTTTTTTCAATTTCTTTTCGACGGCATCTTTCCTTTTGATAGAAAAAGTTGGACTGTATTGGGTGTAACATTGAACAAAATAGACCATATATATGTTATGCTGATTGTATCATAAGAGTGGAATGCTGACCTAGTTTTCAACCCAAAGGTCACTTAAAAGTCAACTCGCGTTGTTTTAATAGGAATCGCTGTTGTTATCTCTGGAATCGTAAAGAGCGTAAAGATCGCGCTTAACATGTTTGGCCCTTCAGTTCTTCTAATCTCATGAAAATCTCGATTTTGCTTTTTTTAATCGTTTTAATTATAGTCGCTTAAATTCTTGGAAATATGTTCCTTGAACATTTCGCTTGATCTCAGAAGTAAATTACAAAGTGGTTAAAATGTCAAATGTTAGAAAGTTCATTTCATATCTTTGCCATTATTGTATAGATTGTCCGTTTTTATTGACAAGATAGAGGATCCTCTAAAAAAGAATTATTAAACAGTGCTGCGTTCTGTAGGTTTCGCTGGATATCTGCGCAGAAAAGTCGGAGCATAAAGCAGAGCTATCCGTCGTATACGTTCGCTATTCCCAAGATTCTCTATTAATTTCGAAATGCACGCGCTCGCACCGCCAAATACGATCTTTTTTTCGCCTTTCTTGCCCCTTCGCGAACCCCCGTCCCCCACCCTCTTTCGCACCCGGTGCACATTCTCTATACAACCCCCGCGCGTTCGATCGCCTCCCCCCCTCCCCCGCCTGGATTTTATGCATGCGCGTGCTTGGGCGGAAGCACTTTTGCAGAATCATGCTCGCTCTTTGTCTGGCAAATACACACGCCACCCGCTCCCCCCTCTCTCTCGTTCTATCCCTCTCTCTCTCTGTGCCCCTGAATCAAAAAGCGATACAGTCCGGATGTATGCGAGGCGCCAGAAATGATACACTGCGCGAGCTGCTGAATCGCGCGAAAATTGCCTCGATTCACGTGCTCTATATGCATCCCTCTTGTTCTATTTTTTTCTGCTCTCCCTCTGTCTCTCTCTCTACCTTTCTCTCTATCTGTCTGTCTCTCTCCCTTCCCTCGTTCCACGCTCGAATCGAGCTATCTGTGCACGGCCCATATCCGCTTCTCGCCACTTTGCGAAACGTGGCATTATTTCGATTTGGCTCTAAAATATAAGGCGCGAGGCTAGGTGTGTTACTCTTTTAAAATTTTTTTCCACAAATATATGTTAGATCGAGCGACAGAATTGTCCGCAGCAAGGGATAATTTTCCGTGTTGGCTTTCGCGTGGTATTTCGTTCGCAGTGCGATGTGAACTTTTGGCATTGGCCGCGTAATTCTGGCTTCTTCGGCTCATATCGAAATGTTAATAATTTGCGTCGTAAAAAAGTAAGGCAGCTACGCGACAACGACGATGAAAAGAAAGATCAATTAAAAATTCTAAAACCGAATGAAAGTTGAAGCTCTAATTCATAAGGCTGATACGGATAATTGACAATTAGAGATTCTCGTTATATTTTTCTTTTTTACAAAGTAGCTTCTGTATAGTAACTGCTCTTGAATTATCAACGCGTTGAAATATACAAAGAATGATAGTACTTTATAAAATTATTTTATATTAGCATTTTAATTATTTTATTCCCAATACAAAAATTTGAATAGCGCATCATCAAGAATCGGAATAAATATGCATCCGATGTTCGTAATAAATTCATTCAATGGCACATTTGTACAAATGCGAACGCTTAGCATTGATAAAGTGTCGCAGTGCCATTTCCCGGTATTTTTACGTATAATAAGTATTAATAATATTGAATAATATTATTCGAAAATGGTGGGTGTATTGGACGCGGACGGGAGGCTGGCTTGACCGTACGACCCGCGTACCCCCTCATCCCCTACGTCCGTAAATCTAAAAAAGAAAATTGCGTGCAACGCGCACGAGTACGGACGAGTCATTGAAGAATAAAGCGAGAGGTAAACACTATAATTCCACTCGGCCGACGGCTTTTCTGCTACAGTCACGCTACTTCGATCACCGGACCTATATACATATATACATACATCAATACACACACACACACACACACACACAACGTAAAACTGTAATTGTGGGTTTGCTGCACTGCCCGCAATATTCTATTCTGCCACTCTTTCCTTCGTGCTCCTCCGACAATTTCCTCAGCTTTTTGGCTCTCTCGCGTGCGCGCATTTCCGGCCAGCATATGCGCGAACGCACCGTGCTCTCTCTCTCTCTCTCTCTCTCTCTCTCTCTCGCTCTCTCGCACTCTCTCTCCGATGCAATTATGTATAGTACTATGGAAATACATGCCGCCAATATGCGCGTCCGGTGATTGGGACAAATGAGAGAGGGAGTTTACCTGATATTGATAGAGAGTTAAAATGAATACAAGAAACTTAATAATGATTTTCAAATTTCGAGATCGACGTTTTCTTTACTTTCTTCTTCATCTTTTTTTGGCACATAATGATCGAGTAATCAGATCCTCTTCCAATTGGTCTGACTTAACGAACTTTGCAGATTCGTTAACTATATTGGCTGAAGAAAAATTCATTTAATCAAAAAATATATTGGTACCGAGCAGGATAGTTTCACCTTGTTTTTTAATCAACTTTTGTAATCATTAAAACTGATAAGATTTGCGTCTAAAATAGGCCTAAACCAATTCGTTAAACATGGTAATTTTTTAACGTATTTAATTATTTCATATACAAGGAAACATTTAATAACACAGTACCTAATGACAAGAATAATATCAGTATTATAAAATAAAATCGCAATTATTATGGGATTAGATATTTAGATTAAAAAATAAATGACAACAATTTTATTTGCATACAGAAATCTTTTGAATGTAAATTCAATAAATGTAATTAGCATTACAAATGTAATTGAATATAAAAATATAGAACGAATAAAAGAAGATCAAATACTAAATACGTATTAAATATCTTAAATACAGTTTTAACTAGTAAAGAAAATATCAGTTAATATAAGTGTATTTGCATAAGTCAATTTAAAACATCATTTATATCGTTGATTTCAATTTTGTTTTTCTTTCAGAAAGTACAATTTGCAAACTGCAGTATCTGAATATAGCAAATACGTATTCCCTGATTGTTAATTATGTTTTAGACAATTGCACACCGGCGTGGTAATATCGCACACGATTTTCTTCGGTATGACTTCGTTAACGACCGATAATATAAATTTGTTCGTCAGCTCCGGCGATGTGAGATTGAAATAATGAGTGCTTATGGAATCGTCCGCGGCGGCGACGATATCGGTATACTTTCCCGTCAGTTTGCACTGCTGCGGTAATATTTCGCACGCCTCCACCTCGTCGTCCAAATCATTACTTAATAATCTGGCCTGAATGGTCGTTAAATCCTGTAGTCCAAGAAAATATTTGTTAGAATTTTTATTAAACGCCAGTATTTCCTTTTGCATCGGAACAATAAGAAATGCGTACTCACTGATACTATTTTAGCAAGAGCGCTCGATATAATGGTGAACTTGTTCTTTACAGTGTCCTGCAGCGTCTGCTCGAGTTCATGTATGTTATTGTCGAATAGCGATTTGCACTGCATGTAATCCCTGTTAGTTTCTTCGTTTGCCAATGTATGCTGAACATGGAATGAATATAAAATTGAATGCAATGAAAAGGAAATTTTAAAGCAGCAAAGATATGAAATTTGTATTATTGTAAAAAAAGAACCATCACAAAGCACGTGTACGAACTTGAATGTCAATGATTTCCGGGTGTGCGTTTAATCCAAACTGCACTTCTTGCAGAGCTGCCGTTTGCCTATCCACGTTTAATTGCAGGACGCTAATATTGTTCAGTAAATTTCTGATTTTCGTACGTAAATCATCAGCAATGTCGTTGAAATTCGACTGACCCAATACCTTCGAATTAATAAATAAAAAAAAAAAAACAAAATTAATAATCACGCTGGTGTGGCAGACGAAAAATCGATAAGCAGTATTCTCACCTGAATTGCCCAGATAATGACGACAAAAAACAAATAAATGTATACTTTCATTTTTAATTTAAGTTTTCCGAAATAGTAAAATTTATTGCAAAAGAAAAAGATAGTAGGAATGGGGCAAAATTGAAAAATTACAAAATTATTTAGATGAAATCAGTTTATGCACAAATATTCACGTGTTACAATAATAAACTAGGGCCTAAAAGTTCTTATGGTAAAGATATTATATGTTTAGAATATTAACAAAAGTATAATATATTAAAGATCTTTTAAGCCCCGCTTCATTTGAATGTATACTACACTTTAAGTTGAATATCTTTTCTGAATTTATTTTTCGTGAGGAACAATTTACTCTGAATAATGATTTTCTCTTATTAGCGAAAAAAAAAAACTAAAATAAATTATGTTTACACGACTATTTCTCTCTGTAAGTAATAATCACAATTTTTATAATCCTGCAATAAGTAAAATAAATTCTATTATCAGATAACGTAAATGATTCAACGCTTATTTCATCATACAATATTAACTAAAAGGAATGCAAATACCAGATTACTAGATGAATTTTTACTGCCTCGTTCGATTCTATCAAATTTTATCGCGATCATTAAGTTGTATCATTTCTTTAAATCATTAAATTTAAGTAAATTAATTTTACTGTGGTTATAATAAAATTAGTAATAACATGGTGAATATTTAAAGGTTCATTGTATTACGAAAATTTGGGAAAAAACTTTAAATTAATAAATATTCTTATCGGTCTTTATAATATCATACATTAGCTAAAATAATGACAGTCAGACTGTCCTTGTTTATGATTACCCCCGTAGAATCTGAAATAAAACTTATTACTACAATAAATTATATCAGAATATTAAAAATAAAAATAAATTAAAATTAATAATAAAATATAAATAAAAGTAAAAATACAACTAACAGAGTTTAGTTCCTGAGGATGAACCGTAGCAGTTCGAAACATCGGACAAGAAACGTTGTCCTTTACTAACATAGAATAGTACTTTTATTACTTTTTATTTTTTATTTTACTTGTTATTGTATTTTTATTTTTATTTTTATTTTATTCTTAATTTTATTTTATTTTTATTTTTAATTTTCTGATATAATTTATTGTAGTAATAAGTTTTATTTCAGATTCTACGGGGGTGATCATAAACAAGAACAGACTGCCTGTCATTATTTTTAATTTTTAATGTTGAAAAAAACTTTAGTTTTCCACTTTCAGTGTTCAATTTGTTATGTGTAGAAATTTTTCTACTTTATAAGACATTACCTTCATTATAACTTTCCTTTATGGAATTTATTAATAATTTTATTTTATTTTTCTTAATATGTAGGGAAAATAATTAATTTAAAAATTACCAATTACAATAGAATAAATTTATGTTTTGAATGTTAATACACTGCGAATATATATATATATATATATATATATATATATATATATATGCATATATGAATACAAATCGTATTCTTTAACTACACAAAAAAATTCACAATTTTTGACACCAACATGGTTCATTCTAGAATTTCAAGTATATATATATATATATATATATATATATATATATATATATATATATATATAAATAATTCATCAGTATGTATATGTATAATGATGAATTTGGAATTGAAATTCTAGAATGAACCATGTTGGTGTCAAAAATTTTCTATAATAT
Organism: Sycobia sp. Sy_11; assembly: GCA_018907035.1. Taxonomy (NCBI): domain Eukaryota; kingdom Metazoa; phylum Arthropoda; class Insecta; order Hymenoptera; family Epichrysomallidae; genus Sycobia; species Sycobia sp. Sy_11. Next base: position 65,999 of record JACCIC010000212.1, on the reverse strand, counting down.
TTTTCGACGTGCAGTAATTTTCAATTTTTTTTGTATAGTAAAGAATTTGATTTGTATTCATATATGCATACGACCGTATACAAAATAATAGAACTAGATGAATCAAAGTGCCACAATATTATTGAACGTATATTATTATATTTAAGTAGATGTATTAAAATACGAAGTTTAGACTTTATAATATATTGAAAAAATATTTCTGTCTCTGCATGTAAACAATGAATTTGAAGAATCTTTTATCGCCTTCCCCGTAACCTCGTTTATTATTTTAACGCGTAAAAATAGTCAAATATATACTTATTAAAAAAATGTGTCAATAGTTTTTTACATATCTATATATTGTCATATATTTTATTTTATTAACAAATATTTTTTATTTTTCAATATCAGCTATTTATTGGGTTACGCCTTGTATTATATATGTATATATTATATATGTTTACAAAAAATAATCCAATCAAATTTACAAAAATTGGTGAAAATTACGAATTTTAAAAGTTTTGCAGACTTTTTTTTAGTTGAGTCCTTGAAGATGAACCATAGCGGTTCGAAACGTCGGGCATGGAAGGTAAATTTAAATTTAAAGTGGTGGGGGAGTCAGGTTGTCTTTTGGTAACATAGAATATAGTTTATTTGTATTATTTTTATTATTTTTATTTTTTTTAATTTTCAATCTAATTTTATTTTATTTTTGGTAGTAATTTCTATTTCAGATTCTTCAGGGGTGATTATAAACAAGGACAGTCTGACTGTCGTTATATTAGGATAATATATTATTGTATAAAGACAGCTAGAGCTATAAAAATATTTATTAATTTAATTGAGAACAGTCGACATAAGTAAAAGTTTGAATTTATTTTTGTTCGTTAATTTTTTTAATTAAACAATTTATACGTGTAAATATTATTACATACACGTATTCATTTTATTTACATACTTCATCGTTTTTACAAGTTTATTCTGTTTTCAATAGAAGTATATATTTTTTATAATTTAATATCAAAATGAATCCCAACTTTTTAATTGACTTCATTATAACTACATCGAAATTGTATGTAATACTTTTAAAAAATTCTAAAGAGTCGAGAAGCTCACGTAGTGTGTGATAAATTAGTATATATTTTGTCTGATTGTCCTTTACCATCAGAAAATCAATGTGCAGTCAAATACAAACATTTTTATAAATACTAAAATTGCTTCAAAATTATGTGAAAATATTAATTGTTAAATATTTACTTAAAATAAAAATTGATAATAGGACTGACTCCATGAAGCAAAAAGTCGAGAAACCCGATAAAGTAGTATTTACTGAAGTATGATTGTCACTAAATAAACAGTCGTTTGGTTGAATGAAATAACAATAATTTAGATTTAGTATAATTAAGATTCGTAATAAAAAGCACATGCAGATTTCTTTCCTCGAATATTTATTTTAAATATAGTTAAATTAATAAAATTTACATTTTATTATTAAAATTTACATTTTAAATTTGTTAATGCGATTAATTTTTTTACAGACTAAGGATAGCGTTAGGATGATTTTTAACTCTTATACAGTTTGTAGACACTCCTCGGCTGGCTTCACTAATTTTTCGTCGATTTTAGTCGGTAATATGGGGCCTATCTCTGTGGCGACAATATCATTTACGAGATGATGCGATTTGAGATTGGATAAGTTTTCCTTTACGAAATTTTCGGTATTTTTCAAATCTTTGTCATAATCTCCAGTCAATTTGCACTGTTTCTCGGAAGTCCGGCACGAGTCCACTTCAGCGGCCAAACCTTTGCCGGATAATTTATTTTGAAGAGCCGTTAAATCCTGATAAAATGAGAAAATTTTGTTAGAGCTCGCCATCATTTTTCTTTTGCAAATGCGATAAAATACTTACTGATTTTTTGGTGTTCAAACTTTCTGAAAAGGAGGTTAAATTTGACTTAATAATTTCCTCCAATTCTGAATTCAATAATTTTACATTATTCTCAAACTGTTGTTTGCACTTGTAGGCTTTACTGAAAATACCCCATCCATAGGCTTTATTATTTATCTTTTCCTTAAAATATAAATAAGAAAAATGTTATTTATAAAAGTATTATATGGTTCTATATATGAGATGTATATATGTATAAATTATATATCATGAATCGTATGGATAAACGTACAATTATAATTAACTTATACGTACCTGTACTTGAAGCACACTGTATTGTTTCTTTAATCGAAAATCTGTCGATTTAACATGCTTTGCCGCGTTGTTCACGTCCGATTGTAATCTATTGATATCTTTGCGCGCCTGTTTTATTCGACCGCGTAGATCACCAGCAGCGACATCGAAGGGGGATTTTTGAAGAAAGTCAAGATATGCAATAACCTTGAGGGGAATCAGAAATTAATGTATAACATGGCTCCGCAGAAATTCAATAAGATTTTTCTTACCTCGACTGCCAAAGTCGCGACGAGAACTGCGAAGATAAGGAATTTCATCCTTTATTTTAGATTGATAAGGCAATACTAATAGTATAGGAATTGCAGACAGGTTTATTTATATAAGCTTATAACTGTATTCGTCAATAATCTAACTTAAAATATATATCTGAAACTATTCAATTTTACGAATATTAAAAATTATATTCTTACTTAGATATGAAAAAAGTGGGAAAAAAAGCGATATTTGGTCTTGTACAATTTATATCGAATGATATGAAATATTATATACTGTATTATTTTTCAACTCAGTTTATAATAGAATGAAATAATAAATTGATATGTGGGCGCTCAAGTAAACGAAGTGTATCCAACTGTAATTGAATTCTCAAAGCCGTCGGCGGTAAACACTGATCTTGAATTTCAGTATTTTTTATTATATACATGAACACCTGGAATAAAATGAATATAATTATATTCATGCGATACTGGGACGAATTATAATAAAATATTTAACATTATTCCAAAATCTTTTTATTAATAATTTTCATATAATTATGCACTTGGCGTTCCCAATTTTGTGGTTCTATTAAATGCTTTCGTTACCAAGAAATGTATTACGATGGAAAATCGAAAATATTTTAGAGCCGTTATTTTATTTTATATATTTACGGTTAAAATATATTCAGGAAACAAAGAAAACTTATCTCTTCTACGGATATTGAAGTAAAATAATTTCGTGCAAAATTACTCTTTGGCTAGATTAATAGATGAGATTTGACATCAGATTTGACCGTCTTTGTCGACTAATGCCGCATCTCACGAAGTCAGGTGTAAAAATGTATATTTAAAGTAAATTTAAAAAATTTTTTTTTCTTTATTGGAACATGTTTAAACTACAGTAATTTTTTTCTAGAATATTATTTCTATAAATAATATCCATCGTTACTATTTGTCTTTAAAGAAAAAAAGTAGCTTTGTTCAGGCCTCCGAGATAACGTATCTGATAAAATAGTTATTTTGCTTTACACAACGTTATAACATAAGACTATTCAAAGCAGTGCTGTAATCATTTTTTAATTTTTACCTCTTTCTATTACAATTGATTAGGTTCCTTATGTATACTTTATCTCTAAAAAATTAAATAAATAAATTTGAGATTTAACGAAAGAAATAGTAAGTAAGCTAATTTTGTATAATAAATAATAAAATATTAATAAGGTTTAAAACAGCATGATTTTAAGCTGACATTATTAAGTATTTTATTTTTAATAATAACTTTTCTACAATTTAAAATTACATATGTATTGCAATCAAACACATACAATAAAAAATAATATTGTAATTTACAATAAGAATAAGAAAGCAGTATTATATGTAATTATTGTAATAAAGTATTTAATATTTATTGTCATGAATTAATTACTGTTAAACATTACTGTTTTATAACTTTTGCCTATATCTAAATAAAAGAGTAAAACTTACCAACAAAATAAAAATGAAAATTCATAGTTTAAAATGATTTTTCATTTGAATTAATTTGAAGGTTATATGTTTCCCATTAGAAATAGAACTACTTTTGCTTTATTTCATGGATTTGTATATCATATATTCGTTTGCCTGAATTAAAAAAACTGCAATATTTGAATAATAAAAATGAACAATTGGTAAATCTAACGTATCCTTCACCAATATTCATAATTGGTCTTACAGTACCATCCTACCTATTCGTAAAATAATAATATTACGAGTTTACTGCAATTTGACAATGTTAAAAACTGTCTTCATCCCTTCGAGTTTGTGTATGTACTTGAATAATTTCTAAAAATTCAAATTTTGAATTGCTAAAGCATGCATATTGAAGTGAAACTTAAGGAAAATCTTTTTTTCTGAATAGGTAAAAATATTTTTAAATTGTAGAGAGAAAACTATTTTTCTTTTAATTAAGAAAGTATTACATTTATACATATTACAATATGCCAATTGAATACAAAATTGAATAAATACTTGTATTTATTCAATATACGAGAAATTTATTTAATGTAAACGACTTAATCGTAAGTCTAGCAAATATTTTTTTAATTAAAAAAATATTTACTTGGTATATTTTAAAAAAGTACTTCATAACACAAAATGTTATTCTCAGTTAATATGCAACGGTATGTAGTCGCCAATATTGATCAAATATAGTTCAACTGCGTATTGAGTTAAAAAATATATATTAATAATTCGTAGATACACTTACACCTGCTGCTACAATATTAAAAATGTATAAAATTAAAATAAACTTTAATAAAACGTTTTATTGAATATAATATACATTTTATCTTCTAGCTAGTGATGAAATACGTACTCTACATAGTTTTATCATAAGTATCTTGCACGTTATAAGATCGCCAAGTATGCAATTTAATTCAAGGATAATTATAGTCTAGTTTTCTCCAGTCGCACAGTACCGAAAATTGAATTTATATCGTCAAAATCAATTTGACACACATACACACGCACACCCAGTTTCCATAAAATTCATTATTAATTAAGAATTATTAAAATAATTTCAAATGATTTGTTATTCAAATATTTGGAATAAACTGCAGATATACAAACAGAATTAATTTTGTACAACTAACCTGTTTTTAAATATTCATTCATTAGATTGAGCAATTCCACGTTGATTTTTTTATGACGTTTATAGATTTACGATGTTTTTTATATTTGAATTTATATCACAGATCATGAAATTGAAAGCTTATCGATTTATAGCTAATTCTAAAATCTTTATTAAAAACTTTATTATAAATAACGTAGTTTAGGATAAAAACTAGTATATTAAAAAAATTTGGTGAAAATTCGTATTATTTCAACAGTATTATAAATAACTACTGATATACATCATTCAGTAATAATAAACTTTGACTAAACTAAATTCTGCAAATCTTGATATAAAAATAGCATACTTTTATTTAAAATTAATATCCAACTATCGATTTCTTTAAAAAATTCAATTAGTTAATTAAGTTAAAGACAACAAATATATAATTACTATCATATATAAAACAAAATAAATAAGCTTCTCATATCTGTAGTGAAAAGTTAACGGCATTAATTAAGATGATACATAATTGAATTCTTAGGCATCAATTTAAATATTCTCTGAAAATGATTAGGAACTAGATTGGAAACTTGTATACTAATAGTAATAAAAGTTATTCGAGTATATAAAAAAATCAATATTTAATAATAAAGTGAATGAAGAAAAGCTATTTAAGTTGGTAGCATTTCTGACATAATTCACTACAGAAATATCAAATAATAAAAATTTACTTAGTATTAGAAAAAAAATTTATTAAGAAATCAATTTTAAAAAATTATTCTAGAAATCAGAAGTTGACGTACGCAGAGAATGGTTCAACAAAAATTACTTTATTTTTTAGGAACGAGGAGACAGACTTAGTATATAATTAAAATATTTATCAGAATTTATTGTAGATCTTATAAAAATTGATTTTCTTTTAAATTTTATAATACAGAAATGATAATTTGCCTCAGAACTGCAACTCTGTCGCCTCATTCTTAGCAAATATAGTAATTCTTGCTAAACTTCAAAGGTAATAAAGTATTTTACTGACGAATACATTTATGAACCAATATTGAACTTGGCTAAATATATGTTATTACGTATAATATTTTAACATATGTTCAAATATTTGTGTATATATATATATATATATATATATATATATATATATATATATAAACATGTATATGGAAAGAAAAACAATGTTTGTTACTTAATTAATTACATAATTAATAAATTATTATTCCATTAATCCAATAATACAGGAATCCTTATAAAAATATTGAAAAAGAAGCATTTTGTGATAAACTTTTTCATAAAAAAATGTTTTATCAAGTATTTTGGAAATAATCGAAGTATAAATACCAGAAAGCATAGGTCGACTTGAGAACGTTCTACTTTACCGAAGTCGATAGAGGCATTTTGATTTTAATTTCCTAAGATTGAATATGAAAAATCGATTTAATGAGCACTATCGGTATAATAAAACAAGGGACTTCAAGAAATAAAAACTACGATTTAATTTGAAAGAATTGATTTAATAATCAACGACAATAATATTATTATACAGCTTAGCAGGCCAGCGGAATAAAGAATACCCGAATAGAGGCGCTCGCGCTTATATAGTTTGGTCCCTACTTATCGCAATGGGTTCCGTGAAATTAGCGATAAAGGGTATAAGGCTTTGTCTCGCAGCTATAAGGCCTGGAATAAAAATCCACTCTTTGTGGATACTACTGTGTACAAATATGAGTAAGATTTTTCAATTCAAATTTTTCGGGTTTATCGATTCGGCCAAATGTTTTTATTTTTAAGTTGATAGTACTATCAGAGTTATCTGTGCCAAATTTCATGCAATTATCTTCAATTTGTCATATAGTCACGCTAGTGTATTGTGAACAAAGAAAAGTTGTCTCTTCGGTTTTTATAATTTCTGAAATTACTCAACAAATAAGTAGCATTAAATTTGTTGCGCGAAATGAAATATGGACGGCCGAAACTTTCAGAATGTTGCAGAAGACCTTTGGTGAGAAGTCAATGTCAAGAGCAAGTGTATTTGATTGGCACAAATTGGTCAAAGAAGGTCGAGAACGCGTTGAAGACGAACCTTTTTTTAAGAAAACAGCGTCGTATGGAAGTCTGTGAAACGATGCCTTCGGACTATCAGGACAAGATGGAACGTATAATAACTGGAAATGAGACTTGGGTCTGAGCTTACTATCCAGACAAGCGATCAATCGAGCGAATATCGTGCCAAAGAAGAGAGGAGACCAAAAAAATCACTCCAAAGTCGCTCAAAAATATGGTTATACTCACTGCATTCTTCGACTATCGTCGTATGGTACATTACGAATTCCTTCCAACCGGCCGAATGGTTAACAAAAAATATTATTTGTCTCAAAAGGCCAGATTTATGGAAAAAGCTCTTGGTTTTTGAATCGCGATAATGCACCAGGTCACATTATGAACTGATGGCCATTCCGGAATACGAGTATAAAAAATGTTTTGAAAATTGGAAAAAGCGTTGGCATAGCTGTATTGCCAAATATACGTATGCAAAAGAAAGTACAGATTTTGAAAATCTTTAGTTTTCCGGGCACGGCACTGAATCTCACAGTCGCATACATTCAACAGTCATAGAGAACATGAAATTTCCCAGTCACAGCACTGGACATTGCAAAACCTCTCGAGATGTTATAACGCATATTAAATAATATTTAATAAAATTCAAAATAATTATTTATTGATGGTATAAATCTAATAAATCTAAAATACTATTAAACTAAATTATATGCATTCCGCTGACTTCCTTTACAATAAATTGTACAAATATTTCTATTTTATTAATTTGTATCTTACGTTTAATTTAATATAATAAAATACCATTTTGCAATTAATATTAATTAGCATATAAATTTTACATTTAAACTTAAACAATAAAGCTAATTATTAATAAAGTTTACGAACGAAATATTAAAATTATTTCGTTACTATCTATATACTAATATTTTATAAATTTTCCATCGTTTTCTTTCTATTAATTTTAATCGCAACAAGTAATATTATCCGAAGGTCAACAAATCTTTTAACGAACCAGACTACAGCTTAAATTTCTCGAATGGATTATGTAATATTAAATAAGTCCTAGAAGACATACATCTTTATTCACGTTTCAACAATGAGTCTGTAACAATCAGTTTTTTACTCAAACAAATCTTATTTAAATACTATATGAATAAACTGATCGAAATCGAAAGTATAATTTAATATACATTGAAGTTAAAAATTGAGTATAAAAATAAAAGAAAAACAAAAATAATTTATTTTGAAATTCTCGTTTTCTACCTGCAAACAAATTTAATTGAGAAATAAATAATTTTTTGTGCAAAACACAAAGTTGCGTAGCTCATTTTCTTAAACATAAGACGATATTTCACGAAGAAAATCTAGCAGACTTTTACACAGATTTGAGACATTTATTCACTGGAGTCGCTATGTTTTCTTCGATTTTTCCTGGTATAATATAATTTACCACAGATAGGATAATTTTATTGGTTAACTCAGGTGACTTCAGGTCTCGAAGTGCATACTTTACAGCATATTCAGCGGACGAAACAGTCGTGGTGTAGTTCCCAGTCAGTTTGCACTCTTGCGACGTTTGGCATGTTCTGATCTCATCTTCCAAAGCTGCGCCAAGTAATCGACCCTCGATATACGTCAAATTCTACACGTATAATAAGAGAATCTCAGTTGGGATTTTTTAGAGGAATTAAAAAGCAATAAAATGAAATACTCGCTGATTCTAAAGAAGCCATAGCTCCTGACATATATGTTAGCCTTTGCACAACGTAACCCTGTAACGTTTGCTCTAAAGAATTTATATTGTTTTCGAACAGCGATGTGCAATTGCCAATTCCGCGTTTGCCTGCTTTTTCTTTCAGTGCATTCTAAAAGTACAAAAAAAAAATTCGATAATATTCAATATTTAAAGGATATTACAATTTTTTTTATTTTTCAAAATATTCAAAATAATAAATCACTCATACGAACTTCTAGTTGAATTGTTCTTGAAAAGGCTTTTAATCCAAAATTAATTGGTTTGAGAGCCTTTAGCTGACTGTTCACATTATTCTGTAAGTTCCGAATATCGTTCAATTTACTCCCTATTCTGGTGAATAGATCATTTGCAATGATATTAAAATTACGTTGGCCAAATACCTTAATTAGTAAAATATTAATGACTATTCTGCGTTTTAATCGAAGAAATTAAATAATACCTTACCTGCATTATACAGCTGCTGATAAAAATGGGAAGGATATATGACTTCATTGTTAATAATAATGTTTCGAAAGGGTACGTTTACCACCTCAAAATACAGTGTCAATCGGGATGCAAATAAATTTGAAAAATATTTCATAGATTTCAAGATACTAATTCAATACCAAAAAGATATTAGAGTAACAGTAGATACAAAATTTAAACTTTATTCTTATGTAAAAGTGAAAATAAAATGTAAGGTTATGCTATTTCCATTTCAGTTAAAATAAAGTACTGAAAAGTATGATTTATATTTTTATCTAAATTTAATTTATTATTTTACAAGAAGTAATTAAAATATACGAAGAAACTGATTAATGTGAATTTAAAATATCTATATATAAAAGGAGCAAAATGAAAATACGATACTCAACTGCGACTAGATTTTTAACAGAGATGTGTCCACACTGATAATAAATTTTTTATCTCTTGATTTTAGCACTCTTCTCTTTCAACGCTCTCTTAAAATAGAAGTCATAAAAAATGAATTTTGAACCATGGTTATTTCACAACAACATTCAAGATTTAATTTGTTTAAAAACAAAAGTAAATAATTCAATATTCAAGAAATATTATTTTTATATTTCATTTAAATTTTAATAAGGCATTTCAATAAAATACACATGCAAACAAGAAACAGCTACTAGGCAATAATACCAATTATTTTTCTTTGCTAAAACATAATTTCTAGTAAAAACCTAATACGTACAGTCGAATTTCTAAGACGACAAAGTTTTATTTGCGTTCAGTCATGCACGGCTTAATACCAAATGTCACGAATTATTTTCAGTATCTAGTTGAAACATTCTTATAACGAAAAATAATATTCAACGCATTGTTTGAAAAGCAATAACTAATTTTTTAATTTCTATAATAGAGGAAACTATTAAAAAATAAAATACGAACTTTAACGGACTAGCGCGGAAAATTCTCTTTATAATATAAAAGTGCGACGATAAAATTAATTTTAAAATTCATTTGAACTTTTGCTGAAACGTATTTATTTAAGAAATTATTTTGTGGTCAATTTAGATACTATGAACATAATTTATGGGATACCATCTAAACACTTTTTCACTGGATCAACCACATTGCTTTGAATATAGCCTGGCAATTCTGGTGCTACTTTTGTCTGAATAATTGCATCTGCTATATTAGGCGCGGAAAGTAATTTCGAATATATCATTAAAAACCTTTGTGCATTGTTAACAGTAGCTGTATAGTTCCCGGTTAATCTGCACTGACTTGCTGATGCTTGACATGTTTTTATCTCGTCATTTAAAAAACTGCTTGACGACAATCTACCTTGGATAAACTCTAAGCTCTATTATAAAAGAAAGACATGTTAGCCAGGGAACTTAATATATTTTTCATATGCAAAATTACGGATTTACTTACGGATTTTATTTCCAATAGTACCAGTGTTGGCCCAGTTATTTGACTCTGAACCAAGACTCGTAAAATTGACTCTAATGATTGTGTACTATTAACAAATGTTTCGTTGCAAGTCTGAAATCCAGTACTATTTGCTTTTTTCATCAGCTCGGTCTTAAAACATCAATATAATAAACGTGCCAATCGCACCGCTCGAGATGAACATTGCACAATTAAAAAACCAAAGATTATAAATAATTTATACCGACCCGTATGTTAATTATGCCTGGTTGTTCAGTTAAGTTAAAATTCATTACCATGGGACTCTTTGTTTGTTTCTCCACGTTCGCTTCTATGGTTTTGACTTTGCTGAATACGTTTTTTAGTGTATCATTTAGAGAAGCTGCAATTGAATTATAGTCAGTGTCGCTAAATACCTTTAAAAAATATAAAATTATTTAATAAGCCATCGGTGTATTGACAGATTTAAATAGGACATTACTCACCTTAACCGCATAGATAGTAAGAAAAAATGAGAAGACATAGAATTTCATGTTGATTTATAAAATTCAGAGGGGTCAGTTATGAGAGTGTAATGCACACCGTAAGATGTTCTAAAAGCAAAGCCAAAGCAGGAAAGAAAAATAAAATGCCTGATAGCAAGCACACCGTGTCACGTAATGGAAAAAAACATTAATAGCTTAACGCAAATAATCCTGCCACATCTAATTTTAAACTAGTTTTTAAATTGACTACTCTAATCACTTTGAATTTTCCTAAAATTAAATGGAAACAGATGCATTTTTTTTTATTTTTGAACGTTCCTAAAATACGACCATTAATCTCTGCTCTGTTTTCTATGATTTTAATGTTTAATCATTAGATAAATCCTATTTTGATAAAAAGCTATGTACTCTTAAGAAAATTTCACTTAAATCACTTTAAACTATGCAATTAATTTGAATCCTTGGAATCTCAGGAACTATATTCCGCTTGAATAACAAATTAGTAAGTATATGTTTCTATTTTACTTGAAATTTAATAACAAATTTTAGTAGTATGTCTATTTTAACAAGAAATAGTTTCTAAATAATACTCGAAATTTTCTTTTTTAAAATTAAATTTATAACAAAAACCTGATACGCGTGACAACTGAATTTTATTTTCGTTTAATCGTGCATCGCCTAATAATAAATAGTCACGCATACTCTTATATCAATACCTGCTGAAAACATTGTTTTCAGATTAAAATATCATTGAAGAAATTATTTAAAAACAAAATATCTGATTTTATAATTTTGTGCATAACTCTAAACTTAAAATCGAACCTTTGGTATGATTTTTCATGGATCTTGTCGTATAAAATATAAGTTAAAACTAATATTTTTAAATGGATTCTACATAATGAGATTCACACAGGCGAATGTATTATTATAATGGGCGAAATTATAAAAAAATTAAAATGGAAAGAAAAAAAACCATTTAATTCACTTATGAATATTAGCAGAAAATTCCTTTTATAATAGATAAGTGCGATTATAAAATTCATTTTAAAATCAATTTTTCTCAGCACACAATTTATTTGGCAATAATTTTGAATACACTTTAAATATGATAAATATGATTTATGGCAGACCATTTAGACACTTTTTCACGGGGTCAACCACATCTTTTTGAATCTGCTGCGGTAATTGAGATGCAAGTTGTGTCTGAATAATGACATTCGCTATATTGGGTGAGACAAGTGTTCTATAATTTAATATTAGAAAATTTTGAGCAGTTTTTTTAGTATCAGTGTAGTTTCCTGTTATATTGCACTTTTTTGGCGACACTCGGCACGCTCTTAACTCATCCTTTAGAGCGTCGCCTGATAATCTAGTTTTGACATATGTTAAGTTCTAGTATAATAAAAGAATTTTATTAGAACAATTACAATGGGTTAGTCGTTGTATAAAGGAATAATTACGTATTTTAATTGCGAAAGTTGTTTCAATGCTCCAGTCATTTCTGCGTTAACGATGACTCGCAAATTTGCCTCTAATGACCGTGTACTATTAACAAATGTTTCGTTGCAAAACTGAAATCCACTTTTATCCGATTTTTTCAGCAGCCCCTTCTTCAAACATCATTATAAGAATTCTGTTAATTGCATTGTTCGAAATGAACTTTCCATAATTAAAAAAAAAATGGTTATAAATTCTTTGTACGGACCCGTATGTCAATTATGCCTGGTTGTTCCGTTAAGTTCAAATTCATTACCATGGGACTCTTTGTTTGTTTCTCCACGTTCGCTTCTAATTCTTTAACGTTAGCAAGTTCATTTATTATTACGTTCTGTAGAGCAGTTGCAATATCTGTATTGTCATTTTGACCAAATACCTTGAGAAAACCGAAAATTTTCAAATACTCTACTTGTGCTTCTTAAATAATATATTACGTACCTTAAGTGATGCATAAATAACAAGAAGAGATGGGAAGATATAGAATTTCATTCTTTATTCTGAAATGTGGACAGATCGATTCACAGATTAGATTTTCAGATTTTCAGGCGCGGGCTCGGTCGTATAACTTTAAGCTTTAATATTTATGTACAACGTGAGGAGTGAAAAAAGCAAAACTAAAGCAGAAAAGCAAAATAGATATTTGAGACTACTTCGTCCCTTTCATATTGTTTGAGAAAATTTTTATGAATTTAATGCGAATCTTCTAGCTATATCTAATTTTCTATTGTTTTTGTATATCAAATACAATAATATTTTTCACTTTTCTTAAAATTGAAGTTAAACGAGTATAATCTTTTTTCTGAATTTTCATCAATGTTTGAATAAGTTAACCACTAACCTTAGATCACTTTTATGTCATTTCAGAGTCGAATTATTAGATTTTCCATTATTATTACATTATATTACAGTAAAACACCGAAGTTTTACGAAAAATAATCTTATGATTCTTGAGAATCGTGAGAACTGTTGACATTAGAATGGCAAATTAAATAAAAATAAAATAAATAGTATCGATAAATAAGTAGTAAAAGAATAATTATTTTTTCAAATATTAATACTAGAAAAAGTAGATTTTGTACTGTATTATTTGAATAAAACGTCAAATTACTATTTGTTAACTTAGATTTATTGCACGATAGAATGAATTAATTTATATGAATACTTTCAAGTTCAACCTAAGTTTGCACAATTGGTTTAGCTATTTACTGAACCATATAATATCAATTCTATGCTATCTGCCGAGCAAGGTGATCGTGATTATCAGTTATTTTATGCACTCAAATAATATAGGTATAAATATTTAAAAATAAATTCTTAAAAAAAAATTGTCTATGAATCGTTATATGTAAGTATAAATTTCGGCAAAAGACGAACTTCAGAGACTGATTTCATATTGAATAGAAAGTTTACGTATATCAATTCATTCGGTAAAAACATTTTTCTGCTTTTGTTATATTGTGATGATATTAGTGTACACTGAGTATTTTCTATATATTATACGATATATATACTATATTAGTCATTATATATATATATATATATATATATATATATATATATATATATGATGATATTATATATTATATTAGATATTATGTATAATCTTAAATATATAGCCTCGAAGATACGTAGCTAGATGGCGAAATATTCTAACGGAATTTCTTCTCATTAGACAATATGTCCCAATCATTTTCTTTTTATGGGAAACAATATTGAGCTAGCAGGTGTTCTTAGTTGTGCTCGTAACTTCCAAATTGTGAATGCCTTCCTTCTAAAGTTTTTTTTATCTGAATTATATTAAAATGCATAGCGCAATTGATCAAGAAACGTTTGATAAGAAAACTTTTAGTAATCAAAGGAGCTATCAGGTGGATATTTCATTGAAAAAGCTAGTTTTCCGTTGTAATTTCAAAACATATCAAGGTCTTCTGGGCCCGCATAATTTTAATATAACATTTGCACATATAGAATGGTAGGCACAAAAGATATTGCACAAAAGTTACTCAGTGCAAAAAAATCCAATCAACGTGACGGCTTGTCTCCAACGAAAGTACGATTGTAGCGTGGATAAGGATCTGTAGACAAATCATACAAATAGCGAATCTATACACAGAGAAAAAATTTTAATATTACAGTATGGATATGAAGTATGCAGCAATAGTACAAAAGTGTCAGTAAAATTGCTGCGATTCGTTATTATTACGACACCTGAAAATTCACTGAAAATAAGGTTATAGCCTAGATGACTGCTTGGTAATGGCTAATATCAGATGAACTACATAAATAATTACAGTATTTCAAGATGAATATCGAGAAAAATCTATTTATCTTAAGAGAATTCTAATTATACGTACCTACATGTATGTAAGGCTATAAAATTAATCGTATAAAGTCAAGTTCTGAAAAATTTAAACGTGCAGCGAATTTTTCAGAACATCAAATTTATTTATTAAATCAATTTTCTTGATCGCCTCATACTAATTTTTTTTAACAATTACTCAGCTAAATTACTTATACGATTTAGTTTATTATTTGATACTTTGCAAACACTTTTCCACTGGCTGAGCCACATTTTTTTGTATGTACATCGGCAGTTGAGGAACTATCTTCGATTGGGTTATTTCATTCGCTACATTGGCCGCCGAGAGCTTTTTACAGTTCGATATGAGAAAACTTTGAGCATTTGTAACGGTGTCGGTATAGTTCCCCGTTATTTTACACTTGCCCGATGTCATTTGACATGATTTTAATTCTTCGTTTAAAGCATCGCCCGATAATCTATTTTGGATATATGTCAAATTCTGATATTACAAAGAAAAATTTGGTTAAAAACTTTACTAAATCTTTGCTGGGAATATGACGGATTCACTCACGAATGTCAGCTGAAATAGTATTGTTGCCGACTCCGTCATACGTGCCGCAACCAAGGCTCGCAGAACCGACTCTAGTATCAGTGTACTATTGATGAGCGTTTCGTTGCAGGACTGAAAGCCATCTTTATTTGCCTTTGTCATAAGCTCGTTCTTCAAACGTCAATATAATAAGCGCGTCAATAATTGTACTGCTCGAAACGAGCTTTGAATAAATAAAAAATCGTATTATAAATTACTTTATACGGACCCGTAAGTTCACTATGCCTGGTTGATCTTGTAATTTGATACCCAATGCTACGGGAGTTTTAGTTTGTTTCTCCAAATTCGCTTGTAATTCCTTAATATTATCGAATGCATATTTTATTGAGTTATTTAAAGAAACTGCAGTTTCCATATAGTCAATTAGGCCACGGGTCTAAAACAAATAGAAAATTATTAAACAGTGTATCTGTTTATTGAAAATATTAACTGATTAAAAGGCGTTATTCACCTGAATCGCATAGATAGCAAGAATAAATGAGAATATATATATTTGCATTTTGAACGACGATGAGTTGTCAGGGTAAGTTTATAGCCTTCAACTGAATAAAAAAATAAATTATTATAAATAAGAAAAAAGTCGAAGTTTTATTCCTATACCAAATTGAAATAAGATAAAGAGAGATATTTTTCTAAATTAAATAAGTAAAATTTAAATACAAAATTCTAATCTTTTTTTATTTTGATCTATTATGTAATATATAGGGCAATCGATAGTATTTTCGACTGTAATCAGTCGACCCAACTGTGTTAGTTGGACACTGCAGAATTCAATTCTTAATATCAGCAATCGTGCAAAGTAATCGTAAAAGCACTATTTTTATGCACATGAACAAAACAAATAAACATTATTTTAAAAAGAACGTATTCGTGAAAAAAATCACGTTATACATTTAATATCTGATATTTTCTAATAGAAGTGTATTCCTGGTCGTGTGCATTTCCTATTGCAATGTTATTGCGATATGTTGTAATTCTTTCGAAAATTTAGTTCAAAATATAAATCAAAATATAAAATTATCTGAATCGCTTGCATATTTTAATAAGGAAATTTCAGATTTTTAAATTATCTCTACGTTATAATACTGTTTACTTAACGACTTCCTTAAAAAATTATTGGGTTTTATTAAGTAGAAAAAAGAAAGATTACGTTTTTAAATTAAATGTAAGCATATTTAAAATTATAAAATCGTCCTGAAAAATACATCTGAACTTTTTAAAAATCAGAATTTTTTCGACAAATCAAGATTCTTAAACCATGCGTTTAAAGCTAATCTCTGAAATCCATCCAGATTGTACCAATAAATATTTTGCACTATCATGTAACTGAAGCCATTAACTAGACTTAAAAATTGAATTGTCGAAGACACTCATCCTTGCGCTCATTAAATAAACACGCGTCAATTATTGCAGCTACCAAAAAAAAAAAAAAAAGGACCTGGCCCCCTAAGATTTTGTCGGGCCATCGAATGGAATTACAGGTGGAAAGCTTCGTTTTGCACTACTACACATACACATATATATGGAGAGAAGCGCACGACAAAGTCCCCTGAAACTCCATTTACCCGAAGCTCCTGCCGGCAAGCTCGTTCGCCTCCTTGGCGGAGCAGTTCAAAGCGCTCCCCCTCACCCCCTCGCCATCGTCAAAGATACATTTTTAATCAGTGCCCCCCCCCATCCACCAGTCTCCCTCGATAATAATTATCGCTCTGTCGCACCGGCCGCAGGAGACGGTGTAGAGACGCGCGGCCAAAAGACATCGCGCACCTCGGCTCGGACGGGGCGTGTGGGGTGGCGCATGGGAGAGGCCGTTTTCATGGCCCGGGGTTTCATCCCGTGCAATTATCCGGGGGAGCGAGGGGGGGCGTAGTGGCGCCCACGTTAGGTACCAGCGCGGGCCTATGCATAGAAGGGGCCGGGGGGCCGTACCTGTCTCCTCGGAAATGAAACCAATTACTTCGAGGCGAGGATGACCCTCCGGGCTGCCTCCGACTTGGTTATCCCTTTCTCCGTTTCACTCTCTTCCTCTCTCCCTCTCTCTCTCTCTCTCTCTCTCTCTCTCTCTCTCTCTCTCTCTCTCTCTCTCATTCTCTCCCTGTCGCTTTGCCTTTGACAAAATCATATACATGTTGCAGTATGTGAAAGCCTGTCTGGCATAGATTTAATAGCGATAGTTGTAATTATAATAGTATATATATATATACATTTCAACGGTAAATTAATTTTATCTAAATGTAAAGTTTGACAAGTCAAATTAAAATATAGGAAGTTAAAACAGTTTGCGGAGAAATCTATTCAGGATTTTTCTTAATGTTGTGTGTAATTATGAATATAAGTCTTATGAAAAAACTATTATCTACGTTTCATCCTGGAAGATTTGTTGAAATAAAATTAATAAAACGACCGATGATCTATTCTTAAACTTAAGTAATATATAATATTCCTTTCAATTGAAAGTTATCGTTATATTTCGAACATATAATTAAATGAGATGGCTCTATAAATGTTGAAAATATGTTAATCTGACCATCTTGTGCATGTAGATTTCATGAGATTGAGTACTTTACGATGGACAAAAAATTCAAATCAATTCAAAAAATTCAAACACAATGCATATCATATTATCATTAAAAATTAGCTAGTTATAAAAAGTAATAAACCCAAGCAAGTTAAGTGAATTCTGAATCGCCATTGTTTAGTATTATTTGTAGGAAGCCAAATTTTTACTTTGAATTAATGACGATGATAGCGAGACAGTAAAGCATCGGAAATAATGAATTCTCGAAATTAGTGTTGATTCAAAGAGAACAAAAGGTTGGAGTAGCCGAATGAGCGAGAGCGCGAGAAACGAAGGGACAAAATGCGTATATGCGAGCCACGTATTATATCCAATGTAAGAGCGGGTAAGACGATCCTTTAGAAAGATTCGACGCCGCCCGAGCACAGTTAAAGTACAGCCCGAAGGCAGTCGTCGAAGAGATAGTGCGCAATCTCTCATCCCTTTCTCCCTCTTATACGCGTACGCGCGCACACATGCGCGGCCGGATACGCGGGACGGCATACTTTGGGAAAAGATAGTGACCCTCCAGGGAAGATTTTGAGTAAAGGGTGTCGTGCGATTGAACATATCTTGATACAGTCCCGTACGACGCGACAAGCGCATTAGTTAATTAACGGCTGGCGAAGTCTCTAGCGCGGGGTAACTTTTGACGAAATATAGTAAATGTAATGGAGTTCGCTCCGCAGCTAATTTCACGTGCCGGCTCGTAAATTAGATATTATCGCTATAGGGATTTGCCGAACTGGATAATACGCAGCGTCGCTCTGAAGCCTTCGGGCCCGGTCTTCTTTTGTCCAAGTTTGTGTTTGCAGGCGACGTTACTAAAAATTTAATCCGACCAAAAAAATATACCGCCGCGGCCCTGAATTATCTCCGTATTTTTAAGCCAAAATAAAGAGAACGATATGATATACGCCCAGAATGGGTCATTCATCCTGATAAGGAAAACTTTAAGATTAAAGGCCCGCGCGCGAACTGAGCGCAATATAATATAATAAACATCAGAAGTTTCAAAATTACGGCGTCTCGGCTTATCAGACGCGGAGTAAGAATTCATGTAGCGAAATATAATGCCGGCCTCGGCCACCCTCCCGCACGCGTCCGTGATCAATGGAATCACCCTCTTCTCGAACAGGGCGGCATTATAAGCGGGACTTTGGGCTCGCAATTTCTCGCTCCTTCCATCTCGGGCGGCCTCGTCGAAGGATGAAATAAGGTCGATACATATCTCACCGGGGCTTTTATATATATATATATGATATATATATATATATATATATATATATATACGAGGATTACAGGTGCATCTTTACCGCATACTGATGCTAATCTGTTAAAATATATCTTTCTACATTAATCGTAAAAGGAAAAGATGAGAGTCTGTTGCTGGATGATTTGAAGTGAGCCTCTTAGAATTTTAATCATTCGACTTTTAAGATATTTAAATTTATTTATTACAGGTGTTTGGATAGCGTTTGTTGAGACTCACAACTTTAAGATGTTTCGCCGTTCGTGATAAAATATATTACCCAACACTAATCTGGAAGGTGATTTTTACCTTGCACGCTGGGTGTTAAAACATCGCAACAGATAAATAGCCAACTTTTACATGCATATTGAAAGTTACTCTTACTAAAAATTCATGATCCACTAAAGTCTCATACAAACTCTTCCTAAAAATAGGAGGGAAAGTTTTTAAGTTACTTAAGGAAGATCACGATCGTCTATTTAAATTGTCAGTCTGATTAAATGATAATATCACCAAAACTTCTACTGAAAGCCAAATATCTTTTGTCCTAAGCACACTTCTTAATAAATTCTCTTATATCGATAATTCTTTACTGCAAAGCATAATCAATTGCTATTGCTATGTCCTTTCAACTTACGAATTTTGGTAACTATGAAAGCAATCTAGAAGATCTAGTGAATGAAGCAAAAATTTTCGAAAAGTTGCGAGCCAGCCCACGGTTCGTATACAATGTCGAGCTTCGGAAACGCATAACTATAAACACGTAGGAAATGAAATTCTAGCTGAGATGGTATCGAAAAGGGTAAGAGAAAAATTGTAAGAAGCAGGGAGAGGGCGAGGCGGTATGAAAGCAGAATCAGGCAGCAACGGCGGTAACGAAAGAGGCTTGCCTAGCTGCCGGTGAGCGATAAGCCTCTTTCTGGCCTCGTGCGTTTTCCGCTTGATATATCCGTATAACTCAACCGACGCTGCTCCTCGACCGTTAATTCAAGCCTTTTGCTCGAAAATCCCCTGTTCCACTTTTTCCATGTCACTCCTCTCGTTCTCTTTGCTGTATCTCCCGAGGGAGCTGCGGGATGGGTGAGGGGCCCCGCTATCGTCGCCGGAGCTACGTACTCGAGGCCAAATCGCATCCTGACGAATCGCTAGCTCGGAAACCAATGTCCGCAGGGAACTACTCTGCCCCCTCTCTTATCCACGCCCCCGGTAATTGGATGGAATCGCCGAAAGCCGATCGTACCCTCTTGCCTCCTTTTTTGTTACCCGCTCTTACCTTACTCAATATATTTTCAATGTTCCTTTAGTCGAACGGTATAAAAAGGGCTGCACTGCTTTTGAAGAAGATATGATGTAGTGCTCGCCATTTGTCGAGTGTTAAGACATGATACTGCAGCATTTAATCCTGGAACATATTTATTTTAATTATACTTTTATTATTCTTTGGAATTTTAAGTGTATTATTTATTTCAATCTACGAAATACTTTAAAATGCTCTTTCTCTACAGCAACTATGAATTAACTTATCAATAAAATTATGAATCTTTGCACTTTCATGAGCTTTCCTTAATTAGTAAATATTTCTTCTTCCGATTTTATTACTAATTCGTAAATACTAATTATAAATAAAAAATTTATGATAATTGAATAAAGTTTTACAAGCGCGAATTCTTTGCCCATTACTGTACTATTATGCGACCTTCACCAAGTCGAATGACATTAATGATTTGGCTTACTTGATGTCCAGAATCACATGCCCCCGTCTATCCTAGAACCCCAACATCAGACATCATCGAACGAAATCAGCCATGACGCTGATAATAGTACGCTCGGTCAGAGATTGACTCGCGTCCATGATCGGGCATCTCATTTGATGGATTGGATGCGCGGAAACGCTCATCCATCCGCTATACAGCGGGCGTGCATGAAAACAGTCGGGCCTCGCGATATTACCACACCCTCTTCCCCGGGTGCCGGCCGGGTATTTACGCGAAGCCGATCTACATAGGACCAAACATATTGAGCCTCGTTAAATGGCCTGGAGCACGCGCGCGAGCCTCCTGAATATTCAAAGAGGTAACGAACCAAAGTTAGTTTACGTTTGGTAGGTCTTTCGCCCTCTCCCCCCTCCCCTCCTTCCCGCCCGCGCCATCGCCTGCACGTAACCCGTCCGTATGAAACCCCTTTAGTCGAGCCTTCGGGCACTCAAATCATCAAGCTCTCTGGCTTATTAACCCGTTGCATATCGAGTGTCTACTTCTCCCTACTCTAGCTCTCATATATACATATATATATATATATATATATATATATATATATATATATATATATATATATACACGAATCATCGCTTTGAACGAAGTTTTGCGACGCGCCTTATCGAGTGCTAAGGGGATTTGCATCGCCCCTTCCATCTAGGCCTTCGAGCGATTATTAGGCTTCGGAGCTTATCTAGTTACTTCTGCCTTGGAAAATCTGGAAAAAAAGGGAATTGTTTATCAATAAGCATATTATCGATAAACGGACTTCCTAACGCGAAATTTTATTAAAGATGAAAAATATAGTTTATAAAAATACAATTTGACTTGTACCCTCGGTTCACATGTAAAATGTCGAATGCTTTCATCAAGATCACGGGGATATCTCTCGTGTTTTAAGCGCGGAACGAGGCGTTTCGCGAACGAAAATTATTTATCGCGCCGTCGGATTAGGCGGGCGCGCGCGTGAAAACTCGCCTTTTTATTTGCCGGATCGCTCGTAAAGATTACGTCAGCGTTGGACCGGGGAGTTGGCCTATCTGCTTTCCCTAAGCGCGCGGAAACAAAGTGTCTGCGAGTATACACACAGTACATCTATACAGAATACGGATGACCGAACCCATGTATCTCCTCACCCCAACTACCCGTACAGCGCTCCCGTGAACTTTAATCCCCGCCGCGGCCACTTGCTATATCGACCGCCGAGCATTCGTCTTGGACCCTCGTCAGTTCCTCCGGTGTACGTCTTCCTCCTTATATATATATATATATATATATATATATATATATATATATATATATATATATTTGGACGAGAAAGGGGAGACGCATGCTCGGCGTTTCCCCGGCGACAAGCAGCGACACTCGGTGACTGTCTATAGATGTTATACGTCGTCTTCATATATATATATATATATATATATATATATATAAGACGCATTATATATACACACCTTGGCTTTACCAGGGGACGCGCCCGAACTTGCGAAATATCACGTCACATATATAAAGACGGGGCTGTCGTCGCGTGTCTGAATAGTACCGCTGTAACGAGTCTGTCGAAGGATCGACAAAAGATATGGGCTCTGAATAATTTATGGGATAGCTTCGTTCGATCATTCTATAAAATCTGTCAAATCTAGATTTGGGATAGCAAGACTATATATAAGTTCTCGCGGTTTATGGCATTATTAATTCATCGTCGATTGTTAGTCCGTCACATGATCACGATTGCTACAGTAGACGCATGTAATCTAGGAACCTATTAAAAATAATTAAATAAAAATACTAGTTTTAATATTAATAATTTTATTGAATAATAGTGCATATCAGAATAACCATTCGAATATGAAGCATGTAATAGATCTATAGATTGAGATCAAACAAACAATTACACATTATATTATTTAGTAACATTATATTATAGATCTATTGAATCTTTTTTAGTTATAGATACGTATCTATTTCGTTTAGCAAATTCACAGCAGTGAAAATATTGTACACTATTGATTACCATTGAATTATTGATCACAGTATAAAGATAGAAGATGGAATTTGACAACAATATGTAAAATATAATTGCACCAATGATCTTAATAACATAATATCAAAATACTCTAATGAAATATTATTGTGTTATTGGATTATTTTCTGATCCATTTTGCTGATACATAATACTTTTTAAAATTTTCGAATACTCATTATGAATTTGAACTATTTAATTAGTGAAAATCTATCATTACTTCTTCTATGCAAATAACACTTTACATGAGATTGGATGTACAGCTATACAAATCGATAATTTAATAAGTAGAGGCACGAGGAGAAACAAGCCGAATAGATGAGGGGGAATTCGAAAAAGCGCAAAGTGAATTTCGATAACCTGACGGACACATCGTGCAATTTTTTATTTAGTTTCGGATATAATCGAATTATCAGTGACGAGAAACGTCGACTCGATGCATTAGCCCGCGCGATGCACGATGACCTTCCCACGTGCGCCCACTATATTAGATTCAATGGCTCGTTGGAAACTTCACGTGTGCCCGGTAAAAAGTTTAGAGCGCACCAAGAACGCACGGCAAACAAGATTGGTCCTTGTCATTTTATTTATTTTTTATTATTTTCTTTTTAACAAACAATTTTGTTATGTGGAGCATACAGTGTATACGAACTGCCAACTATTATTCAATTATATTAATTGTTAAAGTGTAGAGCGAATATTCTGGACATATTCAGAATTCAATAATAGCGAGTATGTACGCGCGTAGAAACATCAAATGGGTGATGCGTTTAAAAAAAAAAAAAGAGTATTGACGACAAAGCAGCGCTTTCTGATACACAATGTTCTTTTTATATATATACAGGATTTTTGCATACACCGTTCAAAAAAAAACTTTTAAAACTAAAGGGTGTATATGTATATGTCTATGTATATGTATATGTATATGCATATGTATATACATATATCCGAATTCCCCGTTAATGATGCCTTTCACCGGCGACCGTTGTTTTTCAAGTTCTAAAAGCGCTTTTCAAGTGGCTGCAGATTGTATAAAAGAGAGAGAGAGAGAGAGAGAGAGAGAGAGAGGGAGACAGAGGGAGATAGAGAGAGAAAGAGAGAAAAAGAGGGAAAAAAAGCAAGAGATACATAGACATCCGCTTCATAAGCAAGTAAAGTCGGTTGAAGGGCACTTGCGTAAGCTCGAGTCTCCCGCTAAAGAGCTTTTGAATCGACAGACACGGCACTGAGGGCACTGAAACGGAGTCGTAAAAGTACTCGGCTCATGTTGTACAAGTTTCGCTTCGCTTTACCAATCGAGATAGTACGTAGGAAATAGCAATGCTGGAAGAAGAATGATCATAGAGTGCTTCAAGTATTGTACAATTGATGACGTTTGTATTCCTTTTTTCTCCGTTTATTATTGTATCAAATAAACCAGTCGATACGTCAAAATCAAACGTGGAAATTGATATATATATATATAGAAAAACATAGGAAAGATTCGAAAGAAATTTATAGACTCTGCGTCTATTATAAAAATGTCTAAAACCAAACAAATGGCTCGTGTGATGCTTATATATAACTGCAGAGGGAGACAGCTAGGTAAAGAAAAGTGGACATTCTCTGGGGTAAAGTCAGAGGGGATAACTGAACAGAATATCAGCATTAAACTGAAAAAAATATAGGTTAAAACGTGTCCCCAGAGCTTTAGCAGTAGAAGGATACTTGAATCTGACTTTTCATTGTTATCTTGGTGACATCTGAAGCGTACGTATTTCTAACGATTTACAGATTCTAAAATTGGAAACCAATAAATGCATATTAATTTCAAGAATATTTATTTTAAATATTTGTTTGTTTATACGTGCAACCCCCTGATAGTATTCATCATCCCGAGTCCATTCCCGCCTGCGATAATAAAAAATTTTTTTATATTCCCTTTGCTTCTGCAGAGTTCAAGCTAGCCCTTGATTTCAAAAAAAAAAACCTGAATAATCGCCAGGAATAGACGGAATAGATTCTGAAATTCTATAACGCCTCCCTTCAAGACTACGGCTCATTCATCTCGATATTTTCAACAGCGTGTTTCCAACCGCAGCTTTTTTGCGGAGAACTCGAGTAACTCATACACTCGCTCCATTTCTAGAAATAATTGATACAGGTTAAAATCCATCGCTACCGTGTGAGCAAACACCTCGAGATGATTATAAAAAATAGAGTCGAATGCTGGATAGGGAAAATCAATTTAATACAGCTCCGTCAGCATGATTTTCGGAAAGTTCATTCAACCACTGACAATGTCACCCACTTAATATGCAAAGTTGAAGAAGCCTTTTAAAAAATAAAGCAGGTCCTGTCTAATTCCTTGCATGTTCAAGAAATCTTCGACAGCGTTAAAATAGATTTACTTGTATAACATCCCGCTTCGATTGTGTACTGATAAACCAGTACTTGAAGTACCAGCATTTTTGTTCATATAAGGTCAGGTAAAGATTTTGATTTTTTATTTTTTATTACGTTTAATAAAATTTCATTTCAGACAGCTTCATATATCAGGATACACTGATAACTTTTAAATATAAACCTTAATCAATTCATATAGTTATAATTTAATACAATGGTATGCTCAATAGCCAACTTTAACACTGCTTCAAAGTTATCTATCCCGGATATTACAGGCTCTCCATATACACATATCTTCGACACAAAGAACATCTATAAGGTATATAAATATATATGTTCTGCAATTATGAAAGCTTTTAATTCTTTACTTCGACAATATAGAATTCAGTATGTATAAATAAATATAATATCAACCATAATATTAGTCCAAGTTTACTTCGCTGTGTCAAAAAACAATATCTAGTAAGATTCCAATCGAACATTTGAAGGTGAAGTCGGAGCAATTGGTTGAGGAACAAAAAAAGCATCGTCTCTCTTTATCGTATATCTCAAGGCCGACACCCATTGTGTCCGTCATGGCCTATCTCCGCATCAACAAAAAAAAAACCACGTGGGACTTCCCAAAAAAAAGAACTAAGAAAACCTCCCGAGTACAACGCAAGAAAAAAAAACGAAAAATTACTCCCTTCCCCCTCATAAAGAACTCGAAAAGTCCTCCCGTGCGTAGGAAAAAGGTAACGGTACTACATATACATATATATATATATATATATATATATACCATCAGCAATGGGGGCGAAACTGGCACACTCCGTGGCCCTCGCGCGGTTATTATGCCTCGTACAGCGATACGGACTGGTACATATATACCTTGTCTGGTATTATGTACTACAGCAGCGGGATGAGGAGGAAGGGGTCGCACCAGTATATAACACTACACATCCACTGTTCCGCGGCAGACGTTCGCTCTATATACTCCTCTCCGGGGAGCGGCGAGCCACTGGCGCGCGAGGGGGAAAAAAGAAACGAGGCTCTCCTACGTGCACTTGAAGGTGAATATACGCTATATATATATATATATATATATATATATATATATATATATAATATACGCAAGAAAAAGCCACGGAGCGTCGTAAAAGGTAAGGATAATTTGTTTGCAGGTGGATGCTAGTGTGTCTCCCCCACCCCCATTCCCTTCTCACTCAACTCACGTAAGTAAAGCTATATATATATATATATATATATATATATATATATATATATATATACAGCAGTGCCGCTCTTAAGTACTGCGGGACCCGAAGCAAATGTCTACTGTGAGGTCTACTTGAGGAATATGTATATGCAACACATTTAATTACTTTTTCAAGACCTTTGAATTGTGAAAACATTGATTAAATTATCTAAGTTCAGTAAAGATTTTTTTTTGGTTTCAATTCTTAATTCTTAATTCGTTTAGAATAATTTCTCAAATAGGTTTTATTTAATTTTAGTTTGTAAGACGATCTTTCGTCAGATATCACTGTTACAGGCAAAGCGATTCTCTATGCTATTGACGCATTCGGACAATTTTCAGCTCAATGATTTGCTAATAAAAACTTTAAAACATTCATCGCCCAATAACTACTGTTGCTTCAATTATAGACTGTTGTTTCAATTATTTTAAATTCCAAAATTAGATCGTATCCAGTCAAATCGTGTGTTTCGTTTTCGATAAGCGTGCAATCTCTAAATTTTTGCAATATTGTTGTACTAACATGTGATTCGCCGACTGGCGTATTTTCTCATTCGATTTCCATGATACGAAAAAAAACCTCTATAATACTATAAAATTGTCTTATTTACGAAATTTACGAAAAAATTAATTTCAAAGCTATTGCCTGTCGACATCTCTGCATTATCAGTACTTTTACATATGCAAATTAACTTCGTTTTTGTTTTCTTCCACAATAGCCTTTCTGATGATACCACGTGTAAATCATTTGTATGTTGTTCTGGTATAGTAATTACTATTTCGACATTGAATTTTCTAGAATTCTTTAGAAATCCAAGTAAATCATTTCAGTAACTCACCACGGAATCAAATCGCATTTTCTTGAACGGCTATAATAATGAAGGCTGGAACAAAAAGGACATATAAATTTTGTTGAGCTCGTTTTCTATGAAAAAACATAGCATTATACGTTCATGATTATAATGAAAACTTTTAAAAATCATTGTTAAATTTGTTGTCTTGTTTAATTGTTTCTAATACAAAATCAATCGAGAGGCCTAAGTGCGGCACTGATCTTTATATACGTCTGCGTCCAGACCATCTTCTTTGCAGTTCGATCTGCATTGTTCTCCGATAGATGACGGTAGCGAGCGCATATTATGTCAATATATGTACTTTTCGGGCGGGTAGAGAGCGTGGACACCGCTTCAAATTCGATCATCCTACATGAATAACGCGATAATGTAATGCGGCAAATGGAATGGAGAGTTGAAGGTGGCCAATCGTGATTATTAGCCTGGTGGAGTTTTCATGAGCAAATACAAAGTGACATTCTTAACATTGGCCATAGATATATATCATTGACAATTCCCAATAATAGTTTTACATAAATTTATACTTGCAATAAATAAATAATCTTCAATTGTTTAACAATCCTATCACATTCTTTGGTAATGTTCTTTTTTTCGAATTTTGAAAAGTATCCAAACGTATTCATATTTCATAACATTATCTGCCGATAATGAAACCATACTTCGGAATCGACAGGCTCTTCCCCTGATTTACATTGTAATCGATACTTTTTCCATGTATCGGACATCGTCAAATTCGACGGCGTCAAATAACAGGCTTAAAAATTAAACATCCCAAATGCAACGTCGATTCTATATAGCTTTGAACCGACAAACAGCGCCTCTATACACGCATAGCTCCGATACAGGGAACGAGATGAGTGCCAAGCATCAAAGCCAAACTGATGATGACTCCCGAGCAGCCGTTTATTCATCGGGGGAGCACCGCGACAGTTACCTTGTGTGCCATTTATATACTGGAAATAAAGACCGTGGGCGTGAGTGTCGAGCTGGGCCGAGCCATCCCGTAATTGCCCCCCCCCCTCCATGCATTTCTCTCGTTATCACGACGCATCACTGCTCTCTCTCTCTCTCTCTCTCTCTCTCTCTCTCCTCTCTCTCCCTCTATCTTTATCTCGCACCCTTATCCGCGCAAAGGGGGTGACTGAGGGAGAGGGGGCAGGGGGCGAACGCTGGCGGCGCGGCGCAGAGTGTCATTGAAATCCCCGCGGTGCGACGCGAAACTGGCGCGGGCGTTAATTTTTCCCCGGGCGACGGCACTATAAAAGTACGGCGCCGAGGTCCGCTAAAGCGCGCGGGATTCGCTAATGCCGAAGGATAAAGGCCCGGCTGGGCTTTCAATGGCGATGATGGGGAATATACGCGCGCGCGCGCGCGCATACACACACACACACACACACACACACACACAGAGTACCCGAGCGAATTGGCGAAAGATATAGAGCGTCGATAATATAATACGTCCTGTGTGGCGCCGCACCCCCTCCTATTTTCATTTCAGAGAAATTTCGACAGAGGTCTTTGGCCGCTCACCGAATGTCATAGCGAATATAACGAGTGAATTTGATTTAGAGAATCTCTCGACTGCTAATAGAAATTTGAATAAGGGCGAGAGGATGGAGCTCTTTGTAGTAACAATAATAGATTCTCATTTATTCTGAGCGGGGAATAATATGTGAAGTTTCATGAAAAATTACAACAATGGGAAAAATATAAATTTATTCCATTTTTATATACCTGGTCTTAAAGTAAGAAAGTGTATGAAATACGAATGGGAAAAACGTAATAAAAAAATAAGCAGCAATTCTTTTTCGAGGAAAATAAGTACGGTTTGAAAAATTGTGGTCAAAAGCGTTACAGAATAATCAATTCGGATAATAGGGAACGGATATACATAAAATAATATTTTGTTGCCTGGAGAATGGATTGAAAAATCTATAACAGCTTCTTGATTCTTTTGAATCTAATTATACACCATACATTAATTACCATAATAGTGCGAAAAACAAACTTTTTTGCAGGACTCTGTATTCATAATGAAACGTTTTAGAGAACGTTTCGGATACTTTTTCGAAACGCATCTTACGAAAAATTGCGGGGTTATTGCTATCGTCATCTACCGTCAAAAAGTATAAGTTGTTGGCTGTTCAGTGTTCGATGTATTCTTTTTATTATCTATGAGATTCTTTTAGCCCAATGAAGAAAAAGCTCCATTATATAGATAAATTCCATTTTTTTAGAAAGCTCGCAAGTCCTTTGCGACGATTGGGTCTCGTGAAGAAAGAAATTCACAGGCAACTTCGATTTTTTTAATCGGCTAGAGCGTGTACAAAAACAATTACATAAAGAAAAATTACTTTTCTAACGGCTATTTACTTTATGTGCAATAGGAAATAATAATCAAATTTACAGACAGATTATTTGTTTACTTCACGTATCGACTTAGCGAAATAGATCAAAAAATTTGCTATTTTTATTTTCGAACAAAATTTAAATATTTTATGAATCAGTTTTTAAAATAATTTTTATTAAAAACTTTTTTTATTCTATTTCGCATTTGTATGGCTTTTTTATTTTCCTAACTTTTTCTAATCACTTTCTATCTTAAAGCTTGAAAATGTACAAACAGTGGACAAATCCTCACGTAATTAAAAGAGGATAACTAATTGTTTTAAAATCTGCTTAGAAGTTGTGAAATGATTACTCATAAAGCATAAAAAAATAGATATATATATATATATATATATATATATATATATAGTTTTATAAAATTTATTATATTCTTATCATTAAGAGTAAATTACTAATTGGAATCGACGTATCAAATATATAGAAAACATTGTTGAACTTGACTTCAGGTTTTTCATGAAATTTTTTGTAAATATGGTTTTTGTGAATAATTAAACATAAAAAAGAAACTTAGTTTCTTAAGTAAAAATTTCATTTTCGACAAGCATATTAATTTTATCTTTACATACAGCCCATTTTCATATATACCAATTACAATATTAATTCGCAATAAGAGAGAGTTGTAAGTAAATTTATTTTGCTTTATTTAAATCAAATACAAAATTTAAATTGATGCAAAAGCCAGCCTGCATGCCTGAAGCACAGACTATAAATATAATAAAATACGAAACACTTGATTATTATTAAATAAAATTAATTTATTTTACAATTAATACTTATTAAATTATTAATCGAGAATAATACATTTTAACCATAAGTAGAGTAACTATATATACTAATTGCTTCCCTATAATAGCCTTTTGACTAATAGAGCTGCATGGAGAGTGTTACGATTCCGATAATAACTCACCGGAGCCCATTAAATTCAGAGATTTTCCATTGCAAATACTAATCCTAGAGACTAGACCTTTGAACCGGTGAGGGGCGTTGAGGGAGAGGGGACGGCTTAGCGCGCTGCTCCACTTCCATAAAATAGCATGCGAAGCATCAACGTTGCCGGTACAATTCAATTATTCAGAAGTTTACATATCAAAACGTGCCGGATTCTTTTTTTCTTCATACTGAAGTAATTGGGGGATGAAAGGTCTTTAAATAACTTTAAATTGTTTAATATTAATGGTAAATTCTAATTTGTGTAGAGGATACAATGTTTAACAGTCGTATTCTGTATAGAAGGGCAATCATTTAGTGAGTCAGAACAAATTATAAAGCCGTATATAAGAGAAATGTAGAGAAATAAAAAAGGTTGAACGCGATACTTGTGTATCATATGATCTATTGATCTATCGCTTATATTACTTTAATACGTCTAAAAGACTTTTTAAATAATATCTATATATTATATAGATAGTATATAACAAATATATATATATATATATATATATATATATATATATATATATGTCTTGAAGATGTAGAAACCATCGTGTATCTACAATCCTTTGGCGTTAACTCTACTACGAAAACTGCAGTTTCATCCTCTAGACATTAATGAGATCGAGAGAGAAAAAAGTCTATCCGATCGAAGCAACTGATTGAACTCAAAACAACTGATTGAAAGCAAAACAAAAAAAAAAAAGAGAGAAAAGAAAAAATATCGGTTATACGGTGATCACTCCAGGCAGACACAAAGGCTAAGCAGGCGATTCATTCGATTTTCGAATAATTGACAATAATTTCCAGGTAATGTACGTAATTCCGTTATAGCCAGGCATAATAGAGAAAGGCGAGTGCAATGAAAACTCCTCCCCCTCCGCCGCCCATCCCCGTATCTTAATCAAAACATGTCCGGGAAAGAAGAATCGGAAATTAAAATGAATATAATCGCGGGGTGTTTCTCCGCTATGCGACGCTCTTTCAACGTCAGCATGAATATTGATGGTCGGGCGGGGGTTGTTTTTGCTTTTATCTCTCGATTTCTCTCTCTTTCACTCTATCTCTTCTCTCTCTCTCTCTCCTCTCTCTCTCTCTCTCTCTCTCTCTCTCTCTCTCTCTCGCTCACTCTCTCTCTCCGTCCCTAGCTCTTCACCCGCGAGAGCCGCGCTGGGACGCCGCTCGAATATTCATTAGCGAAACTTTTAATTGAGGAATAATTGAATGTATCGGTGTTCTAATTAAGGGCGAATCGAGGATGCTGCGATATTCGCCGAGCGAACGGTTGCAGGGGGTTGGGGGAAGGGGAAGGGGGGTGGGCAATAATTGGCCTCTCTGTGTACCCGTACACGGCCGAGCCGCCTCGTGTTTTATATCGTCGGATACTTATAGGGAGGCGTGGTCGCGCGAGGCCCCGGCCGTGCACCGGGCGAAAGTAACGGGCTCGGGGGTTTATTACGCGGAGAGAAGTATGTTTCGCGAAAA
This sequence comes from Sycobia sp. Sy_11, assembly GCA_018907035.1. NCBI lineage: Eukaryota > Metazoa > Arthropoda > Insecta > Hymenoptera > Epichrysomallidae > Sycobia > Sycobia sp. Sy_11. The sequence goes on along the minus strand of JACCIC010000212.1, from coordinate 33,506 downwards.
AATTTACAAAAAACTCTACTAATAAGTAGACGCAGGCGAATTATCAGCAAATTTACCGTGCGTGCACCAGTTTCGTAATGAAATTTTTATCCGCAATCAACTGTAGGTCTGGCAATTATCGATAGAATTATAGTAAATTTGAAGCGATGCCCAGTATCTATCGCTCACCCTCGCAGTAGAACGATCAGTTAATGTTCCCGATACGTTTCTCTTCCGAGTTCAATCGTAACGCTTGGTTCGCAAGTGCGGCGAAGACTTTAACGATCGGCTTAATATGCGCGATGCTGCGCGCATTATTAAACGATCGTTTTTCTCTTCATAAGTACGAGTAAATCGAGAATGATCACGTTTCTGAAAGTCATTAATTGGAAATATTGCGAGAGAAGCAAGCGTGAATTTGAGCAGAAAAACAGATTTGGTATTCGCCGTTATAGGTGTGCAAACTAACGATATGCATTGGAGCGGTTGGATAAATTTTGGTAATAAAAAGTTCACCGCCACTGACGGTCGTGCTGTTTCTCGCTTTCATACGTATGTATGTATTTTTGAAATTACTTTTGCATCATATCTGTGAATTCAACTTATTGTGAGTATATGGCATGTTGTAATGAATTTGTCAGTTTAATTAAAATCAGAAATGGTACGGTTCGTCTACAATCTTCGAATTAATCAATTGAAAACATATTTTTGCCACCCCTAATTATAACTATTGTCAACTCACCGAAATTAAGATTTACTTTGACGCGTAACTTCTCCCGAACATTACGAATCTGCCAAAATGCCTGCAGATTTACCGGGAATGCCCTCGTACGTTACATGCTCCCGTCGTTGCGTGACTATCATCATAGGGAGTTACACACGGTTCCTGCAATAGCTATATATAAATATATGAATATTAATACGAAAATTAATGTAGTAAATATAAAAAATATGTATTCGTTTTACAATACAATATTTAAAAAATTATTCTCAACTTTCGACGCAGTCGATCGAAAATTGTGTAAATTTAAATATATAACTAATTATAGTTGTACAAAACTCATAGTAGTAATAAATTTTTGATTTTTTGTTTTGTTTCAGGTAAGGAACGATAACATCATTAAGTTCTAAGAGATATAATTACTGTAAAGGTGCCCAAAAATTTCACGTAAAGTATAAGAAGGACATTTGTTTCCTAAACTTGATTATAATGGCCCTGAATTAATTAATCTAATTTTTATATTATAACATCTTAAGTCGATGTAAATTATCTCTAAAATAATATAATCCATGTAGACAATTAAAACGCTTAACACATTACAATCTATATGAATTTCTTTTTTCTTTCTTTTTTTTAATTATTTTTGATTTCTGAATTAATCAATATATTAATAAGTTTCTATATTTTTATAGTATATCATGCTCTTACACGTGTTATCGATAATTGATTTTAATTTAATTAATTGATTTAATCGGAGTTTGATGATTTTTTATAGGCATTTTTATATATTTTTTTAGGTATTCACTAACGACTAATTTTTTATGCTATTTTATAATATGTAAAAGATTTTAATGAATTCACGATTTATAATACAGAATTTGTATTATTTTTTAAATGTTCTACTCAATTATTTTAAGTTTTATTATATTTATTGATTTTGTATGGAACTATACAAATAAATATGCATTAATGTCTATGCTACCTTCGCTCTCTCAATAAAATTAATTTTATAGCTTGTTTTATAGTATTTTCATAGCCTTATACGTATTAGCAATAAATCTCGACAATAATGTACATCAATTTTTTTATATATAAATGATTTATTTCCTTCTTATCTATTTTATAGTGAATATTATCCTCTTTATCATGTCGAATTACATTTAATTTTATATCAAATGCGTAGACACGCATTTATCCGGCTAACCCTGAATTCTTTATTAGTTTTTCTTCGCCCTCAATTGTGCATTTTTAGTTTATCGATACGCTTATTGTCGCTCATGAGCAGCGTATCTGGCGTCGAAATCTTCCTTTCCATCTTATCCAGCCATTTGTTCGTATCGCCCCTCGCTCGAAGCTCAACACTATTCTTTCTTGTTTTTGTTTTTTTGTACAACGTCATGCGACTTTCCCGCAACCCTCCTCCCTACTCCTAGATTTTCTCAAATCGAATAAATCAGCTCCGCCTTCAAAATTTCAACCTCGCCCCTGGGGGCAACCCCTCGTTTAACAAATCCCAAGCTCCGCGTAAGCTGGAGAAAACGTCCACCCCTCCCACCCCATCTCGGCTCTTCTCCACGCACTCAACAATTCTGTATCGTAAATAATCCAAACCCGCCCCCCCGCGCGCCTCGATCTATAGAGCGTTCGCCCTCCCCCCCTCGATCCCCAGGTAAAACGGTCGATTTCGATATGCGCAACGCGCAGCACATAGACGCGGTGGCGGCGGCGGCACAAGCGCGCGTCTTTTCTTTCGTGACATCGATCTGCCTCCACCGGCGCGAGCGGCGCACAGCCTCAATAATTCAGCGCGAAAGCGAAAACCGCCGACGTATATAATGTAAGTGGAGGGTTCTCATCGCCCCCCCCCCTCTTCCCACTCCTCCCGCCCTCGGCCCCTGCATCGCCGTCCGAGCACACGGGGAGAGAAAGCTCGAGATACGTACGTATATGATGTAAGACATATTATTTATATATATATATATATATATATATATATATATATATATATATATATATAGAGAGAGAGAGAGAGAGAGAGAGAGAGAGAGAGAGAGAGAGATTTATATAGTCGCAACCGATGGCCTTGTTCCCGATGATGATGCGCCGCTCATGCAGAGCGCGGGCCGGATGAACCCACCCCCTCCCCCGTCGAGCTCTGAATTTCCCAGGCGTTTTTCCTTTCGCGAATCGAGGGTGCGGCTATGTGGGGGATCGAGGGTTCGGCGTCGTACTGCTGGTCAGGAGGTGGTAGAGGGGATGAGCATCCGTAATGCCTGTAATTTCCGTGCGTGGTTTATTTTAGAGAATCGCTCCATCGTCAAGCACGGGATCATCGTACACACGGCTGTGTTAACATAGAGAGCACGTTGAGGGCTGAAAAATTGGTCCAACTGCATTGATTGTGGATACCGATTGTAGTCGCGCAGCATCGCGCAGCTGTTTCGATTTCGATATTTTACTGTGGATATGAAAGTACTTTTTGAATTCTGTCGATTACTATAAGCGAAATTCAATGCGAAGACGGAAATTTTTTAATTTACCAACTTCAAAAAGCGAACGTTAATGATTAAACTCTTACATGTCAAACCTTAAACGGTAAATGTTCCGTTCCCAATAAATGACGAAGATAATGGTAGCTTCTAAATTATTCTGTATCTTTCCCTTCTGATTTTGAAATGGTTTTTCTTACAAAAAAAAAAAAAAAAAAAAAAACAGGAACAAAAATCAAAAGAACTTTTCAAAAGCACTCGATTTTATGATGAAAATATGTACAACACAGAAAATACGCTGATGTCAAGCGGAGGTGAAAATATTTGAAAATATAATTTGAAGATATATTTTAAAATATCTAAAAAATCTATAAATATGAAAATCATAAATTAAGAAGAAAAATGAAATTGTAATATGTGCTCCGCTCTAAGCAAGGTCCGAAAATGTACTAAGATCCGTGAAAGTGTACTTTTTATTTGTCTGATCCGGAGGTCTTTTAAGTATAATTGAATTATCTAATTATTTCATATAAATAAGAAACACTACGAGCAAAACGATATATTACTTAATAAGAAAATGTATATTTCAATTGTTGCGAAAATTGACGAATAATAGAGGAAGATGAGGATATAGTCACATATTCGGAGTATAAAGAACGTGCGTTACGGGGATAATGGCTTATAAATAAAAATGAAATTTATATGGAATAAAACGGAAATTCACGTCGTTTTACATTCTTCCAAGCCCTGGAGTAAAGAAGAAAGTCTTATAACTATATATGTGCATATATAAGCGATATTCAATTTTGCTATTTTGAGAAATATTGAATAATTATATATTTCGTGTATCGAAGTGTGCGTAATCTTATAGGAAAAGAATCTTCTATTATAGGAAAACTCGATTCTACCATTGCGAAATTTTCTATTATTAACATTCAAGGAACTGGGCGCTTCTTACTAATTTTAAAATTATTAAAAACCTCTAAAAAAATTTCGAATCATGTTTAAAATTAAAAAAAAAAAAGATAACGTATAAACAAGTTTATTTATTTAACCGCATTTTTCTCTTACCCAGTTTCATTACTCAGATAATATCTCTTTTAGAAAATTTCTCGAACTCGGGATAATTATACAGCGAAAGAAACACATGGGCAATTTTCTATCTGCACGTCAGATAAGAATATTGTTAATGCGATAATTGTGGGCTTAGTAAGTCGCCCGCTTTATTGTAACTGAAAATTATCTTTAATATCAAGTTATAAATAAATCTTTATTTATTTTTGGAATCCGGTTTTAGTCATTATTAAACGAACGCTAAATAACACGAATCTAAAATAAAATAAAATAAGAATGAATAATCATACTTCATCTATCATATTAGATCGTCGAATGAAATTTTAGCGTTATATTATAATCCATCAATTTATAATTTACTTAACTGTAAATAAATGTATATTAATAGGGAGAAAAATTTTTTTACAAACCAACGAATAATGCAGCGGGCGAAGTGTGTTTTTGTTGCGAAAAAGCAATTTGTACAGTCTTCAATATTATTTGTCGGTCAATAAATTTTTCAGATTTACTTGGACAATGCCGTGGATTAAGCATGTGGCATATTCTACACCGAAACAGAAACTCGGCATGTCCGGAGGATAAAAATGAGATAATTAGAGGGGGGGGGGGAAATTGAAAGCGAAGTAGAAGAGGAAGGAACCGAGGACTGTCCGCGGTTCCGCTGTGAAAATAAGCAAATAACCTGCGATTTACGGGACTCCCTCTACCGCCTCCCTTCCTACCTCTCTCTTCAACTCGCACCCAGCCACCCCCTCTCTCACACACACACACTCTCTCTCTCTCTCTCTCTCTCTCTCTCTCTCTCTCTCTTTCTCTCTCCCTCAATGTATATAGGTGCACATATATATTTAGGTCCCATCTGTTGCATTCATCGCTAGAAGCCGGAAGGGGCTCCCGGCGCCGGCGACAACGCGTACAATTGCTCGCGTTCTCTCTTTCGCCCCTCTCTGTCTCTTTCCTCAAATGCATTGTGCTGTTCGTTTCGTTCCTCTCTCGCCTCTTTTACACGCCCGCCGCTCTTTCAACCAATTTCTCGGTAACTCACGGAGCTTTACACGCCGCACGGCTGTATATAAGCGTATAGTGCGAATTTCAGTTGATTTTACCATGTTTTCAACTTAATTTAAAAGAATTTCATATAAAGACTCGTGAGGATTATCATTGTGGGTTTGAAGTTAAGAAAAAAAAAATACACCATTTAATTAACCGTTCGAGAAGCTAATGAATCATAATTAGTTTCAGTTCAGTTTCAAATCATCGGTGCACGCGGTGCGGAAAGAACCCTACTCGTAATAATAAATAGGATAACGCATCTGCCGTGGCTATAGCTCATGGGAGGAAAAAGTGAGTTCGTTGACCAGTAGGTGGGGAGACTTGTTTTTTAGGTATCCTCAACGTCTCGTCAATTTCGGCACTTCGCTTCTTCAATAATTTGTTAATTTTATAATATGTGTGTTGATCACAAAGAAAATAATAATTCTACTTTTCTAAAATCTTTTTTCAAGAAGCAAGTTCTCCATTTCTTGTTTTTATCGTGAAATTTACAGCCTAGATTAATATTGAGATAGGATATAAAATGAAACTTTTCTGATCTTGGGACTTTCCACTATATATTTCACATCCTTTAAATTATCTCATTCTTCTGATTTCAATATTTCTATACTCTTATCATTATCATGAATTGACTTATCTTCAATCTAGAGAATTAAGTTATTTACGTATTAAAATTTCTATAAACAATAAACATGGCTTGTTGTCACAGATTTTTAAAAACTTAATGCCGAATGAATGATTATAAATTGGGGCGTTCCATAAGTGAGAGTTTTAAAGAATGCCTACGGCTATAAATTTATTTAAATGATCAATGCAACATAGGTAAAGAGGGTTCAAAGTACACGATTGATACTTGAAAGACTGCTCAGGTAATGATTTAATAGATTCGATCATGCTACGCAGATGTATAGGGACTGGAGACGTGCCATCATTCAGTTAATATCTTTGGAGTACAAGATGTCTTCTTAATCTAATATTGGAACGCAATCTAAGGGAGCATTTTCTATCGATATTTGATGAGCCATTCATCATCCTCTGTAGACCTGGTCTAAAGATCGCAAGAAACAAGCTTGCCTAAAAGTAAACCAAAGTCCGAAGAATTTGTCGGATCAAGGGTTGCAACCCACTCGCTATTGCAGAATTTTCCCGGAGACTCATACTGTCAAATCTAATTGTCCCCAAATCATAAATGAATCTATTAATGCTTGTAGCCGACGCATATTTCTTAATAAAACGAAACACGCGATTCTGTATTATTTACGCGCTAAAAGACGACGTTTCCGGCACTATTTGGGGAAAATTCGAGCCCGGCAAGGCGAGAAAGTAGTATACGACAATGCCATCGATCTAACAACGAGATCGATCCTAATCCCCGTCGGATTCCATAACGAATCGACGCTTTTCGCCAAAAAGCCTATTAGCTCGCCCTTTATCCGTTTGTATACGTGCCGCCGGCCGAAAGGTGGCGCGCGCGCAATCCGCAAGAGGTGCTTTTCACGCGGCACGCGCGCGCTTCGAACGAAAGACGAAGCTATATAGAGCGCGCGCACGCGGCGCGTGGACGATCATTCATCGTTCGCGCTCCTGCACAATTCTAAGCAATGGGTTCCATCGATCTGCAGCGCTTCTCACTCTCTCTCTCTCTCTCTCTCTCTCTCTCTCTCTCAGTCCCTCTCCTGCCGGATCTCGGCCATTGGCCCTTGGGATAGAACACGAGCAAACGAGAGGGAGAGCGAAAGAGGCCGACTGCGTTAATTTATCCTCTCGCCAACGCTGCCCGCCCCTCGTCCCTCCAGCGCCAGAGCCGCGCGCCGCTTGTAAGTGACAGCCGGAAAGGAAAATCGCGCGGGCCATTGTCGAGGGAGGAGAGCCCGTCGAGCGAGGCGAGAACGCCCTGGATATTCGTTAAGAGTCTCTGTGTTTTCGAGTTGTCAGTGGGCGAGTGCTTGGCAAACTTGCCGAGCGCGAAAATAAATATAAACGCCGGTCCCGATTTATATTCTATAAATATGTGTATATATATATATATATATATATATATATATATATATATATATACGTCGGGATTTTAGATTGTCAAACGCCTTTTATGTGTACACAGACACACACACACACACACACACACACACACACACACACACACACACATACACATAACAATACAGATAGAAGAACAGAGAGAGTGATAGAGTAAGAAAGAGGAAGAGACATTCTGGGTTAATCAATAAACTCCATAGACATGATCTTATTATCGGTGGTCGAAAAAGTTAAGTACTTTCACGGCCAGGGCCGCCTACCTGACCGAATGAAACTTAAACGAGAGTATAATGTACATGCGACAAGTTAGCATTCGCGCACGCTCTCTAAACACGAAAGCGCGAATTTCGAATAAAATATTTAGATAAGATAATTATATATATTGATTGAGGCGTTTTGAAATATCGGAATGGGGAAGCATTGCGGGCTGACTTTTTAGAAAAAGCCTACAATTTATATAATAGCAAACAATCTGCTTTGATTTAAAATATCGTCTCGATATACTCTATATATATTTATCCATATAATTATAATTTAATTATTATTTATTATATCTGACTGTTCATTCCATTTTTTCAAGTATAACAATTCCTATAATCGTCAAATATAAGGAGGAATCAGCAACATCGTACTAACTACAATTTCATTTGCCCTCAATATCTCCATTTCTGTATATAAACAAACTCCCCGTCAATTTTCCGAGCCCTTGGAAAATTCTCCATGTCTAAATTCTCACCCTCTCCCCTAGCTTCTATATAGATATATATAGATATATATATATATATATATATATATATATATATATATCTATATATTCTATATAGATATCTATATAGATTATCTGTCAAACCCGCACACAAGAATTGTGTCGCTTTCAGTGCACCTCTCATATCTATGAGATATATATCTCACATATATAAGAAATTTATATATATATATATATATATATATATATATATATATATATATATTTCCTATAGCCTATATCCTATTCGCATCCAAATTACGTTTTTTGTTCAACGTCCCCAAGTAAATTGCTTCAATGATAGCGTAATTGAATGCTCAAAATTGTTTCCTTTAAAGTAATTTCCTTTCAATTTCCACAATTAACACACCAAACACACACAACGTGCATTTACCGAGGATAACGAATGGCTATCTTAATTAGTGCTCGGTCGATATCATCTTCGACTATATGACGTAAGAAGGCTTTCTTAAACAATAATATCGCCGAAACCAGCTGCGCATAAAAGCCTATATACTCCTCCATTAGACCTCCGCATTCCCCCCCCTTCTATATATCGATTTATTTCAATCGATTCTCGAATCTCCTTAATACAACCGCGCTTAATTTATTCTCCCCACGCCCTCCACCCCACTGGGTCGGTGCTCCGCATAATGTACGCTCTTGGCCGGCGGGGAGGGGAGCGTGGGAGGGGGAGAAAAATAATTTCTATAGTATACAGCTACGCGCAAAACTTTAGCTACTTCGTTAAGGGACGCCGCGCCGCCGCCGCCGCGTGGACGCGAAGCGCGCGGGTGTCACTTTCGCCGCTGCGGCATCCGCGGGGACAAAGCAAAGCAGAGACAGAGCGGGAAAACGAGGGAGGGAGAGAGAGAGAGAGAGAGAGAGAGAGACGGGCTTGGCGATTAATAAGCGCCGAGTGGTACGAGAGGGAGGGGGGATGATAAAAACGAAAAGGGCAAGGAAGGAGGATACGGCGGAAAGGAGATCCTGTATATATATATATATATATATATATATATATATGTGTGTGTGTGTGTGTGTGTGTGTGTGTGTGTGTGTGTGTACACGAACTGTATCTCCTCCTCTCACCCCTTCCCACCCGGTTTCTCTTACATAATTCCGTTATTTATTGCCAATCTTCCGGAATAAAGGGCGGCCGGATACCGGCGCGGCCGCGAACGAAATAAGAGACCGAGGCGCCGCCGGCTTAGGGTAATTAATTTCGCCCGGTCCGCGGGCCGGTGTGTGAGCGCATAGCCCGAGCGATCGGGCGCAGTTCTCGTTGCGGGAACGGCTCTCCGGCAAGCTGGGGAGGGGCGGAGGGGGAACGAGACGTGAAGTTTGAAGGATGCCGCGTGGCGAAAAATTGTCCGATTTCGCATACGCACATATGTATATTTGTACGTGCCCCCGCAGATTTTTCCACCGTCGCGATTTCGATCGAAACGTCGGACGTCCAATTGCTCGAATATATATTTATTGTAATATAAGATTATTCTCCGTCCGGGATTGATGAGCGCGCGTATATTACTGATATCCAGCGATTAGCTCGGCGATTTTTTAGAGGATTAGGGCGGATTTGAAAAGCAAGCAGGTATTTTACGAGCTCTTTTATATACGCTTTTTAAGTCGAAACTCTGAGATAAGAGATCGGGACTGTAAGCCAAAGATTAATTTCCGAGGCAGGCGTTCGGATATAACGATATACTGATATAAATTATGTAACTGGATGTATTTATATACACGTAAATACACAAAAACGTACAAACGCACACACCACACCCACACACACACCACACACACACACACACACACACACACACACACACACACACACATCAGAAAGATAATTCGAATATAATTAATGAGTTATTGTATAAAGTTGTTAAAATACCCGATATACGTTTTAAAAGTTAATTACAAAGTTTTTGCCGAAGTAGATATTTTATCACATTTTATACATTTTAACGTCATAAATAAGATTCTGAACGTTACAAAATTTGGATATATTATATAGATCTAGATAGCGCAATATCTTATATTTGATTTCTGTTTACAATAACCGAATATTTAATCGTATAATAAAATAATTATAACAACAATAACAGCAACAACATAATAATAATAATAATAATAATAATAATAATAATAATAATAATAATAATAATAATAATTTGAAGAAGTAGAGGAAGAAGAAAAGTAGAATAACAATCAAACTGTATGAGAGAAAACCGTTAGAAGCTATTAAATGTTGTAATAATGGAACATTGTATATACATTGCGATCGATAATCAACGCGAAAGGTGAATTTGTGATGAAATGACTTAATAAACAATGACACGATATTTCCTCGCTAAGTGAAAAGTATACGCAATTAATGATATGAACAAAATTTCATATTTCTCTCGTCAACACACGCAATATTATATACACGGACTGAGAGAAAGAGAAGAGAGAGAGAGAGAGAGAAAGAGAGAGAGAGAGAAATACCGCAAAATCAGCTGCTTGCTCACCTACGTCCGCCTAACCACCGTCCTAAAATATTTACCCTGATCGATTGCTGGTAAGAGTTAGAGAAACAGAGAGAGAGAAGAGAGAGAGAGAGAGAGGGAGAGATGGAGGGAGAGGGAGAGAGAGCTAGCAGAGCACCCGTCGAAAGCGATTATAATATGTTTATGGCATTGCTATCGATTTTATGAACGGACTTACGCGGAGCGTTCATTGCTTTGTTGCTCCCTCTTTCACCTACTAGAAAATCAGTGGAATAAATTCCGAATATTTAGAAAAAGATGCATGGGTAGTGAAAGAAAGAGAGAGAGAGAGAGAGAGAGCGAGAGAAAGAGTAAGAGAGAGAGGGAGTGAGTGAAAAAGGAAGAGAAGCGCGAGGGGATGTAACCAGGAAAAGCTGCTGCATGACAGATATGGGCTCACAGAACAAAACGATAAAATACACACACACACACACACACACACACACACACACACACACGCACGCACGCACGCACACAGACACACATATATTATACACGAAAAGATGGAGGGCTGCTAGTCACTAGCTCGAGCATAAACGCTGCAAGCTCGTTGCTGCAGCTTGACGTAGGAGTGGAGGGGGAGAGGGATGACGCTGTGGCGGCGACGCGAGGCGGCAATGGACTAGCGATGTACGCGAAAGAACGTACGGTCGATCGATGGGCAGAACGACGGTGTGGGGAGGCAGCCACTTGCCCACACACGAGCCCCGAATCGGGAAAAACGGCAAGACCGTTGGAGCCGGCCGGCCCCGGCTGTAATAACCCCCACTCCCACCCCCCCCCTACACTCAGATGCCGTTCGACATTGTACATCTTCTCGACGTCCTTCTCGCGATAGGCCCGAGGCTCCGCACAATCCACTTCGACTCTATTCTCGAAGGCGGAATAAGTGAAATTTTCTTTGCTGCGACCAACGCAATTTGATCGGAAAATGATTATACGCTCATTTGTAAGTGATTTTTGAACCTTAGCGCGGGAGCTTGGTAAGAAAAAACGAAGTGTCTATGTTGTTTCGCTTTCTCAATTTGTCGATAATTTCGGAGCCGACGGTCGACTCGGTCAGCAGCCGCTAAGTGAAGATAGCCACATGTATTTTTAATATATATTTTCTCAAAGCGGCCATTTTCAGTTTCTGATATAAGAGGCTCGTTTGACGTAAAAAATGTCCAAACTTTCGATTAAGATCTCGAAAGGTAACTATAGTCATGAATGTCTTTTTTATTTCACAAGATTTCTTCACCTCTCGATTTATTCTTTAAGTGACCTTTTATGGCATACGCGAAAAATATGATTGTTACGACCGTCCTTGTTAACAAATTATCTTGCGCGAAGGAACGCGAACTTTAAAGTTTAAAGACAAGTGAACTTGAACTTTAAACAAGTTGGCACTCACCTATTTTGTATCGGAGAGAGATAGAGGGGGGAGCGTATAGACTATATATAATTAATATACAAAAATACATTCGAACGAATTTCTTTGGGGGGGGGGGGTGTTGTAGGGTAAAACGATTGCGAAGCTATTCTACCCATGTTCACAACCATTCCCCCCCCCCCTAACTTCCATATTTCCTCCGTTCGCGGGCGGCATATGCGGAGAGCCGCGAGTGCGGTCGAAGAAAAAAACTTCGTCTCCCCCATGAACTGCGCACCTCGCTTTCCCAGCGAAACTTAAAGCGTGCCGGCATATAATATAAAGAAACTGCAGCGTTACACACTCGCATATGCGCACGCGCATATGAATGCAAATACATATATGTGTGTGCATGAATGTATATATATATATATATATATATATAGATATATATAAATATTCATCGGACTTACTATAATAAATTCAAGCGGCGCAGGCGCGCGAAGAGCGCGCGAGGAAAGCGTCGGTGGCGGCTTCGGCGCGCACCCCCGTCCGGAGGTCAACGCACCGCGCGCAGCCGGTCGGCGCGCGCCGAGTGCACCTGGTCTCGCTCTAGCCCCCCCCCCCCCGCCTCGTTTTCCCGACAGCCTCGGACGCGCGCCCGTTGCGAATTGACGAGGAGACGCCCCGCTCTCTCTCTCTCTCTCTCTCTCTCTCTCTCTCTCTCTCTCTATCTGTCACCTCCGTATTTCTTTGCCCAACAGCGCCCCCGCTGCGAGTATAATGTAAAGAAGTTCGTGCAACCGAATTTTCCAGGCCTGCATGCAACGTAGCGCCAGGAATCAAGGGAGACCAGCGGCGAGACGGATCGCGCGAGAGACGTATTTAACGAATGACAAATCGAGACGAGATCTATTCTTGTCATCGCCGGCTTACACTCTGCTAGGCCATACCGATTTTAATATATATATTAAATACAACGAGCTGTTTTGTGCGAACAGTCAACGAGAGGCGTTTGTCGAGGAAGCTGTCGCGTTTCTTCTTTGTAGAAGTGGAGGGTACTCGTTGAAAAATTCTAGATGCTCACGATTACTCGATCTTTTATTGTATTGATTTTCGGTTTTTAGAATGGAAAAAAATTTTGGAGACTTCACAGTCAATAGAATTTCCCTCACGACTTCCCTTCGGGGAGGAAAATTTTTTTTCTAGTGCACCTGGATAAAAATCCAATATGTGTATATATATATATATATATATATATATATATATATATATATATATATATATATAACATTTTTACGATACATTTTATGAGTTATGTATCAAAATTATCTCCACATATTTTCATGAAAATTTTTTCTTATACGCGTATTATTATGTATATTTTTGCGTAAACTCCATACATTTTACGAGGTTACGTGATCATTCTAAAAAAGAAAATACGAAAATTTTTAACAGGGCTGTAGAATATAAAATAACCAAATGACATTATTATTTTAGACAATTTTTTAGACAACTAATTTAGATCAATTAATATATTTTTCTTAAAGTAGGATTATGCTGGTTATATCAATACATTTTAATTCATTGCATACTTTTATTATTTGGTACAAACAAGGTAGAACTATCATATTCATAATTGTTTAATATCTTTATCCAATTATAGTACACGATTCAAAATTATTTAATCTATTTTAAAAACCAGGTAACTGTCTTAGTTTTATCAGTTTTCAAAATTCAAATCGTTATGTGTATATTTAGAAATTTGAAATGTATTTTGAAATTTTCAACTACGTTTTTCATTTATAAGATTGAAATCAATTTGATTTTTGACAAATATTTACATATTATTTTAACGATTTTGTCATTTTATACTTAAATTGTTAGGAAAAAATATTGAAAAAATTAAGAACGTTTTTCATTATTGTTGAATAGCAAAGCCAATCGTTTAAATTATACCACATATTAATCGCATTCCCTTTTGAAATTCGTTTAAAATAAAAATTATAAGCGAACGATTACAGTTTCCATTAAAAATTCAAATAAAAGGTTGATGTTAAATTAAAAAGTATATATAGCTATAGAATCAGGACGAGAGTCGAATTGGTTCGTATAGATAAATCCCAATTCGATTGGCATTAGCGTTAAATTTCAATTTCCCCGCCTTTGTAGAGTGAAGTAGCAGCATTACAATTCATACATATGAAGTGGAGTATATCGTGTGTGTGTGTGTGTGGGTGTGGAGAGAGACAGACAGAGAGAGAGAGAGAGAGAGAGAGAGAGAGAGAGAGAGAGAGAGAGAGAGAAAGGTATTACACTCGGCATTACATAAAGATCAATATTTCGGATTTCCGCTTTTATATACACATACGTATGGTATAATACGCGAGATTTTTGGTTAAAGCGTATTCGCGCGCAATATAGACTTTACGCCCCTGCGCTTTGAAAGCCTATATATTATAGAAAATTAGTAAATCCTAAAATGGACAAAGAGGAGAGCCATAATAATAAATATACGCAATGTAAGCGTAAATCAATATAATAATCACGTGAGTTGCCGTAAAATTTTCTAATCGCGTAAACGAATTAGTATAATCCGCATGTCAAATGTATGTATGTAAATTGGTTTAGTAATATATATATATATATATATATATATATATATATATATATATATATATATATATATATGTATACACAGAATTATGCATCGAACTTTTATTATTCACCAAGCGCGAGGACAGTCTTGTGGTAAAATTCCCAATATCGTTTGCTTACGTAACGATCGCTCCAATAAGTTCCTGTATGGAAGGAACACCGCTGCTCCACCCCGACTACCTCGCATAAGCGAAAACTTTTACCGCAAAGCGTTTCCCGATCACGCGCAGAAGAAAGGAAACTAATTTCACGCTCCCATCCCCGTTACAGTCGGGCTAAGGGTTCACGGAATGCCGCAACTGCGTCTCGCGCGAATCGAGGCTCGGTCTCTGAACACCAACACCAATACGCACAGACACACGCACGCGCGCACACGCGCGCGTAGAAAATCAAAAATTGAACCTGATAGAGGAAAATAGGGAGGAAGAGCGTAAGGGTACGCGGAATGATTACATCGTTTCAATATATACATGTGTGTGTATGTGTGTTAGCGTGCGTGCCTATGTATCTACCAGGGCTCCTCATGTAATTACATTTCGGCAAACAGAGCACCCTGAGGGGCCCCTATTGAAATAACAATTAACGAAATTCCAAAGGGCGTTACAAGCGAGACTTGCGCGCCCGATGGGCCACATATATAAGGTGAAGTTGGGAATTGGAATGGGGGTGAGAGGGGAGTAAAAGGGGAAAAGAGTGATCGAAAGTGTATTGCCACAATTTTGTATTCTTCGGGATCATGAGAGTGCTTGAATTCAGTATCGATAGGCGAGCTGATTTTACGTAGAGGTATTGTAGCTTTGGTATTTTTTTCCAGCAGGGTTGTAACTTTAGTATCATTTCTGGTAACGGGATTTCAGGGATTTTTGGATCATGATTACTATGTTATTGTGGGAATAATTTTTATATTTTTAATCATCATATAAAAATAGCCCATAAAAAGATGACCCAGTTTTTAGTTTTATTTTTACAGTTTTAAATTATTTTAGGTATGAATAAGAATTATGTACTGCCTATATTTCTCATTAATCGTAAATACAAATAAATATCGAAAAAATCATTAAACTAGTATTGCATTTGATATTGTTAATTTCGTATTCTCATCAAAGCAATGTGTATTTAACAATTATTTAAAGTGTGGAAGAATGAAAAAATGTATGCAATCCGTTTCAACCACTGTTTAACGAGCTTGAATATGCTAATTATGAATCACAAATTTATAATCATAAAAGGAATGAAAATTAGAAAATTTCTTAGAAAAAGTGCTTTAGTTTCGTTCCTTTTTCCAACACCGTGGAAACTGAGAAACGGAGATTTCAATGCTGCAGTTTCAGTGCGCCTGCAACCAGTTGCATCGTTCCCAAATGGAGCATTGTCAGGGATTTTTCTTCGTAAAAAATCTGGTACTTTTTGTAAAGTGCTGATAACATTGCAGAGAACGTTTACAAAGTTAACTACGGAAGAACTTTGTTTTAAAACAATTTATAAAATGTCAATTTTTGTAAAAATAATTTTGAAAATATTTCAGCCACGTCAATCTCCAAAAAAAAGGAATAAAAGTGTACGCCGCCCCAATATCAATTTCCAGCTCGTGCTGGATAGTATTAAAAGTATACAGACGCAAAACGAGCGAAACTCACCAAAATTAGGCAAAAATTCAAGTTGTCGAGCGTATAAAAGCAGAAATTGATACCACCATAACAGAAATACATATATCGTAATATCGTGCATCCCGAAGGACAGCACGAATCGCCTGATATTAGCCGTATATACAATATGGATAAACCAATAGGGGGAGGGAGTGCAAAGCTAACATTCGTGGCCACACTGACGGAAATTAAATTGTATATGGAGTCCAGGCCAGAGAGAGAGTGGAAATCCTGCCTCACATGCTCGCCGTTATGAAGCGGCTCTGTAACAGAGAATTCTTATTCGGTATAGCATTGGAACGGAGAAAGTCTTTTTCCATATAGATTGTTTTTAGTCCAGGATCATTTCCTTCGTTCTCTGCCGGCCGATTGGTTATGCCGAAGGCACGTCTGCCTGAGCCCACGGGTTCGACATTCGCGGCAGGGAATCTCCACCGCGAAAGAATTGAATTTGGAGTCGATGATTGCGACGAGGCCGATTGCAGCCACGGACTCTGGTATACTAATTCCTTGATTTTCGACAAAATTGGACTTGGTGACAAAACATTTGACGTTAAGCTTCATCGACATATATACTATTGATGTATACATGATATGGTCGAAGGACTGCCGAAAGTATGATATGATAACATATCAAAATCAAAAATTATCAATAGCATCTAATAAAAGCCATTCATAAACGTTGATAAAGTTTTTATACTAAAATTGCACATAAAAATATTGAGATATAACCGTATTTTGCTATCGACTAGAGTTTTGCTGAAACATATAATATCCAATTTTATTGACCATCCACGCCTACTTCTTCGTTTCCCGTTCAATATTTGGATCCCTACTCGTTACGATCAGTATAATACTAATATATGATCATTGACACTGTAGATGACCATGTCGTCAGACCGAAAGCTGAATTGACAAAGTTCTGGAAATTTGGGAAAGCAATCTATTAGGCTTTCCCTCGCATTGCATCGCGATGCATCGATTTACACCCCAGACAAAAAGACGAGAGGAAAACCTTAGAATCCCAAAATGAATCATCTCGAATAGGCATGCTACAATCACCAAGGCGTGCGCCTCCTGGGCATATATGTGTATGACTGTGTATAACATATATATGTATATATATATATATATATATATATATATATATATATATATATATATCAGAATTAAAAGCCATCAGCGTGACTCTTCCGAGACTATATATATATTATATATATATATATATATATATATATATATATATATATATATATACGTTGGCAACCAGGAATCGATCGGTAGAGTAACGCAGGGGGGTCGAAACGACGCGCAGATGTTGTCTCTCACCGCTTCTACATATATATATATATATATATATATATATATATCAGTATAAGTCGAAATAGGTCGCGCGGGATCGCGTGCGTAACTATATAACCGAAAACGTGCGCGCTCCTCGCTGGCGAGTTCTTCTCTCTGCCCCCCCCCGCGCGTAACGATATATATGAAACCTTACGAAGAAGTGACCCGGCGTCATTTTTTCCTATTTTGTTGTTGTCGTTGTTATTGCAATTATAAAGATTATACATGGACGTTTTGATAATATCTATATATATATATATATATATATATATATATATATATATATATATATATATATATAGTACGTCTTTCACTCTCGGATAATTATTCATTGTACATTGCCCGACGATGCTCTCTATCATCGTTGTCGAACTTGAAAATTTAACGCACGGCCTCGTCGATAATGCAAGAACGGCTAATCGCGCGATGGAAACTTTATAGGGCCTATACATATTTGAAAATGATCGTCAAGTTTTATGCGCCCCGGTCTTGGACGAGTTGGCAATGTAACGGGGACGTAATTGATCATTAACCAAAGTTTTGACGCTAGCATGTCAACAGCGATAGCTCAAGTATAACGCATATTTAATCAATTTGATAGCACCTCGTGTGAAAAGCTAATTTGATCCGCGATCATTGATTAAAGGCCATTAAAATTTTCTGCGCCGTGTTTGTAGATTCGTGATCGGATGATTCAGCTCTTATTACTACACCACGTGTATTAATGCCACATTTTTAAGTCCACGAGTTAATCAACTGCCTGGCGGGGCATTAGCATATTAGTTACCCGGGCAGGTGTGTCGTTGTCAGAAAATTTCAGGTAGAAGACTCATGAAAGTATAATGAAGCTCGGCCGGGTTATGAAAAAGTTCGGGCGTTGTAACATTTATGAAAGGATAACAAAGTGGATACAGAGACGAAACAGAGAGAGAGAGAGAGAGAGAGAGAGCGCAACAGTTTCTTCGACGAAACTTCAACGTCTCGACTATTACGAACGAGCGTCAAATTTGTTCTTTTACGTGGCGAGATTAGGGAAGTAAGTAAAAAAGTCTTCAGAGTACACGGAAAATGAAAGTGAGCGTACAGTGAACGTAAATGTTTTATAGAAAGAGTTCATAAATCTGCAATATCTGTTACCTCAATAAAGAATTTGGTAATGTCACTTAATGAAATTCATTGTACGAGTTTTCTTTCTTCATTTTCATTTTTTTAAATTGCAATCACGTTATAAATAACTTGGCAGAATGTTCGACGATACATGGAAATCATAAAAAAGTATTTCTGACAATGTACCAACGATAATAAACGTAAAACAGGAGTTTTCTAAAAATATAATGTACAGAATTATATCAAAACTAGTTCCTTCACCCTTCGGATCAGATTTATCTTTAACTTTTACATCTCAAAATGCAACACGTAAATACTGTTTAACATTATACAAATATAGCATCCGCTTTACATCTTTCTCTCGCCGTCGATAATGCAGAGAGCACGTTTGTGTACTTCTCATCTTCTTAATAAAATGAACAACGAAATGTAAGTGCGGCGGCGGGAGGGGGGCTATAGAAAGAGGGAGAGAACGACGGAAATCCGCGGGGGACCGAGCGCGTGTGCGCCCCCGATGTTGCCATGGAGGGTTGCCCGGCTACTCTACCTTGCGCCTGGCTTGCGCCCGAGCGCGCGCGCCCGCGCGCGAGCGACCTTTTCCTCTTCAGCGGCGCGCACCGTATAATGTCGAGTCGCGCGCGCACGAACACGCACGCACGCTCGTAGCAAGACGGGCAGAGGGAGGGAGAGAGACAGAGAAAGAGGGAGAAAGACAGACAGAGAGACAGACAGAGAGAAGAACAGACTTTGACCGAGAAGGGCAGGCAAGCGGAATCGATATATCGACGCACACAATGCCAGCTTGGGCTGTACTGCTGTCCCCTCCCCCGGTGGGGAGGATAAAACTCGGTGAGAAAAATCCACCCCCTCCTTCGGACGGCTCCGCCATCGCCCGGCTATATGCATGTATGTGTCAGTATATATATATATATATATATATATATATATATATATATATACATGGACCGACAACGAAGACGGCGTGGAATCGAGATACCGTCTGCTGTCTCTTTCGCTCCCCCTCTCTTGTCCAGGTCATATATTTTCATAATTTATCGGACGGCCGTGCGCGGCCTTCGGGAGGTTTTTGTTTATGCATAATGCATGAGGCATTTTTTAGCGTCACTTAACCTTCTTTTTCTCCCCCTTTTGTCCTTTCTCATTGAACCGATGATTAGCAGTGTTTGCAAGAGTGGAGGAAGGGGGGGGGGATTATTCTGGACGAAAGTCGACGACAAGCGCGAATATCCGACGTGGACGTGCGCGATTGTTTAAATGTTGTCGGCACTGCTTAAATAATTCACGATATTTTATTAACAATTTAACTTTAGAAGCTCTAGTGTCATATTCTGACTATGCAGTATACTTCATTCGAACGGGTATTCAAGCGAGTATTCATAAGTAACATTATGATCGATTCAAAAAATTAAGCTTTGTATTTAAAACATTGTCATGATCAGTATAAATCAAAAGGATAATGATAATTACACCTAAAGATTCAAAATTAACTTTTACTATCAAAACATTTAAATACGTTCGAATGAAATAACACAATCCAGCAAAATTTACTACTTTTGACGTTAAAAAATGTTACTATATCTTGACGATGATTTTTGTTTCGCTGAATTGAAATTTTCTTTCCAAATCCCTCCATCGTGTCTGTTTTTCGAGATATTCGAATCTAAATGTGCAAGAAACGCTAGTTTTGACTATTCACCAGTTGAACGTAGCCTTGCCGATTTTTTTTCATGTACACGCTTTCAATTCAAAAATTGAAATAAATGAATTTTTACAGATATATTCTACTTTTAAGGAATTTTTGTGTTCCCTCCTTAAAAATCTACTTTATGGCATCTATACTATACCAATAGATTTTCAAATATCAAAAAATTATCAAATACGAAAAGTTGACAATGCGATCATTCGCAAAAATATAAGATATTTCAACAGATTCAATGATATTTTAAAGAATTATAGTTGAAAAGGAGTTCTGTACTTTTTTACGAAAAATAAATACATAAGAAAACGATCAAAAAGGGTGATTCTGCATTTTTAGGTTAGAATATCTCAACAACCAGAAGTTGTGAAATAATTCTCAAGCAAGATTTAGTTCCAATGTGGCAACACTTATCGACGAAATATGTAGCTCACCCTTGATGGATTGTGTTATGAATAATAGGAAAATGAAAACTAGTAAGCGTACAAGTTGATTGCGTTATGATAAGCAGTTCTAAAGAAATGGATTGATGCGTATTTCTTAAAATAATCTAGTAAATCACATAATATTAGTAAAAAATTACAAAATTATGGAAAAATCGTCTTTAATAAAACTTTCATAAAATATTTTAAGTAACAACATAATACAAATAGTATATGATTGTACAGTCAACAAGTCTTATCAATTTCACACACATTCAGAGAAATAGCACATAAAAAAACGACTATCCTAAAATTAGTCAAAACAAATATATATATAATTTAATAAGATACGAATATAACAGACTTTATTTGCACAGCTATTATACGATACTTCATACGATAAAATTAAAAAAAACTCAGGGATTTGTCAATCCATACACTTGAGTCATAGATCCTATAAATGAGTCATGTAGATAGATAGACAGAGAGAGAGAGAGAGAGAGAGAGAGAGAGAACGCTAACGCAGAAACACGGCTTAGTATCCCCATTGGAAACTGATAAATTAAGAAAGTATAACAGCAAAGAAATATAATGGTAAAAAGTACAGAGACAGTCGCCGATACGCGCTTCTGCTTAATTTGCAATTCAAATGTTCGCCCGTGTATATAAATTTATAAATCGATAGATGTAGGCACGTCGTCGCATCTCCCGCCAGATTCCCCACGAATACGAACTTTTAAGCGGTATAGCGACTTATGCTGATTGTACCCGCCCCGAATTGAGGTATCCGCGACTTCTGGGTACCTTTTTCATTGACCCTCGTCGCGATAACTTTTATTTAATGGATCCACTTTTGGAATTGTGTATTTTAGATATATATATATATATATATATATATATATATATATATATATATATATTTAGAGAAACAGAGAGAGAGAGAGAGAGAGAGAGAGAGAGAGAGAGAGAGAGAGAAAAGACGAATCCAAACGAGAAATCTATATGGAGAAATCGGGCCAATATTGAATTTGCAAACTACCTCTTCTTTTTTCTGTACATATGCAAGCAAAGCCAATATCGAGTACCTTTATCTTAAATTTGTCCTCGGTAAACTTTGTTCTCGCGTTACGTCTAGAAAACGAGAAGATTCTTTTTTCTCCATTCTGTACGAGGCAGTGTTTGCCACCACCACCAGCAAGTAGAGAAGCGCTCTGAAAATTATAGAGCTATGGTATGTGCATTCTGATGTAAGGCGTTATAATTTTATACGAGATGAATGGTGTAATAAATTTTTCTTCCTTGGCTATTTATATGTAATGCGAGAGAAATTACAGGCTTATCGATCGATTTGCGGAGGAAAGCTGTAGACGATTGATAAAGGGAGGAATATATGCGAGAATAACGGACTTCGATATGCAAATTTGTGTATAAGAAAACAATGATGGATAGCTTCGTCGGGCAATAATGAAGCGAAATAGATCGAGGTAAATAGCCTTATAGTTTCTCGACAATTCCGTATACAGCTCGATATATATATATATATATATATATATATATATATATATATATATATATATATGGCATCCGACGCATCTTTCTGCGCTCGAGTAAATTACAGCCCGAGCACCCTCCCACTCCCACGCCCCGCCAATTCTTATATAATTATATCTATATCGGTGCTCGCGGCGCCAGCGCGAGAGCACCAGGAAAAACCGCGCGGGACATTCACCTTGCGTCAGCGCTGACCGCCGACGAGAACTAAATTATCAGCGAAGTACAGCGAATAAGTTTCATCGACCTTTATAATCGTTATATATATATATATATATATATATATATATATATATATATGCTTTGCTCTTCGCGTCGCCACTACTTCCTCATTTTTTTTTCTTTCACGATGCTTTTTCGACGCGCGGGAAACTTTAGCGGTGCGCATCTGATGGGCTTGAACAGAAAAAACGTTAAGCGTATAAGTTGATTTGTTCTGGTTACTTCGCTAGATTATTATTATGCATTGATGTATTGTAGCAGAATCAAATGTACATCAATAAGTTTTCTATGTGTATATATATATATATATATATATATATATATATATATATATATATATATATATCACCAAGGATCAGAAAAAGAGCCCTCCCAGTGCGCTCTTGTTTTAACAGTGTGGAAGGGGTGGCTTTATTAGGATCTACCGAAATTTTCCGGCCGCGACGGAGGAGATTAAAGAGAAACGAGGAAAATTGCTTCTGTAACTTCTTCTTCTCCCCTCGTTGGCCGCCTCCTCTTGTTTAATGGGAAAAAATTGTATCCGAGAGGAAGAAAGATAGAGAACGAGGGACTCTCCCCCATTACCTTTCAATGTTTTTTTCGTCTTATTATTACTTACTCGGCTGGGTCTTCCAACATAAATATATGCCATCGTCATCTGCGTGTATCTTTGCTTTTTTTTCAAAATTATATATATATATATATATATATATATATATATATGTGTGTGTGTGTGTGTGTGTGTGTAAGACATTTATTAATAATAAATTTTGATCTATACTAAACAGATATATCCATACTAATTGTTTACTTTAAGTTAACTGAAGTTTAAAGCAAAGTCAGATTATTTTTACATATAATCGTCCGTATATATAGCTTATCAATTTTAATAGCTAATAATTTTGAAGATGAATAATTATCGGTATGTGTAGTATATAAGCACAGCCTGACATTAAAAACTAAAATATAGGTTACAATAACAACCTGTTTTTTCACCTTGAAAAAAATAACATTTTCTTATTTTCTTTTTGTGCCATAATCGGAAAACTACAAAAATTACACAACTTTTTATAGATTCGCCATATATATAAAAAAATATGAAAATGAAGGCAGGTTATAGGAAAAGTACTGAAAATACAGATAAATATATCCTGCCGTAACTATATATCAATATGTAACCATAAATACAATTCTTCTTTTATATTACAATTTCAAAAGAAAAAACGGGATTAAAATTATTTTATTTTATACTTTTAACGCTGATTAATATTATTCTTACTTTTAACCAATATAACAAAATCGTCATCATATTCTAATTGGATGATAAAATAGCACATATGTTCTACATGCCCTGATACACATAAATAACTAGTAATTGGTCCAGTTAATGTTTTCTTTTAATTTCAAATTATTTTAAAAAGCATTTTCAAATTTGAAGTATTACATCCAGGTACTATACCTGTATCTATTTTATAATTTAGTTTATCTTCGAAAATTCATATATTTGAAGATTATAAGGAGACGATTATCGTCATCTGTATATTAGAAGATTATCATGGTGTTTTAAAATTCAAGGTTAAATGGCAAATGGAATATTGAATCAATAATATATATATATAATATATAATATGTAAAATCAGTCAATAAAATATCAATTTCAATTCTGAATTAGCACCGCATATTATCAGCGGTATTGGCAGTATGCTGTGTGGTACTGACTATTTTGAATCGAGTTACCTGATTTTAAATATTTTTATTTTTATTTTTCGAATATTTTTCTATTAAAAACATAGATGCTTTCATAAACATCGTTCAATGGAAACATTGATTTTATAACAATAGTTCTATTATAATTTATTACTATTTTATTAAACAAAATTTATATATGGACCTGGGTTTATGGGCGCATATTGAGGAGTACCATAACTTAGTTCCTCAAGTATATATGGAACATATTCTGAGATTTTTGTAAAAATTTTTGGAATCCCAGAGCATCCATTTCTACTGCAACCAGATGATCCAAGACCCAAAATAGTTGACTCGGAAGTATCGATCATGATGCCACCCATATCAACCTGTAAAATAGTTTTTGAATATACTTTTTTCCATTTAATAAAAATAAGTTAAACCAGATCATATAACGCAATATGGTATTTATAATATTGATTATTATCTGTCATAAGCTGCATTAACGGAACAAGACATAGCTTACCGGGCCAAATATAAAATCATCAGCTATGTCTATACACATTTGTTTTTTAATCAGCCGCTGCGCTGGAAAAGCAGATTGACACTGAGTGTTCGTCTGAGTGTTCGCAATAATTCTCAGTAGCATCGGCTCCAAAGATTCGGCCCTTTTGTATTTCCGGTAAAGCATAGAGAACAGCACTACCACTTTCTCGGGAACTCTTTGATTAGGTCCAGGAAACATAATTGGCCGCACTTCGTCATTTAACTCAGCGGGTCTCCACAGCTGCATTAATAATGGAAATG
Organism: Sycobia sp. Sy_11; assembly: GCA_018907035.1. NCBI lineage: Eukaryota > Metazoa > Arthropoda > Insecta > Hymenoptera > Epichrysomallidae > Sycobia > Sycobia sp. Sy_11. The sequence goes on along the minus strand of JACCIC010000212.1, from coordinate 8,363 downwards.
AAATCACGTTTTAGAGATGCTTTTACAAGTGTCCATTATGTACAATTTCAATCACACTACTAAATTCACAAAAAATGTATAGAGAATTTGTAAATAATCTGCAATCTGCCTTACATCGTTTTTACCTTTTAAAGATAATTATTTATCGATTGTTATCAAATTTACTTGGATTAGTTGGACAGTACTTTATGATACATTGAGGGTCTTCTATTTTGTCAGAATCCTTTTATCAGTACTATTTTTCTTTATACAAATAGTATTGAATTATTTCTATATACCAGTCACTCATTTATAAATAATAAAAGCACTTTCCATGTTTTTTAAAATAGTCTTAAATACATATTTGGTAAATTTTTATTTAAGACGGATAAATGTAAAATACTATTACACACTAATTTTAAATAGCTAAAATTTACTGTATTAGTTCAAAATTAAAATTCTCCACAGCTTCCATATTGGCTTGTATCATTAGCAAAAGTTCAGGCACGATTTGACCAGAATGCATCTCGAAGTGCAGTAAATTCGAATGATCGATCGGAAGAAGACTACTATTTCAATCTGTAACTTTTAATGTAAAAATAATGAGCTTACGTGTATTACGGAAAGGTCGTGAAGATACATATCATCGTTTCGCTTCAAAAAGTTTAGATGACACGATATCCTTTTCACATGATAACTTTTGCCCAGCTTCTTATCTATCGAGCCAAGCCTGACTTTCACCTTCGGTGGCCTCTTCTTCATCGCGACCACGTGCCTAACACAACTTGCGACGGTAAGCAACTGACTCGGTGTTATCAAATTCGCCATGCAGGCATAAATGTCATCAATTAGCACCATCCCCTGAAATGGATACATGACGTCTGGACTCAATTTGGAACTGAGGACTCGCGGTTCGATATTCGCACCGCTGGCCGCTGCACAAATTAATCCATAAATTATTATTATGTAGCATTTTTCTAAGATGATTGATGTATTAAAACGCTATTAATATGTTGTTTATATATTATATGAATAGTTAAGTTAAATATAATTGTATGTTTTACCCATTAATGACAGACACGCCAGAACAATTGCACCGATGATATTCATGTTTTATCAGTTCTATACAATACAGCGCAATAAATGGGAGAAGCATTGATATATATATATATATATATATATATATATATATATATATATATATCTACAGAGATAATACATACATTTCTTTATATTTAAAATATTATTAAAGATATTTAATTTTGAATAAATTGGATCATGAGTTAAATAGTATAAAAATAACAAGAATTAATTTAACCCAATAATTTTAAGAAATACACATAATGCTTTATGATACAATGAAAAATGGATAATCAAATGTAACCATGTAATGAAAAAAGTACACATATGGTATTATGTGATTAAAGAACAATAGAAGGCAGCGGACCAGTTCCGAACGAAACATTTTAAATATTTATCTAAGCGTATTAGATGATTAAAAAATCAGCTGCTGATTGACTGCGTTTAAAGCTGGCAAATTCAAATTTTTTTTAACTGCAATCAATAAACAACGCATACAGCAGCTATAAAATAAGAACAGCGTAAAGGTAATAAACAGTTTCAAACGTTGGAAAATATATAATAAATGGTGATGCACGCTATAAATTTCATATATATCCTAATCTTATCAGTTCTGCCAAGTATTATTTTTCAGTGAATCATACATTAACCATAAATAGCCAAAGTTCAACATTGTATCAATACGAAATTGCTAATAGTAGAACTAAAGTATGGAATACCTGCGCAATATATGATAGTCATGATGAGAAGTATTTAGATAAATTATACATAAATTATTTCTCTTTTTATATTTAATAAACATCAATTTATTGAAATTAAATAAGATATACAAAGTCAATCCTTAATGAATCAAAACAATTGAACTTTGATAAATTTGTGCTATTTTTCCGTAACTAATTTATTACCAGACTCAAGCACCATTAGTATTGTTCAAATGAATAATACAAATACTATCGTAAAAACATTTATAATGAATCTGGTTAACTATGTGAAGAAAAGAATATCGTATATTTTTCGAATTCATATTGATACGCAAACGTGATCGACCTATAATAGATTGTTATAAGGAAATCCACATTTTTAGGAATATTATTCGACTATTGCTCAAATCAGCCTAAATTGCAAAAATGTGCCACGTATCTTATAAATAATACCAACTAATAAATAAACTCTCTTTTGAGGCCTGTTCATTTCTATAGAATTGGTGAGGATTAGAGGATTGTGCAGTAATTTATCCAGAATGTTATTCAGAAATTTCATGCGTAATATCGAGAATCCCATAGCAGGTAAATATTATTTCAAAATTTTGCCATCTCACAGCTGAGATGTTTTTATTATGTCTCTATTAGAACATGATAACCTTCACCAATATTCAACATCCGATATTTCTTCTTTTTTTTCTTACTATATTCCAATAAATTTATACAGATTCCGGCTATAAGCTTATAAAATATTCATCCCATTATCGATCATGTCTCATTATCAAAATTAGATTATTGAATTAATTTATTGAAAATTCTGATGAAATGTTTTTTGTACAGCTCAAACGTTACGTCAATACGTCATATAAAACCATAATTTTATCAATTTTCAATTAAATTACGATTATTAATGTGTTTCTAGCTGTCTGAAAGAATATCTTCATTACTTCTATTTTTTGAGTGTTAAACTGCCAGGGAGTCCAAATCAATGGCAAGAATTTCAGTTTTAATTATATTCCCTCTTGATATATCACATAGATTTCACGTGGATTCTTCACATTTTAATGTTATTGTAAATCATTTAAGGATCAACTGATCTGTGCAATATCTATTGTATGCTAACTATTTAAAAGTACTTACTTATATTATTGTTCCTGAAGATTTTTCTAAGCTAATTATTTCAGTGGTTCCATTATCTTTAAATTTGAATCAATGTAAAACTTTAAGATACTCTAGAAATTGCATCCAATTGTTCCTCAAATAGCCTTTATTTTCTGTTGCCGAATTATGTCAAAACCTGATAAATTAGTAGGGTTCACGAGACTGTATATTTAACTTTAAAAGTTCATTGAAATGTACTGCAGCGATCAATCTATTGTATTCATGAGTATCAAATAAATAAATATGTATTCTTACAGTCTTTTTTATAAACTAATATAATTGCAATGCTTAATAACTCATCCCTTATTTACACCTACCAATATCTGAAATATTTAACACAACATTAATTTTGTTAACGAAGGACAATCAGTCTGCTAGCTTTATCAAAACTTTTCACATCTCAAAAATCCAACGTCTTGATATATACCGACTTGAAAAAATGTATAATAATAATAATAATAACAATAATAACAACAATAATAATCATAATAATAAGAAATAAATAAATAACAAAGACAGTATTCATCGAGCTAATTTCAGGTTCATAAAAACAGATCCCGAAACATTTATTAATGAAAAAAGGGCAGTTTATTTATATTTGGCTAAAACTATTTAGACCAAAAAAAATATATCAAAGCACAAATATTTATATATTTGAACATTCGAATAAAAAAGAGGCAAATATGCGCTTGCTGGTATGATGTGTACATTTTTTCTATTTGCACGTATGCAATAAAGGGTTGCGGTCGTGCAATCGTACGTACAGAGTCCATCACACCGTCCTTCTATGACTTTTCAAGCTTCTTAACAAAATACAGAGATTCGCCTCGACGCCGGATAAGATTTAAATCAACACGAACGCTGCGGGCGAAGAGCCGATCGCCGCATAAAATCCAATACGGCCGAGCCGAACTTTTATCGCTTCGTCGAATAAACAAAATAAACGAGACTGATATAATACAGGACTGAAAACTCATCGCCGCGGCTCAGAAGCGAAATCATCGTCCCACGATTTCAATGCAAAATAATCCACGTCCCGGGCGAACGAGAACGCGTAAAAGAGCACGCGCCATAGCCGTACATATATAGGTATATTATGATGGAGACAGATCTCAAGCTCGCCCGCGTGCTCGTTCTGTGCTTGTAATATGGAGCGCGCGTAAAGTCGAGATAGAAGCCGAAATGCACTTCATTTTTCCTCCCAATTGCAGGAATAGGCTTGGAAGGATGGATGCCCATCGAACTCAATATGTATGCAAAGCCCATTGTTAGATCGGGATAAAATTATGAAAATGTCTTTGTCCATTGTACATAAGGTATATTTTAAATTAAAGTGTTGTATAGTTTTACGAAATAAAAAGTTTTATTATACACAACTATTATTCCGATAATAGCTTAAATCTCTGAGACCGATATCGAAAGAAAAACTCAGTTCCGTGCATCTAATCCAACTGTTATATACACAATATATCTTCTATTACAAATATATATTTTGCCCAGTACGCAGCTAATCCATTATTAACACAGTAAATTATATATAACTTAATAATCTTTCTATATAATAAATTAACAGCGTCTGTTTGTATGGCCACAAAAAAAAGTAAGTAACTGTGAGTACTGGTGGAATGCAGGGTGTATGTTTTATTTTAAAATAGACGATAAATTAAGACGACAATTTGAGAAGATGAACAAAATTGATAAGCCTGCAATAATGAAAAATCTATTCTCGGCTCAGTTTTTATTTGACTTTTGGTAAATATAATTAACTAACATACCCGTGCAGAAATATACTCGGTATATCCCTAGTTCGGGCTAGATCCTAGTCAGTATTACTGATGATTTCCTCATGTAGGTAAATCTCGCCAGATCCGAGTTAGATTTCCCTTCGATCATCTAATAATCATCTTATATTAATTATTACTTTCTCGAATTTATTCAGATTTCCTTATCTTTTATTGATGTTAGAAAGAAATACGTGTTTCCACTAGTCAAAATTTTACAAGTAGAAAACTTAAGGAAATGATCAGGCTTTCTATCTTGGATCTAGTCAGAATTCCTTAACTTCTCCCTACTTTGGAAAGAATGGCGTTTTTCTAGGCAGAATCTGCCAAGTAGGAGAATTCAGGAAATGGTTAGGCTTTCTATTTTGATTCTAGTTAGATTTCCTCAACTTTTTCTAATATTGGAAAGAACGATGTTTTTTGTAGTCAAGGCCTTATGTGTACAGAAATTATATATATATAACATCTCTATTTATCATCCTCTTTCACTCCTATATACATCTCTCTTTCTATCTCTATACAAGGTCTCTCTCTCTTCTCTCTATCCTCTAGCTATCTACTCAGTGCGGTGCGCGCCGCGCTGTATACTATCTCTCTCGACATTCCCTCTAATCTCTCCTCATCTATCTCTATATCTATATATAGTATATAAACACCCGCAGATCTTTCCAACATGGGAAAGAATTTAAAAAATTGATTTCCTATGTATGTTTTATCTTGTGTTTATAAAATTATTATATTATCTTAAGTGCTTTACGGTCATATGCAAACTATAGTATAGTAATCCCACATTGCGTTTTAGCATAGTGCATAATGCGTTAGCTTGCGAATCGTAGGGTCGTGGGTTCGATACTCAGCGGAGGTCGGAATTTTTTTCATCGAATAAAATATTATATGTGTTCAGCAGAGGTGTTTAACATTAAAATTTACAATAATTAGTGTATAAAAAATATATTAATAATTATTAATTGTTATTGTAAATCGTAATACGTAATAGTCATATAGAAAATAATTTATGAATGCTAATTAAATGGTATGCGTCACCTAAATACGTAAATATATTTTTTTATTTTAAATAAATAAATATTAAAGAGTCAAAAAATTATTGACTTAATCGAGGAAACAAAATTAGAATAATTTATTATTGGCTTAATTTCTAGATTTTCTGACTAGAATCAGTCTAGTTTCTAGCTTGGTATACCTACCAAAATCTAGGCTCGTTCCCTATTAAAAATGCTATTAAAAGTGGGACAAATCGGAACTAGGATCAGACTAGATTTCCCTTCTGGGTTCGAACATTTGATAAGGAAAACTCACCCGATACTAGTTAGATTTGAGAATCAATTTCTACACGGGTAGTTATTTGGATACGAAGGTCAAGAAGTACGATAGAATGTTAAAATAAATTTGTCCGATTCTGTGGCTGTTCATGATTACATTGAAAATAGACGAAAATGGTAATTTACGGTCTTTACAAAATTGCAGTGCCGAGTATAGTACGTAGTCGACTTGGATGCAAGCGAAGAGGCCCGGGGGACGTGTATCGGTCGAGAATCATGGCAAATCCATGAGGAACGAATCTCTCTATTTGTCAGCTCAAACAATCGGTAGTTCACGAAGAGTATTCGAAAAGCAACGAATTTAAAAAAGTAGATTACCCTTATGCCCCGATCCAAGACGGTTAGGAAGTTCGATGGAACGGAACGTAACGCGCGCTGGCGATACTAAGTGAACCGAAAATGCACGGGATTCAAGAAACAATCCCGAGGAGAAATTAAGGACGTGCGTTTCTGTTGTTAACGGGAGGCAGCTCGCGCGTAATAAACGCAGGCGCTGATAAACCCGCGCACGCACGCGCAAACAGAAACAGCGTAGAGCGCGGGGACTGGGGGTATAAGGGTAAGCTTTCGCCATTAGTCGACCCAGTTTCTCCCATAAAAACCAGAGGCACCAGCCCTCCTCGGCTCGCCCTCCTACTTCGTCCCTCGCGCCCTTCGTCTGCGCCTTCTCCTGGCACGGTGTTTCCCTTACGCTTTCCCATCCGATACCTTCTTTCTTTCGGTTTTTCCCTCTCTCCCCCCCCTCTCTCTCTCTCTCTCTTTCCTTTTTAGAAAGAAAAATCCCGTACAATGCTCACCCCCGCCTGTATTTCTTTCGATACAAAGTGCAGAAATCCGCGGGGCAGGGGGGGCCCGGGGTTCGAGGAAGAATTCCTTAGCTCGTCTGATTGAGCGGAAATGATAGCAGTCTCGGTAGCACAGCCACACGGAGCGCGCGCGCGCGCGCGGGCGTGCTATACGAAATAATATGTAAGAGTTAAGGAGAGCGAGGGAGAAAGAGAGAGAGAGAGAGAGAGTGAGGGGGGGTAGGCAAGATAGAAGGAGAAACACGGCTGGGGGTGTATAAAGAAGAAAAAGAATGGGAAACACTATAGCGAGAGCCGAAGCGACGTATATATACATACACAGCGGGAGCGATGGGAAGAGAGAGATAGACGTAGCACAACACGAGGGGGTTCTCTCGCCGAGAGGGTGCGTAAGCTCCCTCCCTCTCTCACTCTCTCTCTCTCTCTCTCTCTCTCTCTCTCTCTAGCTTCGCTCCGTGGTGAGGGTTCGATGGTAGGGGTATATATGAGGGGGTCGAAGCGACCGAGGGTGTGCAGCGCGCATGGACTGGAGGGGTGAGAAGGGGGAGGGGACTGCTGCCTGCCTCGAACACGACGCACATTCGCTCGAGGGATAAGAGAGAAAGAGCGAGTGAGAGAGAGAGAAAGTGAGAGAGGGAGGGAGGGAGGGAGAGCCGCGCCGCCACCGCCACCGCCACCCTTCGCTGGCTCTCGCCCCCCAGTCTGCGTATATATACCGTGTGCGTGGGCCTGGCTGGGGAGGGATGGAGGGAGGAAGGGAGGAAGGAAGGGATGGAGCGGCGACGGCGGGGGGCGAAGAGAGGGTGCGTGCGTAGGCCTGGGGGGGCTCTCTCAATAGTCGCGGACGAGCTGCTGCGGTCGTAACTTGCTGGCTGTGCGATATGCGCTCTCGCCTTCATATTACATCTACATACGCTAGCCACCATACCACACACACCGATATATATTATATAGACATATATATTATTATTATACATATATATATATATGTAATATATTTATATATATATAAGTCGGTCCCCGCCCGATTCTCGTCCTGCTGTGCTCTTTAAATACAGTCCGCAGGGCTCATTTATGTCCGCGTATACATACGATTGCACAAAAACGAACGCGTTTACTGATTTGGGGTCCCCCTTCGAGATTCAGGGGGGGCTCGTGGGGCGTCCGATACAAGCGCAACAAACGAGTTCGCGCGAATTACAGGATCTTCGCATTTATTCGGAGTTTTCCGCGGGTGTACATCGCATCTTATCGGGTGACTGCCCATGACCGTCCCCCCAACCCCCCGCAAACCACCTAAACGCGCCCTCACCAACGACCATCAGCGAACGGTGGGCGAGCGCGAGAGCAGCGCAGCGTTTGCGGCGCCTCGTCGGCCAAACGTCCGAGTGCGGTTTTCAGGTCCGGAGCTCCGGCGTCGAACCGGCCTTCGTCGGGTTATCAGAGGAGCGGCGACGAGCACACAACGAGAGCGGCCGTCACGCCAACAAACGATCCCAATGTGCAATCGTGGAA
>JACCIC010000211.1:910000-952681 GCA_018907035.1 Sycobia sp. Sy_11 | reverse complement strand
GTAAGAATACATCAGATGCGGCTTATGGCGGGTGCTGCTTAATTTACAAATTTCAAGACAAATAGATCCAATTCGGACGGTCAATTCGTTATAGGCTATTCGAATTCTCGAATTTCCCCACTATTGCAGATCTGGCATCGGTGGCTATTCCAAAAACAAATTCAACCTTATCCGGGACAATTCTAAGTTCTAAAAATCGCTCGGTGCCCCCGGCGCAATCTGGAAAATTGCGTATAACTTATCGTAACGCGTTACCCAATCCTCCGTAAACCTAGCGAAAGGAAAGAAAGAAAAAAAGGCTCTCGTAGACGTTTCGAGGTATTACAACCGCGGCTAGCCGTTCTCGTGCTCTTATTCTCTCTCTCTCTCTCTCTCTCTCTCTCTCTCTCTCTCTCTCTCTCTCTCGTTACCCCGAAACTCGTCGCGCTCCTACGGGGGCGCCATACTCCTCGCTCTCCTCCGGGCGCCGGGGCTCTCGGGGGACTCGCGAGTTCTCTGGCGTACACGTCTTTACCCGTGTACCTTAAACCAGGGGGCGGGAGGAATTCTCCACACCACCTCGTTACCAGGGGGGAGGGCGGGGGAGGGGGAAAAAGAAAGCCGGGAACCGGGGGGGACCAGGGCAAAATGCGTCGCGCGAGATAAACTACGGGGCAGCTAGCTAAGGGAGCCTCGAGGTAGAAACGGGGTGAGGCGTGGAAACGGCGCGTCCGCGAAAATCGTCGCGCTACTACGGGGGCAGCTAGCTAAAGGAGCCTCGAGAGAAACGCGCGGCCACGGACGCGCGCGCGCACGTGTGCCCAACCAACACAGCGGATAAAATACGAGGCAGTGGCAAAGAAGGCTTAAAGGGAAACCGAGCGAGCGAGAGTGAGAGAGAGAGAGAGAGTGAGAAAGGACGAGGTAGGAGGACCGGGGGCGAAATTTATATTCCCCGTATAACCCTTTACTTTACGAGAGAGTCGAAGCCCGCCGAGCGCTTGCTCCTTATTTTTCCTTAAACCGTAGAAAATTATATCGATCCCCTGAAATTTTTCCCTTTCAATTTACTCCGCGGCTCTTTATCGGCTAATGTGTGTGTGAGCGCGCGCGCGCGCGCCGGCCATTATATACGCGTATGTATAAAAGAGCCGTTATCTTCGTTATATAATGGAGCAGAGCGGGCCGATATTAGCAACAGTTTAACGAGCCCCCGCCTATAATTCTCTTATACAGTTTCATTTATCTGCGTGTATATGGCGGTATAATAGTTATCATACGTGTAAAAGAGGGGCAGAAAAAGGGGGAAAAAGAAAGGTTCTTTGATCTTCGTGTATATGAAAGACAAAGTAATAGTTAATAAAATATATATGAAGGGTGAGGGGGGGGGGTATAACAAATATATATAAGATATAAAGTAATATAGATAATATCTATATATATATCATAACGATGTAAAAATTCGAGTTTAGCGCTTTTGCCATGTAGTATTAGCAAGGGTATTAATCTGATCCGCAACCAATTTACTTATAATTATGCGCAAGCGCGGCGGTGTGTGTGTGGTCAGCAAATACGCGTTTGTGCAATAAGGGACTCGGTTAACAAGTAAAAAAAAAGAGTGCACGAAATTACTTGACGTGTGACTGAGCGCAGGAATGGAGAAGAAAAAAAAGGGGGGGGACGCGTAAAGGCGAATACAACAGACAAAATTTAATTATCACGCTGATATTCGAAAATCAAATGTTAAGCGCGGGAAAAATCTTATTACGAGGATCGAATAGGTTTCTATTGGTTTTTTTTTTTGGTATTGGAGTTCCTTGTTGCGTGGGTTCGTACGAACTCGCGTTGGTGAAGGGGGGGACTAGCGGAGAGGAAGAAAAAGCGGTATTAAATATGAAAAATCGCAAACGGATTAACTTGTAGGGTGATCGAAACTGACGAAACAGCTCGACGAAACGAATAATACAAAGAAAAGCCATCCGTATCACATGTAATCTTTCCGCTCAGTGCATTAATAGTCCTAGAGTTCCCCTTCAAACTCACGCTGCTAGCGTAGCGTTTCTCTTGGCACTCTCAAAATAAATATCAAGAAAGGCTCAATAAATCGTATTATATGACAATAAAGAATGAAAATATGACTCTATGGGCCGGGTCGGGTGGATCAAATAAGTGCGTCAAGGGGGCGGGGGTCTAGTGCGTGGGGGGGGTTCGTGGCGGGGGGTGCGGCGAAAACGAAAACATGGGTCGGCCGCGGGCCGCTGTACGACACGATTCAAGAATAGTAGGTGTAATATAGGGTTAATTCCCACCTACTCTTTATACACTTTCCATAGCCGTTAAGATAATCCATGCACCCTGTGTGTTTCCCCTGCTAGAAAAAAAAGGGGATTTATCAAATCGTCTCTCCGCGTCTCGAAAAAATCAGGGAAAAAAACCAATCCCTCAGCTGCTCTCAAACCCCACGCCTCAAAGGAGGAAGGAAAGGGGGGGGGAAGAAAAAAAGGGGACCCGGCCCAAAAGGGCTAATACCACCCGTTGTGTCTCTATTTTTACCGCCTCTGTATGTATGTATATAAACATAGAACTGTATGTATTCTCGCACTTGCCGCTTTAATTCCTTATATACAGTATAGCAGCTCTTAGTCCGCGCAAAAAGCGTGCTCGCGCGACAGAGAAGGGGCAGAGAGAGATAGAGAGAGAGAGAGAGAGAGAGAGAGAGAGTGAGACAGACAGAGAGGGGGAGAGGGGGGAGGGTTTTCGGCGCGGGCCTTCGATCGCGTATTTATAGACATCCTGGAAAAAGAAGAAGGGGCAGTGTAGGAGGGGGGAGGCGGCGGGAGGCGCTCGCGTAGAAGACGGTATAAGTTATGCGATGTTTGCCCGCCCCAGCCACTCATTCCTCGTCCATAATTCTCCCGGCTGTGACAGTCCCCGAACGGAAGGGTGTGGGGCGCATAAAAGGGGGGGGTGGAGCGGCGGTGGTCGGGCCGGGGGAAGAAAGGCGGGGCGGGGGGGGGGGGACAAAAAAAAAGGGGGCCCCCCCCCGAGGATGCCAGGCAGGGAGACGGGCACCATCTCGCTATCTCGCCTAGAGTTCGCGGCTCCCAGGAGCTTCTTTCTGCCTCTATCTTGTCTGGGAAAAATAGAGGGGTCGGGAATAAATCGGCTCTTTCTCGAAGAAAACGAAAATCGGTACAAACGATCAGCTCTCTCCTTCTTCTCGGGGAGGGGTCCTCGGGAGGAGTCTCTCTGGGGGGGACTCAAGAAAAAAAGGGCAAGGGGGGGGGGGCGCTCTCTCTCTCGGGCGGGGGGTCTCAGGTTACATACTAAATCGTGCCTTGTAGCAAGAGCAAGAGGGACAGGGGGGAAGAGGAGAGATAGAGGAGAGAGAGGAGAGAGAGAGAGAGAGAGATGAGAGGAGAGGAGAGAGAGAAGGATAGAACGATGGAGATAAAGACCGGTGCACAGGGGAAATTGAATGCCCTTTCGCCCTCGACTCGCGTCACTGTCAAATTGATAACCGCGGCGGGGGTAAGAGCGGACGTTCCTCGATTTTTCTACCCTTTTTTTACTCTCTCTTCTCTCTCTCAATCCCTCGCTATTACTTTCGCTCTTTTGGCACGGTGCGCGGGCATCCTCAATTCCCGCAACATCAATGCCTCCCCTCCCACCGCATACATACAGCCGCGCGACGATTTCCGAAGCACTTCTTCTATAGGTTCTTCCTCGCTTCCCTCTGTTGCTTTCTCTGTCTCGCGACTTCGCCTGCTCCCTCCACCCTTTGCAGCGTCGTATCCCCTCCCCTTCCCCGACTTTCAGAATTCGTAACGCACGGCGATGATTCTCCGGAGACTTGAGCTATATCATATGAGCAGTCGCTTATCCGACGTGAATTCGCTAATTTTTGAAAAATGTCCTCCCTTCCATCCCCCCCTCTCTGTCTCTCTCGTCTGCGAGATATACGCGAATCTCGGCAGTGGCGCCCACTTTTGCGTTTTTGTGCGCGTTTGCCTCGTCTCGTCGTTAATTTAAAAGCGGGACTGACAGCTCGTCAGTAATGATAAGGACGCAGCCGCGGTCATTATGATAATATAACGTATTCTCTCGAACGAGCGCCAAGTTCCGAAGTTCCTTCGATCGTTCAGAGCTGTACACATGCGTAGGGCAAGAAGTAACACAACAAATTACCGCGTGCGCAAAGTAAACAGGATGAAAATACATCACGATATATATATATATATATATATATATATATATATATATATATATATATATATATATTACTTATATATTTGCAATACAAAAAGTAGAACGCGTGATCAAAAATGTATGTGAATATGAGTTTTTTAGCATGATCTTATATGTAATGAAAATCAATTTTTTCGATAAATATAATCCGCTTTCCAAAACCGAAAGATATCTGTGGCCAAAGCTATGGTACTGTTAAAGAACTAATCGTAAAACTGAAAAAAATCCAGTACAAATAGCAAATTCTTTCTTCCAATTAACAAAGAAAATTTTCTTTTAATATATACTTTAATCAAGATTTTATCGATCGTTCAGTGCGCCTTCAAAAACAAATTTCCTAATTAAACTTTTATTTTCACAGCGTAAAACAGCGCACCCTCTATAGCTGCACTCTTCGTCCGGAATCACTATGCGCGTGCGTGTATATAGCCTGAAAAGATACTTTTGCATTCGCGAACACGCGCGCCTAAGAGCGAGGAGGAGAGGAGGTGGAGGAGTGGGGCGGCGGACCCAACGACGGGTAATCCAAGTAACGCGCGGTCATAAACGAACGTTGCCCAATGAATTTCACCGCCACCTGTTTCTTTTTCACGACTCTCGTTCGCCGCCCGCCCGCGCTCGCGCGCGCGCGCGCGTATGAAATTAGATTGGGGGAGGGGGAGGGGGTAGGTTAAAATCTCCGCTCTTAAGAATATCCCCCCGTCGATCGTGAAGAGGAAGGAGGCTCGGCTTGCAGCTGTAAACTTCCGCTGTGAAAATAAAGGGGTCGACAGGAGGGAACGGGGCAGAGAGGGAGGAGAGGAAATTGATTTTTCGGAAAATAGTCCGTCGCTAGCCCTCCCGTCATCCTAAAACTCGCTCCAAAATTACCCCCCCCCCCAGTGCCTTTAGAGTAGCCCGGCGCACAGAGCTTGGCGAACGCAAGCTCCGAGTGAATGTTAAGACGTGGGAACGCGGCATGCGGGCGGGGGAGGATCCGGGTTCAATAAGGAACTGCGCGAACGATGGGAGCGAGGAGAGAAGGAGAGAGAGAGAGAGAGAGAGAGACAGACGCGGGAATAGGATTGAGATGGCAGAGGAATGTAACGAACGTGCATCTTTTGCAAACGGCACGCGCGAAGCGATGCGAACAACTTGTCTCTCTCTCTCTCTTCCTCTCTGTGTGTACATTATACACACGTATACCGCAGCTCTTACATCGCCGAAGCGATCGCGAGCCGAAAGTAAGGAGGGGGTTGGGCTCATATATATCCGCACGTGTACCCGTACGCACAGCTCTTTATAATGTTAAAGCTGCCACCTCTGTACCGTTCTCGTGGCCGTCTCGCGTGTACACAGGCACGCCAAGGCCACATAATATAAGCCCTTATTCGGCCTGTTATTTTATTTCATTTTCCTTTTTTATTTTTCGTTTTCGATATAATACTTTCCTGGAACGTAGGTGAGCCGTAGTGCGCGCGCCGGAGCGCTGTATTGCTTTTCTTTTTCTCGCCGATGCAGCGCGTCGTAGTACGTAGTATATTATAGATAAATGCGCCTCGCTCACGGGCCGCGCGGGGGCGTTTTTACATAACGCGCGCGGGGCACTTTTTTTCTTCTTATCCATATGCTCGCGTGAATTATTCATGACGCGTCGCGGGTCTGGCGGGAGAAGGAGAAAGGGGTGAAGAGAGAGAGAGAGAGAGAGAGAGAGAGAGAGAGAGAGAGAGGAGATGGAATGCGAAAGAGCTTCAGAAAAATTTACTTAAATACGCTCTCGGGGAAGTTATACACGTGGCTGCAGCCGGAAGAGGCACGAGCGCGCACCTCCATTTAGATTTTATATACGGTTCGCGGACTCTTTTTTATTGAGTTTGGATGACTATATATATATATATATATATATATATATATATATATATATACTCACGCAACCCCCGTGCGATTATTCCATTTTTCTGGCTATTATACACCCGGAATTTAAATTGGGATGCAAAGCCAGCTTCTTAACGTCCTGTGCTTCTTTTTACTCTATCCCCCCCTGTCTCTCTCTCTCTCTCTCTCTCGCTCATTCACTTTATTCTAGACATAGATTTAATTTCTTGATCCAGTGTGCATTACTGCCGGATTTTAAATATAACTGGAACTCAGATAAAGCGTCAGGCACGACAAAAGTAGTATCTTTTCATTAATGCAAATATTGATAGTATACATACGTAATTTGGAAATGATTAATAATTTCCTTTATCGTGTTTTAAAAGCGAATCGGTTAAATGTTGTTTCAAATATTATTAAAATAAAGTCTTATTTGTTCAAACAACTAGAGAGCTTTTAATTTTCATGAATATTTCAATAATACCAAATGAATATAAAATTCTATATATAATATTAGATTTTCCTATCATAATTCAACATAATCAATTATTTGTCGAACTTATATAGTTCCATCATTTGCCGATGCCTCCAGCGCATTCACCAAACAAATGTACTAACCACCAATGTTTATTTATATACCGATTTGGATGCCAGAGCTCCCTGGATTCTGGGACAAGGTCGCCAAAAGCAGGAGATAGCGAGCGTATAACTTCGCTACTGAGAGGTGAAATGGAAGGAGAGAGGTAAAAAGAGGGAGAGAGAGAGAGTAGGGGTGATGACGGAGTAAACGAAGTTTCTTTTAACCATCTCCTTTAAACACGATCCTTAGTAACCGTGGCTGAAATATTTCCCCGACCCTGTACATATATATATATATATATATATATGAATTTTGTAGGTATGCCGATTAAAAAAGCGCGCGTTTGCTCAGACAGGTATAATGAGCGCAGAAAATGTCATTCCCACACTATTTATAACTATTTTATAACCCTCCCACCTACCGATCGACTCTTTTATATATATATATAATATATATATATATATATATATATATAATATGCCGAAACAAAAGCGCCCGCACCGACATCCACCGCTAAAACCGCGCGCACGTGCGCGGCGTGCGGCCAATGCCGCGGTAATCGATATGCGCGCAAAGAGATGAAAAAAAAACAACAACAACAAAAACAACAGGGAACACGCGCACAAGGGACCGCGGCTCTCGTACGAATTTTTCCCTCTCCCCCATGCCAGGGCCCTGTATAAGGTTTCTCTCGCGAGTTCCCGTTCTCCCCCACCGACCTCCTCGCCCTTCCTCGCCCCGCGCGACGGGCACGGATGCGTGAAACAAGTTTTGACTCGGTCGACGCGCGTAAAAAATAGGCAGTCGTATGGGGCTGGGGGAAGATCGCCCGGCGACGGGGGTGAAGGAAGGTAGACTCGCGCGTATAGCGAGAGAGAGTGAGGGGGGGGGGAAGAGAGAAAATATGAGAAGCCCTCGCGCCGTCGCCGCCACCTTCTCCCCTCAACCCCTCCTCGCTCCCTCTCTCTTTCTCTCACTCTCTCTCTCTCTCTGTCTCTCCCTCTGTGCCTCTGGCACCACCTCCGCGAGTCGCGCGCCGTTCTCCGAGGCGCTTTGACGTGATGGGCCATTAATCAGGCCCGGTAATTTCCTTGATATCGGGACAACCACCGCTCTCGGGCGCGCGCGCGTGTCACGCACAACGGAGTGTGGAGGGATAGATAGAGAGAGAGAGAGAGAGAGAGAGAGAGAGAGAGAGAGAGAGAGAGAGAGAGAGAGAGAGAGCGAGTCGGATGGCGAGGGGTGTCCGGGATGACGGTAGTTGCAAAAGGGGGAGTGAGAGGAAGGGCGTGAAAAATTATGCCACCACCGTGATGCCATTACTTTCAGTCGGATTACGCGGCGGAGGCGGGGGGAGGGCCGGGCTCAGTTTAAGTAACAGATTATTGCTCCGTGTTATATATTATATAAACTCGGGCACGCGGGCGACGTCTTCTCCCCCTCGCCCCCTCCCTCAGCCCGCTCGGTCGCCCTCTTAAGCAGTTCATAATCGTCTCGTTGCGGTTATCGCAAGGAGTGGGTGGGGGGGGGGGTGCTCGACACACTACCCTGCCGGCGATGTTTTTCTTACTCCTCGTAGATATATCTGCGTATATCTGCCTCTTGCCCCCTCCCCCGTCTCTCTCTTCAATTGAGTTCCAGGAGAGTTTTGAACAACGCGTTATAGCCGACGAATTATTGCAGGAAGCTAGTGCGTACAATGACGCTTCGGCTAACTTTCGTTTTATTCGCAATTCTTGCGCGTACATTACGTGCCTTTTTTTTTATCCATTCTTTTGGATTGCGCAACTGCCAAATGGGGGCATTGTAGTTTAACGACACCAGAACGCTTCATTTAGACGCTTACCATAACGCACCATTCGTCTAACACCGACAAATGAGAGTATTTTTACTTTCTTGCCGCACAAACTAGTTACGTATATATATCTTTAGCCTATGGATTATATACAGTTTCTGGTTTGGAGTTGGGGGGGGCGAGGAGGAGAGCCAGACAGTAAATTTATTTTCAGCTATATACACGCACATGTATATATATATATATATATATATATATATATATATATATATATATATGTATATGTAATGGAGTTTTGAGCCGGCAGGGTCTGTAATAGATTTAGTATCGGTTTACGCTTTCCCAGCTCATTTCGTATGCCGGTTTTCAGTTAAAAGTAGAGGAGTCAAGACACTGAGCTCCGTAATACACGCTATTTTCGGGGAGGTTAGCATTATAGAGAGTATAGGACTGGTATAGAGCTGCGGGTTACATACGCGGAAGGAGGGAGTAAGGGACAGGGGCGTATTCATGCCGTATTGTCCGCCTGTGCATCGACGCGCACAAGAGAGGCCTACTATAAGTTGTAAAATAAATCGACTCTTTGAGTCGTGTCTGTTGCTTTTCTTGAATTCTATATAAGTAATATAGTGTTCGGGGGTCTTTTTTTTATCATTGGAAGTTATTCTATGACTTTATATATAATGTTCAAGTACATACATGTTCATAAATTAATCCTTCATATTATTGAAAAAATAAGCGAATAAAATCACCACATATAATCACTGATATTTTCTATTATGTTAGACAAATTCACATTCAGTGAATATGGAAAAGGAAATCTCGGCCCACTGCATTGATTACGAGTCAGCGAACCTACACATTCATATGAGTCTAATGCATCCAACTGGCTATTTTACACTAACATGTCAGTTCTCGTAATCGTTATTTACCCCCTTGTAACCCCCCTCCCCACCTCACCGTCCCCTGGACACTCCAGAATAGCAGAGGGAACATTTCAATTACCATTTTATCCGTAATGCGTGTGGACGGGAGCCGTATTTCTTTAGACGGCTCGCGAAATCAATTATTCGAGTCCGTACCAGCGAACTAGCCTTCTCTGCGCAATAAGCGCCCGTGTACGGTTTTAGCAAAATAAAAAAAATAATGAACTGAAAAACCGGGCAGTAATATCGATTTCACTTGTTTTCGTACAGCGCGTTGACGCGTAATTGCAAAAGAGCGTGGGCTCTCTGGTATACACATGGATAGGAACAGAAGGATGAAAGAGACAGACAGAGAGAGAGAGAGAGAGAGAGAGAGAGAGTGAGGGGGGAGGGAGAGAGTCCCCTACATATTAATTAAAATTATACGTATATTCCGCGTCTTTTCGACCCTCCATTACAACTTAGTCAATTTTTCTTCCTCTCCTGTTACAGCTCAATGCATCGCCCCCCTGGGAATGCAGTCCGGGGCGATCCTCGACGCCGACATCACCGCCAGCTCCAGCTTCGACAACGGCAACGTGGGCCCCCATCAAGCAAGGTTCGTATTACACCAATGCCATCTTGTTTTTTTTTTCCCTCGTTTCTGCCGTCGCCGTAATGAAAATGTCTTTTTTTTCACCTCTCACGCGGTCTGCTTTTTCTGTGCTAAATTTTTGGCAGGCGCCAAAAATTTTTCGGGATTTTTTTTTTTTGGACGCGAAGTCGCAATCCGTATCGCTCAGCTATAGAATCGAATTCTTAACTCGGGACGGGAGAAGAAGTAAATAAAAAAGTTAATTAGTATATTGTGTTTACGACCATTAGTAATGAATTTTTAATACAAAATACAAGCGAAGTTGAAATATAATGCATCTCTTTAACGGGTATCGTTTCGAAGAATACCATTAATTCGTTTCCCAATAATGATCATTTTTAGTTATATTACTACATTTATTTTCTGATGCATTGCTGTTTTTATCAAAAATATTATGAAAAATATCTGACAGATCTCCGTTCTTTCTTTCATTAGTCAATTATCCTATATTTTGAGAAATTTATATATCAGAGCATTGCAATATTAAATATTTTTAAACTGAGATATATTCTGCATATGTTTGATACCCATATACAATTGTTCATAAACGAAAGTAATTAAGATTTCAGCAGAATGAAAATAATTTAATACGGATAATTACAAAAAAAAATATATATAATTCATTTTTTCGTTCATTACGACCAATTCGGGAAATAAATTCTTAGATAATTACGGTTAATCGCAGCTTCTATAAAATATTAAAAAAGCCACTCATGAGGCAATAAATTTTAATGGGTTCTAGTATTAGATCGATATAGATTCAAAGAATTACAATCTATCCTCGGCGAGTAATGAAAATTAATAAAGAAATATAACTCATTAAATATCAATTTTCCACCATTATCTCTAATACTTAATTGATTATTTTTTCACGAATAACGCATCCACGAGCGTTTGGAAGCCTTAAATTAATTAGAATTCGAAATGAAGAAGAAAAGATAATATCCCCAGAAAAGGAAGCCTGCAATCTCATTATCATTATCAAAATAGTAAGATTCGACTTCCGCGGCCGACGATTATATCGTCGGCTTACAAAACTCTTTCCCCGAAACACCGCGGGGCCCCGTTCTAATGGGTCTCGAGTGATTTAAAGAGGCGCGTGGGCACCGCAGATTCTTTGCAGCTCTCTGTCTGTCTGTCTGTCTCCCTCTTTCTCTCTTTCTCTACTACCGCTACCACCTGTCTCGAGAGCCGGCCTGAAAACCGGAACGGAACGTGTGTATGTGTGTATATATATATATATATATATATATATATATATATATATATACACGTGATATCATACCGCCCCCCCCTTGCCGAACAGCCGCGCTGCGTTCCGGCCGGTCCTGGAAATTCCGGTGGAAATTTTATCGCGGTCCGGGGGCTCGCGGACGCGGCTATTGATATGCCTGCTGTATAGGTGGAAGGCGGCCGCGCTATCCAGCATCTTCTCCTCTTCTTTATTTACGAGGGAACTTCTTCGTCTTCCTCTTTCTACTCTTCTTCTTCTTCTTCTTCTTCTTCTTTATGGATAAGAGCGTATACAGTGCCTAAAGTACAAAATGTATTGCGCGCACGCGCGATGACGGTAATTTTGAGCGCTGTACCTATATATACATATATATATATATATATATATATATATATATATATATATATACATGGGACCGAAAACAGCGACGGCAAGTGAAAATATATATCCAGAGTTATATAAGCCGGGGTATTACAGAAATGGGTGGGACATCAGTCAGGGATCGACTGACACTTGCTTTCGTTGGGGTTATTTTTCACTCGTTCTGTCGATGGTGCGCGTGGGACAGGGAGAGGGAGGGGGCGGGAGTTGCCATTCCGTTCTGCTTTCTTTTTTGTCAGTTTCAGGGCTAAATTTAACTGTTTTCCTTCTTTTTTTTTCTTCTTCGTCTAATCCGCCCATCACACGCGGTAAGTTTGCTTATCCCTTTTTTGTTTCTACAACGCACATAATACACGTATAGGGTAATTCGGTACGGGAGCTCGGGCAAGGAACGCACCAGCGATACGCTTGTAACGTAACGCGCGCTTTATTTATGAAACCTATCCCCCATCGCCGGGGGCACTATTTTTTTTTTTTTTTTAATTTAATTAAATATCCCGCTAGAGAAAAAAGAAATGCTTTACGGGTCCTCTTTTATTACGATTCTTCTTTCGGTATAATTACCGTCGTAAATTCACTTTATAATCTTCCTCTGAAGAATGACGCCGACGTATTAAGGAGGTGAAAAGTCATAAACAATTTTATGACGTTCCTCGACTTATATACATTTAAATAGAATCACGATTTCATAGGTCGGGCGGGGCGAGTCTTAGAAGGGGGGAGGGGGGCGCAGGAGCGGCGATGTCAGGGGTCTTAAAAGATTGATGCCTAGACGAGGAGATCGAGTTACTAGATCTGCCTTATGCTTGTATATATAGACTGTTGGAGAATAACGAATGAATACTAACGACTTATAATGCAACGTTCATCTAATTGTCGAAATGTTAAATTTCCACTACGACTTGAATCCGAAACAATATTTCATGCCGACTAATCGAACAACGTACGAGATCGATCCTCCCTTCCTTCGTGGATCGATCGAGAATCGATTAATCTACACGCATTCATTCTTCGGGACTGAATATGTGACCCCGCGCTTCCGCGCGTGTTTGCCGCTAGCGCTTGAACCTCAGTCCCGATAACGCTCGTTGCGTACAGAGGCGCGACGCTCGCGCGTTGGTTTGAAATTTCACAGTTAATTAATAGAAATCCGAGCGGATTAACGAGCGGTCGTTGACCGGATATCGGTAATTTTCCACTGATACAGATCCCGAGATTAGAACAGTCGATTTTTTTTTTACTTTTTGGTATATATTCGTGGAAAAATTGAAATCGCGGTGAAATACCGGAAATTACTATCGATTTTTTTTCTGATTAAAAATTCTTATGATTTGCATATGAGACTGGCGACTGGCGATTGTTAAAAATTTTCCGATTGAAACTAATTGGATGCAACCGACGAAACCAAAAAAAGTTTGAAAATTGCTTTCGTAGTCGCGTATTACCGAAAGTCCACGAAGCGAAGCATTGTAACCTGAAAATTGGTTTCAGTTACACGCGGCCACATCGTCTCTCTCACTTTTTTCGGTCACGAAAATTTTTAACAATGCGAATATTATGTACCCGTCGAAAGGACTATAATTGATTTGCCCTCCTATCCTTTTCGTACATTCTTGTCGTATGTATATATGGTAATCAGTAAATATTATAATTGTGTATACGGCCATAAGTAAAACAGAACCAAACTGCGCGGAATCATGAACGAACGGACACGTCCACCGAGCGCGAGATCCAAAGGCTCGTCGAAACGAGCGAGACGCTGTTTCTCCCCTCCCGTCCACTGCGCCTCATCTTTAATCTTTCATCGCTCGTATATAATGCGCGGCCCGAGAAAGTGTCCGGAGAGCCAAATTGCGCTACAGCCCTCCCTCGCCGCTCGTAAACTAAACTCCCCGTCTCGGCCTTGTTATTCGTACAGAATTAGGGAACTTCGACGCGTACGCGTTTCGATACTTTGAGGGTACATATATATATATATATATATATATATATATATATATATATATATATATATATAATATACGTATATATACATATATATACATATAAGAACGCATGGATCTGCGAACGGCCGATGATACGCGCCCCTCTTACGTACCTTATTGCGCTTGCCCATAACTCATAGCCCATTAGGCGAAGTCGCGCGAGCGGACGGACGGCGCGGCGTTTCACTACGCGGGCGAGGCATCAAAGGCATTCTCCGAGCTGCCAGTCCGATAAATCTTGGGGCGGAGGGGGGAGGAGAGAGCGGTCAAAAAGGGGATTACCGGAAGGAGAGCGCTGGATCGGGGAGACAGGACTGCTTGGTCGGTGCGATCATCGGAAGATCGGTGGGCGTGATATACATTGGATAACGAAATTTGAGACCGCGAGGTAATGAATCGACTTATGTAGATTTTTCTGAAAGTGAAACAGTGGCAACCTGTCGGCTTGCTACGTAACTTGCTGTTGCGTTTTAGTGCACCATACCTATATATATAAAGAGAAACACAGAAACTCCCAAGTTCTCTGCCGACTGTCAGCTGTAAATTTTGGGTTCTCCAAAAGCAGCGCCGTCGATATATATCTACATAGGACGATTCTCCGAGAAACTTGGGCGCGTCCGCTTTTCGCCCTACCTCCCCCCCCCCCTTCCTCGCACACGCGGACGCCCGTGAGAGGTAAGACAAAGAGCCGAACACCTCGGAAGGCGAGACCAAGATAAAGAGTAATTAGAGGCCAAGTCGGCAGCGGCGGCGGCCTGCACACGCATGCGCGCGCGGACAGACACATGTACACATAGACTCGCATCGCGCGCCGTTGCTGCCTCTCCGTTCTGCACGGCGGGCGGTGTGCCGAGGCAGGGGGAGAGGGATTGGTGGGGGGACTCTCCCTCACGCCCTCAGCGCGACGCTCCGCAAGCAAAGCAGCGCGACACACACACAGAGAGAGAGAGAGAGAGAGAGAGAGAGAGAGGAACTTTGGGGGACACGCGGCGAACGGGAGGTCTCGTCGCGCGGAAACGAGAGTGAGAAACGAGCTGCAGCGGGGCCAGAAGCAGCAGCAGCAGCACAAAGACGCACGTTCAAAGCGAATTAGCGAGCAGCCGTCGGAGCAGCAGTTTCAGGAGGAGGAGGGACGAAGCGAAAAAGAAAGGAGGCGACGGGGAGAAAGACCGGAGGCGCGGAACGAGGTGGGAGGAGAGGATGAGAGAGGAAGAAAACGTAACGGGGAGATACCGAGGGAATTCGCACGGGCGCGAAGAGAGACGGCGAAAGTGCGGGAGTGGGGGGGGGGGAGGAGGCTCGAGCCCGATTCTCCGCGATGTGTATCTCCGTAGAGTTCCCGTGCAACAAGCGCGCGGAACGTATATATTATTATTATCCATATAATTTTCGCCTCGTCGTGGGGGCTCTCGTTGTCGCCCCGGCGAATACAGAAGTCGCGCTCATCCCTCCCCCCCTCCGCCCGACCCCTCTTACGCGGCGGCGAGGCCGCTCTTATGTACGCGATATATTGCAGCGCGCGCGCGAACGAGCAATTGCGAGGGAGGCGAGGATGAGGCGGGGAGCGAGAGTGAAACGGAGAGAGAAAGATAGAGAGAGAGAGAGAGAGAGAGAGAGAGAGAGAGAGAGGGAGTAGGGGAGCGAGAACGAAGAATTAAGAAACGCGGCAGTAGGAAGCTCCAAAAATTGCGCGCGTGGGCGGATTCGCGTTACCGGGCCCTGTTTCTCGGCTCGTTTTTTTTTATCGGCTCTTGCTCTCTCTCTCTCTTCCCTTCTTTCTTTTTTTATTCTTATCTTGGGTTACGCGTCCCGCTGCGGCTTCCTTTATTCATTTATTCCGCTACCGTTCTTTCGTCGTCCTTCCTTTACTTTTGTTGTTTTGGTTTCGTTGTTCTTACGTATTTCTTTTTATTATTATTATTGTACTTTTGGCCAATTTTTTGATCACCGGACGCCCCGGCGAAGAGGCTGATTTACGGCTTTTTGGGCTACGTTTGAAATTTGGCCTTCGCGACGATTAGTTGAGATGCGCGGCGGCGACGACGCTGCGAATGAAATTCGGCCTTATCGATACTGGTTTTATAACGTCGTTGTTTATTGGCAATATTCTCGGTCCATCACCTTGCATACCGAAATTGGCGCTCGAGTGGACGCCGTCGAAGCCCAATCCCGGACCGGCGAGCGTCCGCTGCATTCTTTACCTTATAATGCCCGGAGGTTCTTCACCTTCGACTTCGCGCATGCTTCTCGTCGTTCGTCCGCCGCCTCACCCTATCCACCTCTCTCACTCTACATTTCCTGCCGTGCGTCCCCTGCTGACGATCCTCTTCCTCTATCTCTCTCTCTGCCTCCTTTTCCCCGTCGTTCTTTCTCCGACTATCGCACTTACCATCTTGTCTTTCTCGCAAACGGCACGGCAGCGCAGCGCTTCTTCGTGTCCCGCCGTAATATATATATATATATATATATATATATATATATATATATATATATAACATAGAGGAAGAGAGAAAGATAGAGAGTAAGAGAGCGTGCGCGTGTGTGTAAGAGATAGAGGAGACCGAGAGAGATAGTGATAGGGACCCCCTTTGTTCCTTCTCCAGCGAATTTACCTCGTCGCGCCGCGTCTCTCTCTCTCTCTCTCTCATTCACCGAGTGCGCACAAGTTAAAGGAAGCTACGCAATTAGCAATCGAAGTAGCCCTCTCTCCAGGAATATACCTCACTCTGTCTCTCTGCCTCTCTGTGCGCCTTTCTCTGCGTCTTCCTCGTCGAGGCCTCTCCTCTCATCTTTAATTCATATCGCGCGCGCTTTCGCGTATATAACGCGCGCGTAGCACGAAGTATGGTATATAGGGGGGCCCCCCCGATCGATAAATTATAATTTCATCGCGTATTCTGGCGCGTCTATATACATACATATATATACAGATATATATATATATATATATATATATATATATATATATATATATATATATATACGCATATACGCACACTGTTCGGTAGAGACGGTTGAAACGTCGCCGACACTGCCGCGCCGTATATGTAGCTGCATTGCTTATCCGCCGTCAACTAGATATAAACACGTCGTGGGGGGGGGGGGGGCGGCGAGTAATTTCTGCAGGCAGACAGACGTACGCGGAGGCATAACATGATTTTGCTTTATTTTTTTTTTCATTTATTGAATTCCGAGAAAAGAGCAAATCGGTGCATCGGGCGTCCCTCTTTGCGCGCCTCTTTGCTCCTTTCGATCCTGTCCACGTCAGTGCCCCGGGTGCATGGATAATGCCGGGGCCGGAATTATTATAGCGTAGGGATAAAAGAGCGTTAATTTATTTTAATTAGAAATTTTAATATTAAGTAAAACACATAAATTATAGGTTTGTGTGCGTCCGGTTCTGGATCAGGAGATGGTAAAATGTTGAGAGAAAAAAAAGACGAAATGTATAGAGAACGCGAAGACCGGCTCGAAATCGAAAATAAAAGAAATGCATCCACAATTAATAATGATATTTTAAGATTTCGAAATTGTAACTCATAATCTCATGATCCTCCCTGCTAATGGACGTTCAGCGTCATTCGCATAAGAACGTATCATTGTCGAGAGTCGTTCGCATATACGCACATTGAGACAAAAAAATTCTTACGATATAAGAAATTTTCCTCTGTATTAATTCCCGGTACCTTACTGCGATCCCTTTGTGTCGCGACAGAGGGCGGGCGAGCAGAGCAGCACAAAACCATCGTGAGTGCCGAAGAGGTCCCAAGTCCGGCCCTTGGCCGATTGTGCAAACAGACACACGTGTACAGACATCAAAGCGCGTATAATCGCATGACGCATTTGCATCGGCGGGCGCATCGCGGCACGGCTCTTTTCTCGAAGGGATTTTTATCGCTCGTTTTATGCGGTATTAAACGCGCGCGCGCGCGGGAGGGAGCGAGGGAGAGAGAGAGAGAGAGAGTAAGGGAGAGTGCGCGCACGTGTGCGCACGCGTGTGTGTATGTGCGAAGAGGGTACGGCCGACGGCTCGTTAAATATGAAATTTCTCCTCCCTCACCTCCTCCTCCTCCTCCTCCTCCGCTGATGCTGGCAGCTGAAAGGGAAGATTGAAATACCGATACTTTCGCGTGGGCGGTGTTTGTTATCGAGATATGTGCCGTCGATAGCAAGTCGCGAACTCATCGATATCGGGTTGAAGGTGGGTGGGTAGGAGGGCTGTATTGATAATAAAGTACGCGATGCATCGATAAATTAGTTTTTTTCCTCGTATTCTTGTTTTTTTTTTCCATAAAGATGCAAATGATTTTATTTTTAACAATTTTTGTTCCCCGCCACGTCGTTTACACTTGGCTATATATTAATAAAACGATAGTTTTACGCTCGATAAGATTTCATTCATTTTGCACAATTTTGCACTAAACCACTGACGTCTATCGGTGCAGCAAAGATCACCAACTTAGTTGTCACACGTGGGCCGAGTGTAACGCGCGTCCAACCAGCAACGTAATAAAGATATTACATACACTTTCAGTAACATTTACAGCTGCTCAACACCTTTAATATATATATATATATATATATTTATCTCTACGAACGCGCGATTCCTTTGCAACACGCGCAGCACGCCGACACGCAATTGTCCAATCGCTCGATCGTCGGATTGGAAAATACTACAGCGATCGCGCGGTTCGGAATCCTTCCCATTCCCTCGCCCCCCCCCCCCAAACGCCCCACCGACGGACGGATCCCATAAATTATCCCCGGGAGAGTAAGGCATAACTTTACCGCATGATAATTGAATGCTCCGATATAAATCGGTGCGGGAGAGCGAGAGAAAGAGAGAGAGAGAGAGGGGGGGGGAGAGGGCAATCTTGGCCTTATCCCTCGACCGTATCGAGCAGAAGCGGCATAAATCGAGGCTCGGCGCGAGCGCGAAATAGCGAGGCGGCGAGAAAGTGTGCGAAAATGGAGGCGGAGGGCTGGGGTGGAGGTTAGCGTGGGAGGAGATCGAACAATCGAACACCCCATCTATTTATCCATATATATATATATATATATATATATATATATATATATATATATATATACACATGTAATATACATAAACATATCCATGTACATTGTACACATACGTAACCCGTGGTTGTCTGCATTGGTTCGTTGCAGGCTGGACAAGGAGACGAACGGCGGCGCCTGGTGCCCCAAGACGCAAATCACCACCGAGTCGAGCGAGTGGATCGAGATAGACCTGCACAGGGTTCACGTGATCACCGCGACCGCGACCCAAGGACGCTTCGGCAACGGCGTGGGCGTCGAGTACGCCGAGAGCTACCTGCTCGAGTACTGGAGGCCGGCCCTCGGCAAGTGGGTGCGGTACAGGAACATCGGCGGCAAGGAGGTAGAGTATACATTTCTCTGTGTGTATATATGCGATTGGATTTTTTCACGCGCGATAAGCTGTTTTTTTTTTTTTTTTTTTTTATTCCTTTTCTCGACTCTCGGCGTGAAGCGGCGAGAGATGATGATGCGCAACGATAAGGACGAGGTTATACGTGGACTTTTAATACTTGGAAGGATCGCATTATCAGAGATAAATCGTTTGAATATAATATATACGCGCGGGAGATCGGAATATCTTTCTTTTTCGTCTTTGTTATTTTTTTCTTCTTTTTTTTTTTTTTTTATTTCTTTTCATTCGTTTTGGTCGGCGATAGAGAGATATTTCATTGAGCATCGGCGCTCGAGGAGTTGGATTCTTGGGTCAGGTGTCTCGGGACGGAAAATGTTCGACGGTCTAAGAAAGACAGAGAGCAATTATTTAAAATAAGTACGTTTCGAAGCGTATTAATGTCGCATACGGAATCTATGAGCGTAAGAAAGCTGAGAATCGGATGTCGTAGACTCGTGCATTAAATTTGTGTACTTGTGACGTGTGATGGGGATTCTGCGGAGATCGTTCACGAAATTTCATTTATTGATTATTATTTAAAATTATTGTTTTACGTTATCATTTAACGTAAATAATAGTAGTATAAGATAGTAGTAAGTCCTTGTTAAATAACTTAGATATAAAGTATAATAAAGTAACAAAGCTATATAAATCTAGCTTTCATTAGTAGATTTTTGCTAAATTTACCAGTGTTTATTAAACAAATAAGATATTATTATTCTCTTCATCAAGTCATTTCATCAATTGATTGAGTAGAAATAAAATATTTTATATCCATAGATTTATTTAAAAAAAAACCGATATATCATCATTGTTATTTCCATTCATATCATAAGAAAAGACTCTGTATATATATGTACACCGACGATTATCTTAACGTATATGCTTTTCCTCTATCAAGCAAATCGAAAGGAAACAGCATTACAACATAGGTCAGCCTATTTGCGATCATTTTTTTCTTACGCCCAAGTTGAGCGTTAAACAAATGACGAGCAAAGCGTTGGCCATAAAGAGCGATATTTTTTCCCCGCCAAATTTCACTCTCATTCCCTCTCTCTCTCTCTCTCTCTATATTAGTGGCGAGAAGCGAGTGTTTTCGTTAACGCGGGAAACGACCATACTTGCCCGGAAAGGGAAAAAGGTTTTTCCGCGCGCGCGCGCGGTAATGGCGCGAATACTCGCGATAAAAAAAATCATCCGCATAAAAATGAACTCTTACGTCAATTTCTCTACCCCCCTCTCTCTCTCTCTCTTTCTCTCTCTATCTAACGCATCCACGTTGGCCACCAGAGAGATAAATCTTTCTCTCCTCGAAAGTCTCTCTAAACGACGCTCGCTAAAGCATCTGAAAAGACCGTTGCCTATAACTCGGATGTGCGCCGTCCCGTTGAAAATCTCTCGCTTTTTCATCGTGGAACAAATATTTCTCTCATGCCCGACGCGCTTTTGGGCGGCGGTACGGGGCGGGGGAGGGGAGGAGAGAGCAGCCCGTTCCAGCTCGAGATATGTAAGGGAAAAGTGCGGGCAATTTCGAGGGGGTATGGTGGTGGGGCAGCCACGCGTTGTGCGCACGGAGGACAGAGAGAGAGAGAGAGAGAGAGAGATGAAAAACGAGCTGCGAATCGCACCAACGTATTATATATCTATATAAAGCAACGCAGCACGGCGGATCTCGTGAAAAGCGAGGAGGAAGGAGGAGAGCGCGCTTGAAAAGGGCGCGCGACCTCGAAACGAGAGGGAATCGCCCTGGGGGTGCGGCGACAATCGAAGGCCAACTCGATGGAGGCGAATTTCTTCCTTTTGTTTCCATGGACTTTTATTTCTTGATTCGGCTCGAGAGGGTCCCGATTGTACTTTGCGTTGCGGAGCGACGTCTGCATATATATATATATGTTGGGTTGATAATGGTTCTTTTGTATGAGAGCCGCGTGAAATTTGTTTAGGGAACGACGGTTGAAGGGAATGAATTTTGTTGCCTTTTGGAAGATACGTAAACTGATCTTTTGACTAGATCACGGGTATCTACCGTTACGATTGGTTCGAGCGTACTTGTTGTCAAATTGTTGAAATTCGATAAGATAAACTTCCTTTGCTTTAGTTGGCATCAATAAAAGTTTTAGGCCTATATTTTAGTCCCTTTCAATATTGTAGAAAAATATTAGAATTAAATTTATTAGTTATTTTAATTTTTTCCTTGTCTTTTCACTGGCCTTTATAAAAACGCACTTAATCCTTTCAAACATAAATGTGCATCATCGATTTAACCGTCAGAATGTACTTTGTCGTCATAAAGGTGTACCGAAATATCCTTGAGAAAAATCCCCGACCACGCCCGCATATGAGACGATAAAATGGAGCTTACGCGAAGCCGCCTTTAAGGATAAAAAAAAAAAACAACAGCAACAACGACAACCGTGTATGCATATAATATAGGCTTATACTCGACTCAACATCTAAAGTCCTTGGCAGACCGTAAAACCCGTATAAGCTCGCTTTCTTATTTTCTCTCAAACTCCCTTTGCGGAGTAATTACACATTCTGATCTCCTCCCCCTCTTTTCCTCTCTCCTCTCTCTTTCTCTCTCTCTCTCTCCCTCTCTGCCCCGCGCAAGCGGGGAATATCGCATCGCGATACACGCAAAAATATGCGCTCCGCGCTACGAGCCTCTGAACCTTCCCCTTCCACCTCACTCTCTCTAAAATGACGTCGACCCTGATGGACAGGCGCCCTCGTCCGCCTCTTGTTATTACCATAAATAAAGCATTGTCACGCGAATTAATAATAAAAAAGGCACGCGCTCTCTCGACGGCATATCAGGCCTACCTACCACTCACTTCCTTATTATATAAATACTAGAGGGAGAGAGAGAGAGAGAGAACGAGAGTGATGGGGGAGGGGGGGTAGAGGAACAGACGCTCCCGGCATACGTAAAACAGAAGCGAGTGAGTTCACTAATCGGCCTTCCCCCTATAGTCTCGCGGGCGCAGGGAGGTGCTTGCGGGACGCTAACTTTTACTATTTTTGTTTGGCTTGAGGTGAGGTGGAGAGAGAAAGAGAGAAATGGGATGATAGTGCGAGAATATCGGATCGATAAAACGAGGGAGGGCCGTGTCGCGTGCGACCCCCTCGAGCTGTGCGATGTCGGGCCAGCCAACGCCCCCCCCCCGCCTATCGTGCTTTTCTCACCTACATTTACAATCCCTCCCTACCACCTGTCGGTCGGTGAGTGAGGGGGGGGGCGGCGGCGTTAGGTGAGGCCAAGCTCCCTCTCTCGAGCTGGACTATAATTACTTTCGCCGCGCACGACTATACTCTATACGTATACGATGCCTTTCTCTCTTTCTCTCTCTCTCTCTCTCTCGCTCTCTCTCTTTCTTTCTCTTTCCCATATTCTCGCCCAGCCCTTTTTCTCATTCGTAACTTCGTTCCTATCTCTCCTCCGCGCTTACGCTCTTTTCTCTTCTTCCCCCGCGGGCTCGCGACGAGAGTTGCAAATTTTCGCGAGTCAAGGAACGAATTCAATTGTAACTTTGCGATTAACTAAACCCTCGTGTCCCGCAGTCAAGAGTGAGGGAGAGAGAGAGAGAGAGAGAGAGAGAGAGAGAGAGAGAGAGAACGAGGAAGAGTCCTGTGAAGAATGTTTTTTACTACACAAACCAGCGCGTCGAGGGCGTCGACACGGCGCGACGGTCGTTGACTTAACTTAGAAAATCCAATTCGAGTTTTTACGCATTGATTAAACGGATTAATTGCGCAGAAATCGCCAAGATCTGTAAAACATATGTGTAAAACCTTATATATATATATATATATATATATATCAAATTGAAATTTCGTATACTTTTTTGCAAGAATTGCGTATAAAATCGAGTGCTTGTGGCCAGCGAGACTTTTAATAAGCGGTGCACTTCAGTATCTCTTCTTTACGAAAACGTATATAACGTATAAAAAAATATATGTTAGTCATATGCTTTGATTTTTGGTACGGCTATTACGGACGCTCTAGATGCTGCCGCGAAGAAGAAGGAAGACAGACAGAGAAAGAGAGAGAGAGAGAGAGAGAGAGAGAGAGAGAGAGAACGAGGGGGGAGCGATTAAAGGCCCCTTAATCAGCCCCCGCGATCGATCAAATTTAATGAATCGTTTCCCGGCTATATAAGTCTGTAATAAGAAAGCCTCTTAGAACGGCATTAGCCTTGGAGAGAGAGAGAGAGAGAGAGAGAGAGAGAGAGAGAGGAGCGACGGAGCGAAGGCGCGACTTGCTGCCTCCAAAAATAGATCAGGAGAGTTTGTGTAGCGTGTACGTACTCCATAGATATATTGCGCAGGTCTGACGCTCCTCAACCTCCTCTCTCTCTCTCTCTCTCTCTCTCTCTCTCTCTCTCTCTCTCTCTCTGTTCTCCTCTCGATTCTCCGATGGCTCCACGCGCTAGCAGACTAAACGCTCCTTCTCTCCATCATTCTCTCCAACCCTGTCTCAATCCCCCTCCACCCACCCGCCTTCGCCCACCGCCTCTCGACATTAATGACATTCTTGTCGCTCAATTAAACAAAGGCACTCCGGCCTTATCCGACTTAATCTCCGCTAACGACTGAACTTGTCCGGCCTCTCTCTCTCTCTCTCTCTCTCTCTCTCTCTCTTCTCTCTCTCACCACGGAACCTCCAGAAAACGACGAGAGCTCCATACAGTGCGCGAGCTCGCGCACCCGCTCGGCGGGCGCAACGGCGAGCCCGAGTACGAGGAGGGGCAGGCGGACCGAGCGAGAAATAAAAAGAATTGGACCGTGTGTGTGTTCTTTGTATACGGTAAATAGTCTGTTTCCCCTACCCCGGGCCCGACTTTCTCATCGTTGGTGGTAGAACTATTTATTAAGAATATATATATGTATATATATATATATATATATATATATATATATATATATATATATGTTGGTCGCGTTCTAATGAACAAAAATAAATATTCTTCGTCTTTTGGAAAGTAATGGGGATTCGTAAGATTATCTAAAATTATCAGATATTAACATATATAACAATAAATACAGTAAGGATTTGGATTAAAAATGAATTTATTAGATAATTAGGGGTATAACGATGCAACAATTGTTATTAAAAAAAAAACTCTGAATATAATATGAAAATAAGTACGGCAATATTAAGAGAATAATGTTGTTTCCTGCTTTTAATAATTATTTTTATCGAGCGTTCGAATCCTTTATACAAATTTATATGAACTATATACCGACACGAGCTATGTCTTTCATTCGTCATCCCGTACCTGGTCAAGATTATAATCTGGAGCATTAATAATTCATAAAACAACATGTTTGTAATTTAAATATATAGAGATAGTCCTGAGAGATACGGGTATGTCGTATTTTCTCTCATTCTCCAATGTTAATTGAATGTAAAGCCAACGTTGAACGATCCCAACGTTTAGACCTTTAATTCGTTTCTGTACTTCGAGAATATTCGCAAATCCCAATCAGGGCGCGCTACGTTCGTCCTACCATCGCCTATTACAGCCAGGGAACCATCGTAATTTTCTTACTGCACACAATCTCGTGAAACTCACTTTAAAATACAGTACAGACTGATCGCTTTTTCGTCCGCGCGAGAGATCCCGGATTCATATTTCTTCCACATACGAACGAATGGAATTCTCGGCCGTCCGTCATTTCCGACGCCTCTGACGTGCCCTCATATGTGTATATATAGCGCGACCGTCGTAAGCCGCGCTGTCTGCGTATTAACATAACCTACATATATAAGTATATGTGAATGGGCGTTGGTCGGGACGGCGAGCGAGAAGGAATTCATAATCCCGAAAAAGCACCGGGCGGGTTTCTCGGGCCATCGATAACATAATAATTGATTCCGTTCGTATTATATGTAGTGATATATATATATACGTTCCTCTCTTCTTTTGATCCGCCTACTTCTTTCTTCGGTCCGTGCATGCGCGAGGTCGATTTTTATCAGCAGCGCGGTAATTATTCGTGGTTAAGTCGTGTATAACGCCCCCGCCCGCGGAGAGAGGTCATTTACTTTATGTAGCGCCCAAGCTGGGGAGAGACGGGGAAAGAATGTGTGTGAGAGAGAGAGAGAGAGAGAGAGAGAGAACGGAAAATATGCATACACATATAAAGGTCGTCGTCGCCAACCTCGTCCTCGTCGGTTATGCATGTATCGCGTGCCCGTCCGTGGCGCCCGTGCTGGATTATTATTGATGGCGGCGGAGGGAGCTGGGTCCGAGGTGGGAAGGAGAGCGGCTTTTCCGTATGTATAATATCCTAAGAGCTTCCCACCCTCGGACCACAACCCCCCCCCCCCTTGCCACATATACAAACGCGCGCGCGCGCACAGGACGACGATAAGGGAGAGAATCTGGCGCTGGAGTCTCGGCCGCGCGCGCATTGCCCGTTGTGTAATCGCGGCCGATGGACGCCGGCCGAGCGAGCGCGATCGGCTAATTGCGATACCGTATACTATACACTAGCGAGCGCTCCGGCGCTCGACTCTTTTCCGGTCGAACGGGGTTCTACGAAAGATTATACAGGGAGAGAGAGAGGGAGAGAGAGAGGGAGAGAGAGAGAGAGAGAGAGAGAGAGAGAGAGATAGAAAGAGAGAGAGTGGGTAAGGTAATAAGGGAATTATCCATTGATCTTTGTATCGTTAATGTACTATTGTCACAAAAATATATTCATGTCTTTATATTGGACAATATATTTTTTATACAGATTATTCTACGAAATCAAGCTTCCGAAATTCATTCAATTGCAATTTTTTAGAAAAATTACGACTTTTTATTAAAGAAATGCCTAGACTGTATAATATTGGACATCAAATTGGATGACGTAAAATCACAAATAATTAAGATTTTTTACAAATTTCAAATTTTACTTACAATTTTCGACCCAATGAATCATTTCAAATGAGTAACAAATAATTAATAGACAATGAATTGGAGATTAGACATAACATCCATTATACGCGAAGTTCTGATATACAAATCGTGCCATTTTGTCAAATTTTGCGTATGATATTTTTGTATTTAAGCTCACGAGTTTGAATCATTCATGAAGAAATTTATCAAAGCTCGTAAATTTTTGTACTGAACGACAGACAATTTTTTGAATTCCGAATTAAATATAAGTATAATAACGATTTGAATTATAATTTATTCTTTTTAAGAAAACCATCTCAGCAACTCGTAATAGATAAGAAAAACTTCTCTTTTACCCGGGGGACATATTACTGCAAACGGAAATGTCTTCAGAAGCAGGACTGCACAGTGCGCTCTCTTGAGATTCTGTAATTTCACATTTCTTGCGGGACGTTCCCCCCATGATTATTATATATATTGAAATCGTGCGCATTCATTCCTCCGTAGTCGCTTATAACAAGCATACACCATCTCCGGAACGAATAAATAAAATTTCCAAATGCTTTTTTTCCTAACGCTTTATTATTCTGCCGCGCTTAAATCCTTATACAAATTCTCGTTTTCCAATCGCGTGCGGAAAAATACATATGTGTATATAACACAAGCAGAATGAGCGGCAGGCACAAAAATCGTCTCGTTACGCATACATGGGGGCGCGCGTGGCATACACCGGTTTCGATACATGTATATTGATAATGGTGTTCCATTCATAAAACGCTTTTATTCACGATTGCTACAGTATATATATATATATATATTTATTCAAAACAAATTCCCGCCCCGATCGATCCGGCATAATTTAACAATTCGCGGGAACGTAATTTTGAGTTCGGTGCGGACGAATGGGGAGGGGGGTAATAAAGTTAAGAATCCACACGTGGGCTGAGATCTTTTCCCTACGCTCTGCGGCCGCGCCTTCGCGTAATAAAGAACGAAAAAGCACGTTGCTAGGGGGGGGGGTGAGGAGCATGTCATTGCAAACGTTACTGTGGCGCTGTAAATATCGAAAGCGTATTAAATGTATATATATATATATATATATATATATATATATATATATATTTCGCGATCGACGCATGCGTGGCGGGCTTGCGCACGCGTTCATATAATATAAAAGAGAGCGCGCACTGAGGCCGAGACGCGTGGTAACTTATATTTGTTCTGGTCTCTTGGCCTTGCATTAGTGAGAGAGAGGAGGTGGAGGAGGCTCGTTGCTTATTAAATCCTCTTATATACACACACGCGAATATCGTTGTCGTGCCAAAAGTACTCGCTATGTAGGAGCTCTAAAGAAGATTTTATAAAGAAGGAAATATATATAGATTTCGAGTGAGTGTGAGAGAGAGAGAGAAAGAGAGAGAAAGAGAGAGAGAGAGAGACAGCGAGAAAACGGGAGATCGGTCGTGGATAAGCGGCAGCTGTAGCGCGCGTTCACCTCGGCGCAATCGTTAATATCTGCATTTAACGGGCGATAACGATTTCCCGGGCTGGGGTTCCACGATCTCATCGGGGAAGCGGGTGCGCGCGCCTGTATACGTATGTGATGTTAATTAAGCCTCAGGTCTCGCACGCGGGTCGTTATTTTTATTATATATATATATAAATAAAACCTCAAAGCTCGGTGTAGATACACTCGCTCATTCGCGAACTTTAAAATACATTTATATACGCTTCTCATGTATAAATGTATACTACATATATATATATATATATATATATATATATATATATATATATATGTAGTATACATTTATGTGTGTGTGTGTGTGTGTTTTGCGCTCGGCGGGCGATAATTATTTTTATCGAACTATAATAATTATATATATGCATGCGTGCGAACGCCCGAGTCTATATTAGGGGATCAGGTAAAAAGAGAAAATTCGCCTGTACGCGATCTCCGTGCGGGCTGGTGATAAAGCGTGTAAAACATGCCGTATATATATATATATATATATATATATATATATATACACCTTGCGCAATATTGGTGTGTTGATTAAAATTGTTGCCGGAGGGGATTCGCGCGCGCGCGCGCTCGCGATACAGAAAGAGAACGTTTCTAAAAGAGAAAATTTAATATCGCGATTACGCGCATGCGCGCCGTTGTACACCTTATACGCTTCACTTGAAATACGCACACCTTCTGTCCGGAGCAGGACGGCATTCGTTTTTTCCTTTAGCTTTTTGCTTGACATCAATGAAATTCATCCCTTCATTAAAACTTCCGTACATGTATTGTACTTTAATTACGTGAAAAATTCAAACCTTTGTCTCATATCATTAGCATAATATAAAAATTTATTAATTTAACATCTGGTACATTTTCATGCACATGGCTCGCTCACTAATACATCAGTGGTATACGCCGATATTAATAAATATACTGATTCGCCTACGTTTCCCTGGCTTAATAATTTTAGACTGGAGGGCGCTCACGGAGGCAGGCAAAAGGGCAATTTGAAAAATTGCAATCCCCTCTCGAGAAGTATTAATCATATACACTCCGTAAATATAACATTGTCCTAAGCCAAGTGTACTGTATATAGTGGTTTCGCTTATATATATATATATATATATATATATATATATATATATATATATGTGTGTGTGTGTGTATGTATATGTCATAGCCGAGAAGACGCGGATTCACCGCGCGACGATTTCTCACTCGCGCGTCGGATGGCCGACGTCGGCTTCCGGAAAAAAAGAAGTGGAGGCGGCCGCGTAATACAGGGAGTAGGAGGCGGAAAAAGAAATAAGTATACGAGAAGCGTACACAAATACACGTATATACACGTGCCGTGAAGAAGCCCGTAATATATATATATATATATATATATATATATATATATATATAGAGGACCCAACTAATGCCCGTCATTCTTACTTCCGTCTGACGCTCGCGTATCATTATCGCTTCTCTCTCTCTCTTTCTCGCTCTATCTTCATGTGCCTCCCTTTCTCTTCCTGCTTCTTCTTTTTCCCGGACTTCACCCGCCCCCCGATTTCTTTCATTCGCTATTACCGTATACGCGGTTCGTCCATTATACCGTTGCTTTTCCGCGCTTTCCTTTTGTTCACTTGTCATCTGCTTCATTTTTCTTATACACTATGTCATTTTATCCGGCTATATAATTTTTTTACATGACTCATTGCAGTTCGAAAATAATTTCAAAGTACGTATCATATACGCATATTAAGTTTAATACGAAAGTATTTGAAATTTTATTTAAATGTATCTTAAATTTAATGCACATGTAATGTGTATGTAATAAACGTTACCTGTAAGGTGAAAAGTTGAGCATTGAAATTTATAGAAAGCTAAGCGCTGAAAAGGGAGAAAGAAATTAAAAAGAAAGCAATGTTTTAAACGATCAATGCAGGATAATTCAAATCATTGACTTGATTTAACAAAAAAATTTCATTGCCTCAGAGGCGTCCAAACCTACAAACTTTTTTTGGAATGTTTTTTCAAAAGTTTTGTATTCCAGATATTTCCTGATATAAATTAATATGAAATAGCCTATATATACGTATATATGTATTTTCAAATGTCTATTCATATTTGCAGTGTATTATTTAACAGTTTACGGCAAACACATTAAAGACAATACATTGTATGGTATGTTGCTACCATTCAAAGATAATAAACCATTTTTTTTTTTAACACAGAAATCTGTCATGGCATATCTAAAATGGAGTTCATACAAGATTTATGTAGTAACGAGTGTTCAGAATATATTGTCAAAATGACGTATCGATGTTTTTTATTAACATTAGTAATTAGCCTACTCGTTAGCTTCATTCAAACGACAGTCGTTTCATAGTACATTGACCTTATCTATATGTATATATAGATATATATACGTATATATATATATATACGTATATATGATATATATGTAGGGTATATATATATAATATATATATATATACTATATATTAGTATATATATATATATATATATATATATATACATATATAATAAAAGGCTCAAACGCACAATTTCAAATGCATTCAAACGAGATTGCTTTATACAAAGTCGCAACAGGAAGTCAAAGCTGCACATTTATACGGGATCGTTCAATAAATGACTGACTAACTCATTGTGCGTGCCTTATTCGATTTGCATTTCCTACAGACAGATGTGTGTGTATGTATGTGTGTATCTGCTTTATCGATATAACGCTCGCGCTCGTTTATATAAAACTCTTCGCACGCGATAGGCGCGGCATGAGACCGCCCACCACGAAAGTACGCGACTGTCATTCAAAACGGCGTGTATTTTCTAAGCTCCCCCCTCCTCACCAATATTGAACTAGGCGAATGAATTCTAGAAGCGATAAAATCTATATATATACATATATATATATATATATATATATATATATATATATATATACACACATAGGAAGCTACAGCGGATAATGTCCCTCGCGACTGCGGAAGGGCGATTTCTGACTTCCTATATACGAGCCGACGCGACCAGATAGTGAGATATATGGCCGGCCGTAATGCATCCTCTGTACTTCCTGTCTGTTCATAGGCGTCTTTCTATCTCTCTTCCTCTCCCACCGTCCCTGCCTCTATGGGTTCGATACTGTATAAGTTCGACGAATAGCCGCGACTACTTCGCGAATTGAGCCTGTATTCATCGGCTCCACCCCCTCTGCCGTCATCGCCTCGTCGAAAGCACCTACTTATCTGTGCAATGGCTGTTCCACACACACATACACTATATATATATATATATATATATATATATATATTATAGTGCTTGTGCGAAACGCCCCCTCTCTCGAAACTCGCGCGGTTCACCTGCCATTTAAGCCTCCCCTCGAAATGAACGAGTACACAACTTTCCATAAAGACCCGGTCTTCTCGCCCCCTCCCCCCGCTCCCCTATCCCATCCCCGCGACAAGAGAATGGCCGGGGGGGTGGAGGGAGTAGCGGCTCTGCACAGAATCGCGGCTCTTTGGAAATCGCTAATAAAGCGTCGAGGTCGCCGCACCGAGCGCTCTCCGTCGACGTTATACATTCCTCGCGAGTTACTCTTCGCGATTGCTCCCACCCCCTCTCGCCCTGCGCACCCGCCACCTAAAGATGGAAAGAGGTACTCGACGGCGACAACGAGTCTCTATATACCTCTCTCTCTCTCTCTCCCCCTCCCACTCTCCCACCGGCTCGTCCTCGCAGCGACGTCGCGACGCGGAGGCACTTCGCCTGATGACGGCGCATTTTTCTCCTCTCGCGCGCGTCCCCGTTGCCGTATACGTATGTGCGCCGCCGCGGACGCGCGTGTATGCGATACGTTGACGACGCCGCGCCCCTGTGTGCGCGCGCGCGCCGCGTTGAGAGCGTCGGCGGTAGCGGGTCGGCGAGACCGTGAGAGACGAGAGAGAGAGAGAGAGAGAGAGAGAGAGAGAGAGGACGGGGGGCCGAGGAGATCGTGACTTTTTCCAAATGACGGGGACGCATTTTCTTGAATGGGCCGCGGATAAGCTCACAGCGCCCCCAACCCCCTCCGCCCCCAATCCCCTCTGCCTTTCTCGACGCTTCGCTTTGCATTCGTATGTAGATCGATTTTTCGAACGGACGCGGCCGCGAAGTGTCTCGCGGCCGCCTGGTGCGTCTTTAGGAAAATGTGGGCGCGCGCCCGAGAGAGAGAGAGAGAGAGAAAGAGTGAGAGAGAGAGGGGGGAAGAGAGATGGTCTAAGCTTTCACGGATGTGCCCCAGCACGAATAGGGGCTAAAGCCGAGTATATAAGACTGATTTATTCAATATTCCCAGGAGAAATACCCGAAATTTTTAATCATGTATGTAATCTATGCAAAGCTTATATTATACATGCGTATAATGATTAATATTGTACAAATTAATTAGTGAAAAGTAAATCTGAACTGTATGTAAACATAATTTAACATACTAATAATACTTGCAACAAGAACGTATAGTAGTCTAATGGGTCAATCATATTACGGATATAATCTTCATATTATAATCAACTTTCCGACAAGGGAAGAACTTATAAAATCTAAACCAGTTTATTCCCCATATCAATTTACCATCGAGAATTTATTCATATATCTTTAAATTATAATTGATAATTCAAATTTAACCAATTCCAAGCACAACGAATTTCGAATTTTTCCTTCTCCCTTGTACGGCTGCGTGCATGTCCACATGTATTCCCCCGGAACTATAAGACGTTTTACTCATCCACCCTGAAGTCTGTCTATGCGCGGTGCCCGACGTCGAAGGCAGCGATATAGCTTTTTAACGGAGCGCGCTGCAAAACGTCACGGTGCACGAATACGTACACACGAAGATCGTTGCGTCGAGTCACCTGTTAGGCACAGCTTGGGAGGGCCACGGGAGGTAACGAGGTAAAAAGAGAGCGTCGGCGAGTGGTGCCTAATGTTGCACGAGTATGGTACTAGGAGCGAGAGAGAGAGGGGGGAGATAGAGAGAGAGAGAGAGCGAGAGCTCGGCAGGAGAATGTCCCGCGCGAGGATCTCCCGGGCAGTGGGGAAGGGGAATAAGTCGCGGTAGTGCTCTCCCCTATCGCGGCGCAGCATCGTGCCCGGCCGCAATGATCTTTTGGATCTACACGAGCGCGCATCCCGATCTCCCCCTCCCACCCCCTCTCCTCCCCCCCCCGCGATGCTCTGTCCCTCTGCTTTGGGTTAAAGAACAAAGGCTCTCCTGCCTTATTTTCCACTTAAGAACTCGCGCCGAGCCGAGCGGCACTATACTACGGTTGCGTATAAGGGGCGGGGGAGGGGGAGGGGGCGGCAGAGAGTAACAGAACGAGGGATGGGCTACAAGCGCGGCGGACGCGACGGTACGACGTGTGTGTATGCCTCCGCGAGTACGTGAGAGCGCGCGCGCGGGAGGGACCGGGGACAGAGAGAATAAAGGGACGTGACCGGTTGCAGTTGCTACCATCCCCCCCCCACCCCCGCCCCTCTCTCTTTCTCGCCACCGTCGCTTATCTCTATCTCGCCGCCGCGCACGTTCCCCGGTGAGAAATATTCACGCGGGAACAGGTGAGTGAGAAGGAGAGAGCTTATCTCTCGGCGAAATTTTTTGCACGCTAGCGACAATTGATCGGCGCGACGCGTGTGTCGATTTCCCGTCCTGTATGACCGAGGGTTGGCGCTGCTCTACGCTCTCTATCTCTTCCTTTCACGCTTTCTTTCTCTTAGCGATAGCTCTTCTGGGAGTGAGAGAGAGAGAGAGAGAGAGAGAGAGAGAGAGAGAGAGAGAGAGAAAAGAGAGAATCCGAAGCTCTTATACTTGCAAAGTTTCTCCTATCTCTCTCTCTCTCTCTCTGTCTGGGATGCATATATATATATATATACGATTTCAACACGTCGGAGAGAATAGAAGAGTGGTAATTTCTTTCTCTTGGCGTTTTATAGACTTATATTCGTATGCATGTGAATCGTAAGTTTCAAGAAAATTTACTGTGAGTTTAAGGTGAAATTTTTACGATGCATTTACATTTATATATATTGAGCTTGGAATAGCAACTGCACTTACCTGTTAGTACATTAATATATTATTGTTTCATTATGCAAATATTTATTGTTCTTTTTGTATATGATTTGATTTACGGTATTTCATATAGATGCGAGAATGAGCTCTGAAAGATCTTAGATATAAGTCACGTGATAATTAATATATTTTTTACGTATTTTTATAAAAACCTCTTGTGATCTAAAGGAAATCACTTGCTTTTTCAATAAAATTTGAGCTGAATATTCTGTTAGATTTAACTGATTGGCAGTGTGTATATATATAAATTCAATTTATCAATTACATATACACCTCAAAATCTGTATGAAAAATTACGGAACATACAAGAAAAAGTAATATTGATCGGTGTATAATTTAATCATCGTAAAGTGGAGCTTTCTAACGGTGTTTTTTTTTTCATTCTTTATCGCTAACCACTGCCGCCTGGACTATATAACTCTTCGGCTCTTTGTCTTAATTAGAGTTAATCCCGTACTGACGTTTTTAAATCTCACGATACCTATAAGCGCTTAGTCAGCCTTTAAGATCGTGGCTTTAAGTGGCTCGAAACTCGTCAAGAGCCCGCGAGTCCCCCTCCCCCCGTCCAAAAACCCACTATATCTGCGCGTACCGTACTGTGAAACGATTTTCTTTTTACCATGATAGCGCGAATACTCTGCTTCTCCACTCTCTCCCCTCACTACCGTCGTTTAAAGTGGTCCATTTAATTTTCCTCGTCATTCTCCCGTAAGCGAGAGCCGAAAAAGTCTCGTCTCTGTACATCGACAGTAGTAGAATTTTCCGTGCCGCAGTTCTGAATTGTTTAAGGAACGATAGAAATGAGAAGTTGTTTATAACACGCCAGAAGATCTTCGGAAACCTCGAACAGCGTCGTATTCGACCTCGAGCCTTTATATAAGAAAGCAAAAAGGACGAGCTCCAGTCTTCGCAGCGGCCGATCCAAATTGCAGCCCGCGCGTCGCAGTCTCGTAAATCATTAATCCACCGCCAAGGCTCCCCTACCTCGCCCCATCCCCCCGGTTCTCCGTCCGCTGTATAATAACGGCCTCGCTCTCGCGCGCGGCCGTGAGACCCTTCCGGTTTCTGTGCCTCATCCCGCAACTCCCGCCACGAGACATCGACCACTTGGCGCGGATCAAACTTCTCCTCGTTAATAGACTGGCCCAGCTGCCATTTCATCAAACGGGTTGTGTACACTTATCGACACCTGCGAATAACGAAGCCTATTTTTTCGTTAATGCAAATAATTTCAAGTCGAATATTGAATGGAGACCATTCGAAATATTGTGACGAAGACGATTCGAATAATATTTTTTATGAAAAGGATTCCAACAATTCGATTTTTAAAAGGCACCATGCCATTTAAGGTTTTAGGGCAAGGATTTTCATCCAGATACTGAAAGGAACATATCACAAATGATCCGTCGAAGATTTTTAAGCGGTCTATTATTAAAAAATGTAGTTGAAATCGACTCCATTCAAATTTGTTTGAGTTGGAGCTTCGTCGCTAAAATTTGAAACTGGAATTTCTTTAGTTCAACATGTATTGAAATAGTTATACGTAAATATCGATTTGCTTATTTAATCAATTCTCGAATC
Organism: Sycobia sp. Sy_11; assembly: GCA_018907035.1. Taxonomy (NCBI): domain Eukaryota; kingdom Metazoa; phylum Arthropoda; class Insecta; order Hymenoptera; family Epichrysomallidae; genus Sycobia; species Sycobia sp. Sy_11. The sequence continues at coordinate 917,523 of JACCIC010000211.1, read as the reverse complement.
TTCTCGGTTTATATTTCGCGGGAGAGGGTTCGACAGATGATCTGCAACCAAGGAAACGACTTTGAGCATTAATAATACGACAGGCATTAAATTAGAAACTACTTGTGAAGTAACCGCTATCACGTCCACTCGAACGCATCGGCTCACCATGAATATATATATATATATATATATATATATATATATATATATATATATATATGTATATACACTATCTAGAAGAAAACGATACATGGACGAAGAATAATCAATACCGTCCCTTTTTCTCTCTCTGTTCACAGACGATCCACGGCAATCAGAACACGTGGTCGGTGGCCAAGCACACCCTCGACCCACCCATCTGGGCCAGCAAGATCCGTTTCCTGCCCTACAGCTTCCATCCGCGCACGGTCTGCATGCGCGTCGAGGTGTTCGGCTGTCCCTGGAACGACGGCATCGTCTCGTACTCGATGCCCCAGGGCGACAAGCGCGGCAACTGGGAGTTCTTCGACGCGAGCTACGACGGCCACTGGAGCGACGAGCTGCGCCGGGGCCTCGGCCAGCTGACCGACGGTCGTACCGGGCCGGACAACTTCAAGATGAGCTACTACGACTCGAGCAAGGACCAGGGCTGGGTGGGCTGGCGCAACGACACCCGGGAACGGCAGCCGCTGGAGATAAAGTTCGAGTTCAATCACGTGCGGGAGTTCTCGGCGGTGCACATCTACTGCAACAATCAGTTCACCAAGGACGTGCAGGTGAGCGTCCCCGGGGGAGGCAATCTAACTTGTCGCGGTGGTGTTTCGGCGCGGCGCTGCTGTTCCCTCCCCGCCCTTCCGCCCACGATTACTTTTAGATCGAGCGTTGCACACAGCGTGCGGGGAGGATTTCGGGGTTCTTGGGCTTTGCCTCGGAGCGGTCGTTCAACTCTTTCTCATTCCGATACTGCTGGCTGCGGTGGAACTGAGCACGATGGAGAGAGTAGCTATATACTTTCCGTCGGACATGACACACGATGATCATCTTTTTATTGCTCAATATGGACTTAATATCTTTGACCTAAATAAATAAGAAAGATAAATAGAGTAGATAATTTATAGAGAGGCATTATTCTTCAGTTGATATATCCTTTACCGGTTCATAGCTTTTGATTAACTAGCTCGGTTCGGCAAATACGAGTGGGAACAACTCATGAATCGTTTATATATTTCAGTCGAAAATATAAATTACATAATAAATCATCATTGCAATTTTATAGTTGAATATATTTGAACAATATCCAAGGACTATGTCGTTTATTAAACTATGAATTTTCGAAAACAAAACTGAATCTTCAGAAATTATGATGGGATTTTTATAGAATTTATATTAAGTATGTACCATTTTAGATTAACGTTTTTCAACAAGAGATATGACATCCTTATAAACATAACAATATTTACGTTCAAATTGCTCGGCATTCATTATACCGTTCACCTGTAACCTGATATCCGAAGCGTCGAGGCATTATTTAGGATTTAGCTAAAGACAAGTAAGATAATAACCGGCCACGTTTTGCTTCGTCGACTGTAGCGCTCGGAATATATATTAGTAGCGATATAGTACCCGTTAACAATAAGACATAATGCCCGGTTACCGCGGTGCCATAGAATCACCTAGATTTCATACTATAGCAATAAGTGGCAATCTCGGCATACATACCGTAGCATTCCCTGGGATAATGAACTGTGCCCGCATTAACGGGGCTTAATACCGGGTGTAGTGAAAAGAAAAAAAAACAACTGACATTTCTCTCCACGCCATGTAGTAACTTTACGATATACGAAATAGTCGTTATATATATATATATATATATATATATATATATATATATATATATATATATCTATGTACATACTCGTTAAGGTCAAAGCATCGGAAATGAATCGCCAGCGGCACCTCCCAAGACCACCGCGTCTCGCTCTTTCTCGTCTACATCTACGAAATACAAAAGCGAAGGGAGCTCGGCGCGCGGGAGGTAAAATGAGGGGAGGGGGGAACGAGGAACTCCGCGGACTCCAATATTTTTTTCGAGCCATATAAAAGTCGGTCGAGCGGGTACGGAAGGGGAAATTGGAAAGCCCCGCAGCAGTCGTAATATCGGCAGAGGAAGGTCCGTGTACGAGGGAATTTTTCACGAAAACGAAATGAGGAGAAATGGAGGAAGCGGCCCTCCCCTCGACCGTATCTCAAGCCCTTATTTCTTCCAGGGAGTTGGGAGTGCGTCGGACAAGCACGCGCGCTTGCGCAGGAATATCTAGTTGGTACCGCGTAAGAGTCAAGTACGTGAACCGAGAGAGTGTGTTCCATACATACATATACATATGTATATATGTATAGTTATAGCAGAGAATCGCGATATCTCATCCATTCGTTGCGTGAGGAGGGGGAGGGCAGACGCGAGGCAGCGAGCCGCCGCGGAATGAAAGAAAATTGCCGGGAATGTATGAGGTGAGCGCCTCGTCGGGAGGAAGGAGTGGTGGGAGAAAAAAAAAAGCCGAGGGAAAGAGGACGGCGAGAGGCGGAGCCGCGAACATCGAGCGAGGAAAAGTTAAGGAGGGGAGGAGCCCGGATTTTCCCCGGGACGAAAATTTTCCGCGGCGCGGTAGCAATAGCAGCGGAACGCCGCGTTATTCTTCTCTCATGGATCTTATAATGGTCCTCGCGCGAAAGAATCCATTTCTCCGCAAAGTTTCATCACCTCCTCTCTCTCTCTCTCTCTCACTCTCTCTCGTGCTCTCTCTCGTGCTCTCTCTCGCTTATCCGCCCTATTGCCGTATCAAGATTTATTTGAATAGAGCGCCTCATTACCCGGCTCGACAATTGTATGGCGCCGAGCGAGCGCGCGCTGGAGGTTCCACGCAGCCGGGCGGGATGGGCGAGGGACGGGAGAAGGTCGGAAGCAGCCGGGAGCATCGCGCGCTTGGGAGGAGGTAAAAGGGGAGAAAGAGCGAGCAAGACGGATGTAGATAAAGCGGGCCAAAGTAAATAGAGGGTATGCGGAAGGAGGAAAAGAGAGAGAGAGAGAGAGAGAGAGAAAGAGGGATGTATGAATGTGAGAGCGCATTGAGGTGAGAGAGAGAGAGAGAGAGAGAGACAGAGAGGGTTGAAAAATTGAGCGGGAGGAAAGCTGTTCCATTGTGGAAGAACCAATGAGGTTTCTTCATTTTCTGCTTCTATTTTTTTCTGTTATTTTCGTGTCGTTGCGGAACGAGTAAGAAACGAGGGTGGGGATGGTGGGCTCCTTCGTAATAATGAAAATCCGTTAGAGACTCGCGTGTCTATATTTTTTGCAATTCACGAATGGGGAGAAAACGCTCTTGCGAAAATTGCCTTTCTCTTCACTGCGTCCCACGGCCGTCTAACCACCCCCACTACTGGTTTGCGCGCAATACAAACGAAGGAGCATAATGCAAATAGAACCGATGAGAGAGAGAGAGAGAGAGAGAGAGAGAGAGAGAGATTGAGAGGTAGAGGGAGATTGATTGAGCGAAACACGAGGAAAATTAATGGCGATATGATCTGTATAGCTCGGGCAAATTTAAGAGAAAAGCGTTCAAATATATATATATATATATATATATATATATATATATATATATATATAGTAAATCGGGTGCGAAATCATGGAGCTCGCATCCCCCGATGCCTCAGCCTTGTGGAGGATATCGGCACCCGAGTAATGCGGCATCAGCGAACAATATCCCCCCGCCTAATCGGGATATCGCGCGGAATAAACGGAGCCCTGAATAAACAGACCGCCGTCGCGTGTCCCGGAAAATCCTCCGATACCGCGTATTAAAGCCTATATATATATATATATATATATATATATATATATATATAAAAGCGCGAGTGGCGCGAGAGGGAGAGAAAACCGGGCCGTCTGATGGGGCGTAGGCAAGTTTTCGGCCCCCCCCTCACCTAACGTAAGATCCCGTTCCCGAGGCAGATACGTCACGTATATTCAAATACAATGGCACGGTGGTACAGCGCGCGCGCGCTCAACCCCTTCTATTAACAAAACGCACGGTGGCGGTTTGTAGGAAAGGATAGGACACGTCGCCGTCGTCGCCGTCGACTCCTCGCTGAAAGACGGCGCACTTCAAAGCCCCCCGCTCCTCCTCCAGCTCCACCGGGCTCGTCCGTCCGCGCGCGCGTACGTACACGGTAAGCATTCCACCCGCGCGTATAGAACGCGCGACGCGCGGGTGGCCCGCGGGGAGTTTCGAGAGGAGCCTGCCTACACCCCCTGCCGTCGTCTAAAACCCTCTGAGGTACGGGCATAGTGTGTCTGTGGGCGTGGGTGTATGTGGGAGGAAAATCCATACTATACCAGGTCGACTTGACGGCGGTGTGGCGATGTATATATATATATATATATATATATATATATATATATATATATGTGTGTGTGTGTGTGTGTGTGTGTGTGTGTGTGCGTGTATATATGTATATATATACGTACATGCAAAAGCGCGAGCCCCTGCAACGAGTTGGAGGATAATCTCGGCTTTGTAATCTCTCAACGGTTATACGTGCGTGCGTACGAGCCGTTCGGCTCTCTCGCTTTCTCCATTTACCTCTCTCTTTCTCTCTCTCTCTCTCTCTCTCTCTCTCTCGCGGTGTATGCATTCGCGTCGAACGAGCCGCGGCTCCCAGCAAGTTTTCCTGGATTTTATGCAGCATTACCGAGGAGAGTTGGTTTAATCGATTTAGCGCGGAGAATCGCGGGAATATACAATTTTCTATTCGTGTACTGCTCGCGCGAACGAGCGAGCGCGCGAGCGATAAAGGAGGAGAGACATAGAGCAAACGCGCTAATTTTACTGGATTAAGCTAATATGAAAGGATTATAATAATAATAATAATTATTATTATGACCGAAATCATTTTAGATCCATCTGTAATGTTATTTTTACGCGAGCCGGGAATTAATTTCGAACAGAAGAGTTGATATGTTAATTTAACGTCAATATTACACACGCATAATGTACGTAAAATCGTATTAGTCTGAATTTTCTCTTTTTAACTACGTAGACTCGCCGTAAATCAACAGATTAACAACAAAACTGCACAGTTTAATTTTACTCGGCTTTGTATGTAAAATCAAAAAGTACATCCATATACTATCATGGATATACGATTATTATATAAATCGATTTTCTGGAAAATTTCGTCGCGTTTCCACGGTTCAAATCGCCTCTATGTATTATGCACTCGTATGCTATCTCCTTGTCAAAGCGAACGTAATCGATGTAATTTGTATATTTATATCGTTAAAATCAACGCGGCACCGTTGCACGAACTGTGCGGAACAATTTCCTCTCTGAAATTGGCGCTCGACGCATTCCACCGTTCCGGTTAGATTCTAGTTAGAGATGCATTGCCGACTTCTCCTGTGTACACATAATACTCGGTAAAATTGTAGTAGGATTATTGCTGTGCAATATGGCATTCTCTTGATTCTTTCCCATAATTCCCATAATTTTTTACGCATCTCTCCCTTAAATTTAGTCGGATTTCCCACAAATTATCCCCGCCCAGAAAATAATTCGAGGATGACCTTTCAAATTTGCAGCCTATCAACAGTATATTTATATAGTACAATTTATTTCTATTTCAAATAAATATTGTAAAGTACGATTAATAGTGACTTTGGAGAAGACGTAATGATAGGCACACCTGACTGAATCTAGTTTAATTTTCTACTTAACTAATATTAAGGTAGCTGACATTTCGATTCAAATTAAGACCTGTTGATATACTTTCGTCCTGGGTTTCAACAATAAAGAAGAGCAGCTGACCAGAAATTCATCAAATTCTCAAATTAAATTGTAACATCGCCAAACCCATTGGAACGACATCGAATCGTTCTCTAATGTACGACTCTCCCTGGTTAATATGCGGGTGCGATGACAGTTCAAGGTTCGATGTAGCATGAAAATTTATCCACGCGTATGTGTATATACAAGGGAATACTCGACACCGTTCTTACAATTGTACAAAGGAATTAGCGAGCTGTTAACAAAAAAAGAAAAAATAACGCGGAATCCTCTATCTTGCCCATTCTATATTTTCCATTTCATATCGCATTCGTATATCGGGCTTTATACATGGAACTCTGCATAGTAGCCTGAGCGACGCAAATCAAATGCATATATAATATACGCGATAACAATGACACTAACCTCGCTTATGTATATATATATGTAGGAAGAGAGATAGAGAGAGAGAGAGAGAGAGAGAGACGATTTAGCATTCCATTACTATCGCGCGCGTCTCACTTCCGTTTGCATATATATATATATATATATATATATATATATATATATATATATATGCCGTCGATGTTACGTACTTGTGTTGCTATGCATGCTCTCTCTCTTTCTCTCTGTCGTTTTGTGTGTTTGATTGTGTGTGTGTGTGTGTGTGTGTGCGCACTCAGAGTTCGCCCGCGGGCCCCGTGCGGCGTTGGTCGCGGGCTCACGGGCAGAGGAGGTATTCGCCTGTATAGTACAGCCAGCGCGAGCGTTACAGTGTACCATTATCGAGGCTGTCAGTGCCATTGTACTCCTACCTAATCAGGAGGTCTGAATCGTCTCTCGAAAAGACGACGACGACAAGAGTACTTACCTCGCTTAACCTTATATATATATCTGTATATACGTATATATATATATACCCGTATAGCTTTTGCTATAGACCATCTCTGCTCCTCTATCATTCTCTCTCACTCTCTTTCTCGGGCTCCTGCTCTGCCCCCGGCACTAGTGTAGACCGGCGAGGGAGTGGAAGGGGGGGGGGCAAAAGGCCCTTTATACACGAGCAGTTTGGGAGGGAGATAAAGCGCGTGTTCCTCGCCCGCCTTTCTTCGTGAGATCTTGGCGGCTGCTGCTGCTGCTGTTGATGCTCGACACCATCGATATATATATATATATATATACCACCAGAGAAAAGGAGAGAAAGAGATGGGTATGGACGGCACAGTATCCGAGATAAATCTTAACGAGAGGCTAAACCCGGCTAAAGTCGCGTTGAATTTTGAAAATTAGCTTTAATTGGCTTAGCCGAAGTGGCTGGTGGCACTCGTTGAAATCGTACACACTGGCAGTGCTTCTTGTGCAACATAAGCACACACGCGCGCGCGCAACTACGTTCCCACATCCAACCATGTATTATAGCCTACAGTCAACGGTGCATCATTTCGTAAAATCTTTACATATTTATAACGAGGCACACGAATTCGGCCAGATGTATAAATATATGAACGCTCTAAATCGATGAATATGCGCATTTGAATATTCGATATGAAAATTCTTTCGAGCCATTATGCGAGCCGAAACTATATACATAGAGCGCGTTACCGGCGCGCGCAGCCCATTCAAACGCCCATAATGTATTCGAAACCATGGGTAGAACCCCCCCCCCTCCCCCCACCCGCCGTCTGTCCCCCTCTTACGTCGAATTATAATAGGCGGGCGTTGTGTATATGCACGAAATGT